>LUGF01052225.1:72553-84589 GCA_001625245.1 Calycopis cecrops | reverse complement strand
GACTGTGGTTACATGGGTGCCTTTTGAGCGGAATAGGAAAATGGAGGCAACATTCAATTAGCTAAGTAGCAAACGATTTATTGACCACTCCAAGAATTACCCCTTATCTCCCATTCAACAGCTAATCTGAACTCAACAAAGTTTCCCTTTTAAATCAGTTATATAATGGAACGTATTCCTCCGCCACGCTTTCATTATCTCATTTCAAATAGAAATAACAGTTATATCAATTGACCCACTTTAATATTTGTTAGATAACCATCAACCATACATCGATTCAGTTGTACAGGGTTATTTGTCTATATCTATATCTGAGAACTTGCTGGTGTTTTAAAAATGACAGAGATCAGTGACGTCATCTCTCCCTCTCTATCCACTCACCGCTTGGGTCCCTCTGGCGCGCGAGACTCTCCGCGAGGAGAGCTGCCTCCTCCCTCTCCCGGCGCTGGTACTCCTCCAACTGCTCGCGGAGGGACTGGTTCTCTTGTTCCTAAGAAGTTTGTTTCTTGATAAGTAAAAAAAGTAATGGTAAGGTCTTTTGTAACTGTGGTTTGTGATGGGCATCTTACACATTTCTAGTAAGAGCAAGTGCCATGCTTGGGCCGGCTCGCCCGGGGAGGTACATATAGAAACAATATACCGCCGTGAAGTGACTACTATACTGTCGTATTTCAGGGGAGAACGAAATGAGAACAAAATGTCTGCGTAATAATAAGCTATTTAAGTTTCCAAAAACCACTCCAGAATGTTTATCAGTGATCAAGGAACTTATACATTTTTGTATGTTTTTAATTCTGATAAGTATATATCTCAAATTTTCCAATTAAAGATTCAAAATTTATAAAACCCGCGAGAACGCTTCTTTAAGGGAAAAGGCGTCTTGTGACGTATTAGCTTTGTAGCGTTCCGAAAATCACTGCCAGTACTGTTTAGAACTTTTTTGATGTTGTCAGTTGATAAATCCATAAGTTGAGCTAGAAATTTGACAAGTGACTAGTACTATGAACGAATGAGTGAATGAAATATACTATAATGTAAAAAAATAAGTTACATTTTAAAGTAATTTACTAGTACTATTAGTAGATTTAGGAATGCAGCCTCTATGGTTTGATGGCTCACGCACGTTTTACGTCATCGTCAATTTTACGTCGTTTCGATTCACGTGACTCATGAATAAAAATACGAATTAAAAAAATATATTTTAAAATAAAGTATCGATTATTTACAAATTATTTCACTACATAATGACTTAAAAAATCAAATTAACTAAATATCAAATTCAATAAGCTTTTATTTTTAATACTGTCAAATAGCAATATTCTGGATGTCACTGGGCGCCGGTAGCCATCAAAACGTTCAGATTTCTCGTTTGCCCCGTATACCATAAAAAAACCAAAGTAGCGGCTCCCTCACCATGTCGAACTGCTTGTTCTCCAGCTGCATCAGCTGCGAGATGATCTCCTGCTCGCGCAGCTCGAACACTGAGCGCATTTCGCCGGGCTGCTCGCGCTCCTGCTGCTGGCGCACCTTCTCCCAGTCCTGAGAAGCAATAATACAGTACATTGATGAAGTTACATTGATCAAATATTACAGTTACACTGGTGAAATATTACAGTTATACTGGTGAAATATTTTGGTGAAGTTGTCCCTTTCACAGTCCTGACATACGATAATACAGTTACATTGATGAAATATTACAGTTACATGTACGAAATATTACTGTTACACTGGTGAAAGTAGTCCTTCTCCCAGTCCTGACGCGCGATAATAGTTACGTTGATCAAATATTTCAGTAACACTAGTGAAATTAGTATTACAGTAACTGATTGGGTATTCTTACAGTAACAGTAAGATCGATTGCGTTCGTTATGTGGCCTTGTAAGAAAACTGCTCAGAATTCCGTGGACCACCATGAACACAGACGTGTTTATTTTAGCGAGCTGAATGATATAAAAGTGGTCCCTGGCCAAAAAAGGTTGAGAACCTCTGATCTAGGCATATACTGGAGAATACTGGGGCAAATGGAGGGCAAATGCGCCAGAGAACCAGGTGGTCCGACCAGATTAAAGAGGTTGTCGGAGGCCTTAATCCTCTACACAGCGCATACCATTGCATAGGTACAGTGCATAATAGATAGCTTGGAGAAGAGCTTGCCGTCACTATCCTCAGCATAGAGGGACAGACTTACACGAGACCGGCCGAAATTAACAGCTATTCTGTCGCGTTTCGTGCGGTGCGTAAGTAGCCGGTGGCCCATGGCGGTGGTGGGAGAAAGAAGGGCATCGCACCTGTATGGCCTCTATGGGCGTCGGTAGTCATTAGAATGGCTCCAACTGCTCTTTACCCCCCTATACCATAAATAAAAAAAAACTTAGCTATTCTAACTTCTATAATTGGTTCTATAATTGGTCCCCCTATACCATAAATAAAAAAAAACTTAGCTATTCTAACTTCTATAATTGGTTGTATTTTTTTTACTTTTTTTCAATAAATGAAATTATGCTGTTGTGATAAGTGTATTACCGTTATTCGGTTGAAGCATGAGAGAACGTAAAAGCGTATGCGTATAATGTGTCTGTTCCTCTGTGTACTTGCTCGTTATTTCTTGTATTAAAAGGTATAATATCTGTGCTCGTTAGAATGTGCGCTTGCATGTGTACGACGTACGGGCACGTATGCGCGTGTATATTATAATAATAATTTCTGTGGATTTTACACACCACGTTAGTCTAGTCCCATGCTAAATACCGTAAGGACTTGTGTTGGGGTACTAGACAACGAAAATATATTTAATACTCTTTTTTTATTTATTATAGAAATACATATAAAATATAGATAAGATCCAAGACCTGAGCGGGATTCGAACCCGCGACTCCTGGCGCAACATGCTCATTTACCCCAACTGTGCCAGCCGGTTGTCAATTTATATTTTTGTATGTGTGTACCACCTGTGCCTGTGAGAGCGGGTACGTGCGTGAGTGGTCGCACATGTATGCGTGTGCGTAATTATACAAGTATGCGCGTGCGTGCGTGTTTGCACATGTATGCGTGTACGTGTGTATAATAGTACCATAGAAATAAGTTACACCGATGTACCTGCGCAGAATACATTTTTTTGAAAGGAGCGAAAATATTTCAGCCAATCACCAGGCAATATTTTTGCACGGGAAATTCTTCATTCACCATTGGTCAAACAAGAGCTGGCTGTATTGGCATTCGTCAGTTGCTTAGTCGAACGACAGCTCTCATAGGCTGTCATTCATACACACGTCAAAAGTCATGCAGCACAGATATCGCGAGCGAGATAGCATAAGCTCACGTCTTGTTATATTTTAAGCCTTATGAGTTGGAGAATAAGGTTTTTATTGAATTGGTGTTATAAATCGGATTAGATCGGCCTATGTTGCGTACTTCTGCGTCAACGATGAAAGCCGATGTAACTTATTTTCGTGGTCGAATTATACACATGTATGCGCGTGCGTGTGCGTGCTCGTGTGCACATGTATGTGTGCGTGCGTGCTTACACATGTGCGCGTGTTTGTGTGCGTGCACACTTCTCGTGTGCGTGCATACCTGTTCCTGTACCTATATGTATACCTGTTCGGCCTCAATGCGCTGCATCTCGAGCGTGATAGACGTGTCGGCCACGCGCTGCTGCTCCTGCAGCAGGCCGGCCATGGAGCGGGCGCGCTCCGAGTAGTGCGCCACCGCCGCCATCTTGAACAAACACATTTATATTATAGTTGAAAAATAATATAATTAAATAAAAAAAACATCCTTTTCACGACAAAGCCGAGGCCACCTATGCCATCGCGTGCGAGTGTTTTGACCCGCCAGATGGTGAAGGGGACACCCCTCCATTTCTACGAGCAAAGCATCTAGTATGGGAGTCGGTAGTCATAGAAATGGCTGCCACTGTTCGTGTTCACCCATAAACTATAAAAAAACTTAATGTTAATGGTCGACGGTTGTCACGTATAGTGATCCAGTTGCTAGTTTGTCTTATGCTACAATGTCTCACCTTGCTGCTTCTATCCACCAGCGGCTCCCCCGGCTTGTTGGAGCGGACCACTGGCAGGTTAGGAGGGGTCAGATCCGACCAGCTGGGGTATTCGATGTCATCTGCAATTAATTAATTAACTTTAATATAGAAGAAGTGCCATGTTGTATTGTTTTTTGAAAAAGATTTAGCCCGGCACGACCAATAGGTACCTTCCGCTATAGACAGCTAGGCTGTCGCGTTTCGTGCGATTTTGTGAGAAATTGAAAACTGACCTTTTTAAATCCTAATAACAGGCCGGAGTGAGGAAGTTGACGGTGTTACACCCCCCAAGCATCACCCACGTTAAGTCATCGGTCCTGCGGCTGATTCCTCTCCGGTCGTGTCGGCCTGTCGTCCCATCGGAATATCAGAATGTGCAAAGAGAGTGCTCCTGTGTCTGCGCACACACTTGTGTGGCTGAGCACTATTATTATCTTGAATCAAACATTTTCATTTAATTTTTAAAAGGCCTGGTTTTACAGATATCTATGGCCGGCGGTAGGCACTAATCATCTGCTCGCTTGCTCCTTATTACATATAAAACCGGTGTTACCTAGCATGTGATGGTCGTCCACGTGGTGTGTGGGCGGCATGGCTCGCGGGTTGGTCGTGGACGAGGGGTACTTGAGGAGCCAGTCCTCGTACCCGCGGAGCAGCGCCACCGGCGGCCGCTCGTACTTCACGCGCACGTCCCACTGGTGAATTGATCGAAAATTATGTTCCTCGAATTTTGTCAAGGAAAATTGTGTTCCTCGAATTTTGTCGAGGAAAATTATGTTCCTCGAATTTTGTCGAGGAAAATTGTGTTCCTTGAATTTTGTCGAGGAAAATTATGTTCCTCGAATTTTGTCAAGGAAAATTGTGTTCCTCGAATTTTGTCGAGGAAAATTATGTTCCTCGAATTTTGTCGAGGAAAATTGTGTTCCTCGAAATTTGACGATGAGTATGCATGTGCCAAGAAATTTGTCAAGAAAAGGACATTGATGAAATTGTTGATAGAAGAAGATAGAATTGTCTTTGAGCGTCTACAAAATGTCTTTGATACAGACAGACAAATCTTATTTCTTAACGTTTTTAAGTCGAATAACTGTTATTGTTAATTTTAAAATTTCAAACTAAAATGTCTAGAAAGACTTTGTTCGTATGATATTTGTTGCTAAGACAAATTGAATAAAGATTAGAATCTCTGTATAGATAATACAGGGAGATTTTAAGGTAGTTTTCGAAACGAAAATTTTGAATTCTATATCAATAACAGAACCTATGTATATAGTTAATTTGATAAAATAACACACTTTTTTATCAAAGTCGATATTCATAGCGCGCGAACACAAAAGTGAGAACTGGTAGTAACGCTTATATTGAGCTTGTAGTAAGATTTTTACTATCGAATCATTGATATAATCATCACTGTCTGCAAAAAACCAAATGCGCCAATCGCGACGAAGGCACGTGCGTGAGCAAAAGTGATGTGATTGGCCAACACGGCGGCAACTGTCATAACTCATAACACGTCATTACTTAATACGCAACTGTTGTTGTTGACCGAACAATTTTTGTGTTTCAAGCGAAAAATGAGTGCTTACTGATGGTATCTATGGGGTTTAATTTGTAATTGTGGTGTTAACACCATCCGACAAACATTGCCTTTTAGCAATGGTTATCAACAACAAAATATGCCAAATATTATATTGCTGGATACAAAGTTTGTGAAAAAACACTTGAAAAATAAATGACTAGTTTAAAATGTGCGTGTTTTGTGTAGTGAACGATCAAATCCATTTCGAGCTATAACTTAGTTACTGAGTACTAACGAAATAAATACTTAAACTCATAACAAGTACGTTTCTACGTTCATTATTTCGTAGATAGTTCAGATTGCTAAAAACACGTGAAATACATAAATTCTATTCCGACTATGCTTATGAAATTATAAAGGTCGTTGGTTAATAATCGAAAAATAAAGTACGTATTTGCGATGGCACATTAAATAACATAAAATAGATATGTATTTACAAAGTCCATAGATATTACGTATCAATCAGGTGATGCACAGTGGCGCAGTATATTAGTACGGGCAAAATCGAAAGAATAAAAATGAATAAAATTAAACTTTTTTATAATTAAAGTTACAATTAATTTACCCGTTTTTATGGGTGCTATAGGTTATTCCAAATTCACATGCTTCGGCTCAAAAACCATCAAATATTCACGGTGTATACTTTTTTAAAAAATTGTCAACAAAAATTTATATAGGAGTTCGCCATTGCGTTTCGACGAACAAAATTATGTCACTCGAAATTTGTCGATGGAATGTATATTTCCTAGAAACTTGTACCTACGAAGTAATTGAAGTACCTTGAGTAGTATGGTACGAAGCAGATGCAGAGTCTTCCCCGGTATGACGGCAGTGCTGTGCCAGTCCAGCATGACTATCAGGTCCATGGCTGCCCGCTCCGCCCACACGGGCCGCGATTCGGCCGGTAGGTTCTGCTCCAGCACGTTGGCAGATTGTCTGCAATCATACATTCACATCGGCTTATTTATTTATTTATTTATATAGGATCGCCAACAAGGCACGCCAACAGGCTTAAAAATAAAGCTCAAGCTTATGAAACACTTACACATATACATTTCTAAAGTATTTTTTGTCCAATGCAGACGTTCTTTTGCGTTTAGTAAGACGCCACATGCCCTCCACGGGCCATCGGCTACTAAGACAGCGCACGAAACGTCACTTTTACGCCGGTTTCGGGTAACGAAGAGGTACCTTCCGGTTGTGCCAGCTCAATTCATGCGTGTATGCAGCGTGGTGCTAGGAAGCATCGTATTTATAAGTATAGTATGGTAATAAGGTACCTGATACAAATAAGGCATATCCTCAAATAAAGCCTGTAGTCCAGAAAAATCCGTTAAAACATCTTACGTCAAAAGTACTTCACACACGCATAGACAACAGCCCTACGACTCGGCAAACAGTGCGCGAGAAGCCCGCTCGCGCTCACTGCGACAGTAGCGACCGGTCATTTGTGACGGACGAGCGTTTTCATACCGCGTTGTTAATTTGTCGTATTTTCTATTGAGTTTTTAACGTTATTATTTCAAGTTTTGTATCAAGTTGTCAATACGGATCACAATATAACTCATCGAAAAGGTAACTATGACTTTAAATATTTTTTTTTAGAATATACGAATTAAATACTGCTTTTAACACATATGAAGTACAATGAATTAAATAAGGCCTACTTTTAAATTAGGCCTTATTCCTGACCCTTATTTCTGATCGTAGACCTTTTTTGGAATTCTGTTGAATTTTAACTTTATTACGTTATTATTTTATTAATTACAGATTGATTATCTCAGTATGTCTCCTTCAAGACGTAAACGGGCTACGTGGTCCGAAGAAAGCTTAAGAGCAGCAGTTAATGATGTGCGATGTGGGCGATTGTCGACTTACAAAGCTTCGGCGCAATATGGTGTTCCAAGAAGAACCATTAGAAATCACCTAAAAAGTGGTATTTTACATAAGAGCTTAGGGAGAAACGCTATATTTACGAAAGAGCAAGAAAAAGATTTCGTCAGTCGTATAATCAAATTTTCTGAAATAGGAATTCCTCTTACGTCAAAAATGATGGGTTCAAGCATTTGCTTTTTGTGACAAATTTAACATTGCCAATAATTTGAACAAAGAAACAGGACTTGCAGGAAAAGGCTGGTTAAGATTATTTTACAACGGAATGCAAACATAGCAAAACGTAAAGTCCAATTCCTAAATCCAGCTCGAGCCCAGAAACTAAATAAAACTATTGTCGCTCATCAATTCAATGAAGTTGGTAGGCTATATGATGAATTGGATCTTCATTACCGTCCTGAAAAAAAAAATTAATATGGACGAGAAGGGCTGTCGGCTTACATTACATCACCAACAAACAGTTATTGCTCAGAAGGGAGTTAAAAGGGTGCATATGTTTGGCTCTGAGCATGGTGAAAATGTCACGGTGGTTGGATGTGTTAATGCGATAGGGCAACCGATACCACCCATGATCCTTTTTAAGGGGAAAAGGAAAAAAACCAGAGTATGACGACAATTTGCCTGCAGGATCAATTGTCCACATGGCACCAAAAGGGAGTATGACAACAGAATTGTTTACTGTTTTTATTGAACATTTAGTAAAATATAGAACTCCTGGAAAATGTCTCCTTATCTTTGACGGTGCTAAATGTCACCTGGATTTTCGTATTGCCGAAACAGCTGAAAAGCATGATATCGTGCTTTATTGTTTACCATCGAATACGACGCATGAATTATAGCCTCTGGGCAAACCTTTTGAATCGTACTGGGATCAAGAAGTTCTGCAATATATGTACCAAACACGTGCCAAACAGATCACTAAAACACGATTTAACATAATTTTATCTAAGGTCTGGTCAAAGACCATGACATATGCAAATATGTATAACAAGTGGATCCAAAGCTACTGGACTTTATTCATTAACCGCTGATGCAATACCTGAAACCGCTTTTGCTCCTTCCATCTTGACAGAGCGTCATATCAGTGAAAGTAATTCAAATGACTGTGGTGAATCGTCACAACTAATCAATGCAAACGTAAGAAGACCTCACGAAAGTTTGACGGGATCTAATACAAATATTGAAACAGAAACTGACTCACGTCAGTCCTCACCCTTATGTAATATTCAGCAATCGCAAAATCTCATCGATGCCGAAAACGTCTTACCATCATCTCCCGCTACACCTGACCTTTGAGTATTTTCATCTGACTCCCCCATAGAACACAGTACACCACCTCGAAAAAATATTAATGCCCAAAATTGTCTCGACAATCTTCCTGGGACCAGCGGCTTACAGTTTACCCACCGATTAGTAGAATACAGTGATAGTACAGGAAATGAACAGGACACTATAACGTCTAAAGAAGACAATGTCTACGAATTTATAAACAGGTATATATATTTCCCCGGAACGCCTAAAAATTTACTCTTCTTCAGACACAGAAAGTTAAATCGAAAATATAAATCCCAATAATGTTACTTTGCCCAAATCTGATGGCGAAGACACTGAAGATGACGAACCTTTGACTAAACTTGCCGGAAGTGTTCCTAAGAACCGTCCACATAAGAAAGCTATAAATTATAAAGGTCAGAGAGTAACCAAAGATTTATTTAATACAGATAAAAAACCAAAAATAGTAACTTGAAGAACACAAAGAAAGGAAAGAAACCCGCAAAAAAAGACCACAAACAAAACAAGAAACGTTTGATTAAACTAACATCAACTAAAGATAGAGAAGAGTACTGTCTTGCATGTAAAGAGGATAGGATTGAAAGTGAGATGTGAAGAAAATGAGACAATGCGTGAAGTGTCATCAGTGGTACCACGAGCAATGCGTCGGGTTGACGGAAAGTGATCTAGAAGCATTTTTATGTTCTAATTGTCAGGAAAATTAATTTTATAATTACCTTCGCTAGTAATATACTATATTATCTGTAAGACTGATTAATGTTCCTAAGCAAATTATGCTCCTTAACTTTTAAGGCATTATTTAGTTACCGTGTTTAAGGCCTGTCAAAATAATTTTATTTTTCAATATTTAATAATATTTTTTAAGAAGATACGTTATTTTTGAAATTTTTGTTTGTTTAGATAAGTTTTTTTAAATATCATTCTTTATTTCTTGTTAATATGCGACTTGAAGTCAAACTAGCATTTTAAGCATATTTATTAGTAAAATAACTTAGAAAGTTGTTCAAGAATCTCATGGAAACTGCTTTAAAATATATATTTTTATATATTTTTGATCTAATTAATACTCTAATAACAGTATTCTTATTAGTTAAGAATATAGGCTTTATTCAATCACTATGTTTTAAAAAGGCCTACGGCTTAGGTTTAAGAATTACCTGTCTTTAAGCGATTTTTGACTAAAAATTACAACATATTTTCTTAATTACATAAATATATGTACCAAAGAACAGTGCCTTGTTTTTAAATACCACCTTTTTAAATAATTTTATCAAGATTTGAGTGTTTCAAATTTGGTAGGCCTTATTTGTATCACTTGCCTTATTTATTTATTTATTCCCAGGTTCACCAACGATTGTATTCACTTTAAAAAATTAACTTAGCATCTACATAACAAAATATTAATTGTGTAACAATCACTTTAAGGTAAACCCAGCATGCATATTGAGTGTTGTACAAAAAAAACCTTACGAATACTTAAAATACATCAACAATAAATGTAAGTATTAACAAAGAAAAATATGTGAGTACCATATCTATTGAACATTTTAGAAACTTTTAGTTTAGAGCAAGACATTATGAATTCTTAGTGTGTAGAAAATCATAGTGTTTATCAATTTGGTCACTGTAGCTGGTAATAACTCTGCACAACGTTGCTATAGGAGAATTGATACCAGCTGCCGTCCTTCTTAGGCATAATAAATATAATAATGTTGTGGCAGGCTTGCGAGGGACTCTTGTAGGGGCACGAAAATTAAACATAATATCTAGCCATATACAAGGTTGATAAAAGCGAGAGGCATTAAATTAAACCACATATACCTGCTACAAGTGCCTACAGTTAATCTGAAACTATTAAAAAAAAGTTTACGACGAGTATACGAAAATACTTTTTCAAACAAGTTAGATAGCGGAAAAATGTAATCGTGCTTTGTACCGGCTCGTACATGGAAAGGCAACCTCGTACGGAGTGAATGACCCCGGCCGTCCCATACTCGCTTTCAGCTCACAGTACAGAGTGTACGAAGTGAGAAAAAACTTTAAAAAACTACTGTGGCTAAACTATTGCTCCGAATGATCTGATTTTTTGTTGTGTTGTGTAGCCTGGAAATTATACACTAAATATGTGGTTTCATTTGCCTTTCGCTTTTATCAACCTTATAATGTATCGTATTTTATAAAATTGTGTTCTCTTTTTTAGTCTATGTCGTAAGAGTCCTGACACCTTGCTGATAAATAAATATGCTTAAGTTGGGTGAAAGTTTTTTCGTCATAACACATATCTCGATCTCCTACATTTGACTTACAATAAGTAGTTTTATGTTCAAAGTTTTGAATAAAAATACTACATTATTTTCAAAGCTGTTTTCTTCTGTTCATTACTAATCCTTATCGTAATAAATAAGTTCATTGGGTTCGGTATTTATTGTATTTTAAAATTATCCTTTATACACATTTTGAGCAATCGATATTAGTGAATTTTAAATGACGTTTCTTTGTATTTTCAGGTGAGTTGAAAGTGTAGCTATCATAGTTAGATGATAATTATTATTATATTGTAAAGACGTGTTGATTAAATAAAACTTTGTATTTTCATAGAAACAATTTCTCGTTTATTTTGAAAATCCTCAATAATATATCTTATAAAACGACATTTTCGTTAACTGAAGAAGATGGATCGGCTACAATTTGAGTTTAGGAAGATAGCCTCAGATGATGGCAAAACTAATGTGTTAGCCATAACCTCAATAGTTATAGAAGAAGGAAAATGTTATGTCTTACCAGATAAAGCCGGTGATTCATCATACATATATTGTCAAAATGAACACTTTCTCAAAAATTAAAAATAGCATAAAAGAAAAAACATCAAAGTAGGAAAATATGGGTAAAATTTAATGAAAATCAAAAGAAAACATATATAGATCAAGAAGGTAATATCCAATTTTTGGATCAATACTCGGAAGAAATCAGCACAAAATAAACAAGAGGCAAAGATGACAACATATCTTGGAAAAAATAATAGAAACTACAACGAAAAAAGAAAATCAACATAACCTAAAAAATGTTTCAGAGAAATTTATTATTGAAAAATTCACAAGCAAAAATCCTAATCCAGTGTAATGGATAGAGACTTTAAAAAAAGAATGTGAGCGCTTTTATATAACAGAAGATGCAACAAGAATAGAAATATTGAGATTGTTTATGGAAAAATCTTGCTTGGATTGGTATA
>LUGF01052225.1:50573-66166 GCA_001625245.1 Calycopis cecrops | reverse complement strand
CTATTACGGACAAAAAAGTGCATGGATGACAAAAGACCTTTTCAAAAAGTGGTTTGATGAATGCTTCGTACCTGAAGTTAGAAAATGGTTAAAAGATCATAATTTTCCTCAAAAAGCGTTGTTGCTTCTCGATAACGCTCCCAGTCATCCGTCTGAAGAACTGACAACTGAGGATAAATGCATCACTGCGATGTTTCTTCCGCCAAATTGCACTGCCCTGATTCAACCAATGGATAAGAATATCATTCAGTTTGTTAAGCAAGACTATTAAAAAACCTACTTCTGAGAGCCGTATCAAAAGACCAACCAATAGAAAAAACTTTAAAAGAATTTAATATAAAAGACTTGGTTTTTGCTCTTTGTCAATCGTGGAGTGCGTTACCGTCATCAACTATTAAATCGTTTTGGAAAAAGTTATGGCCAGATATAGTCACCACTCCTAGCAACGATCCACAAATCAGTATAACTTCGGAAGTTATAGAACAAGTCGCTACGGAAACACAGATTTGTCCGGAAGATTTGGAAATCTGGTGCCGTGGAATGGATAAAGAGGAAAGTGTTTTTCATGAAATGTCTGACGATGAGATTATAAAAGAGGTTTCTAATGATACAACAGACAATCAGGAAGATAACGACGATGTGATTGCAACTGCTCCACAAGTCACAGCACAAGACGCAGTTAACGCTTTTGACCTAGGTTTACAATGGGCTGAAGAGAATGGCACATCCTACAACGAACTTTTACTTTCGAGAAGACTGAGGGACAAAGCTCTGATCTCGCGTTATAACAACCTTAATCAAAAAAAAATTGATGAATATTTCCAAACTTCATAATTTGATAAATACATTACATGATTTTGATTAATAATTCTTGATTATTTTGGTACATATGTATGTGCATTTATGTTTGATTTTATAATAAAACGTAAGCTCTCTATTGTTTTATAATTTACTAAATTCGACACACATAAATTAAGTATGATTCGTACTTTAAAGTACATAATTACATAAAACATATATAATCTTATCATTGGATATGTAATTTGTCGGATTACAAGGTACACTTTTGTAAAAAAATCCGGACTATAGGGGGTCTTAGGCAGTGCTCTGTAATCCGACAAATTCGATAGTCCGACACTGCCTTGCATAATGTTTATCGGATTACCGGAGGTTCACTGTATTAGACAATTACAGAAAAAAATAAGTCCAACATATGCCTCAAAAAACCTAATAAAAATATCACAAACATTTGTAAAACATGTGAAATATGTGTAAAAATAAGTCAAGGAAGATGTCAAGGAAAATTTGGATTAATATCACAACTGGAAGTTGGAACCAGCAACAAAACCATTTGAGATAATGTGAATAGATACTAGTTGTGGCTTTGGAGGATCTAGGTCAGCAAAAAAATAAATACACCTTTTAGTAGACCACTACACCAGATATGCATTTATTGTGACTTCAAAAACACAGAATGCAAGTGACTTTATAAAACTAACAAAGAAAGTACTAGAGACAGATGAGATTGGAATAATTTTGACAGATCAATATCCGGGCATCAATTCAAGAGAATTTAAACAATATTTGCAAACTTATGTTAAATATCTACGCGCCGAATTCCTGCTTATGTACCGCCTGCAGATATAGTTACTAGCAAGGGAAGACTCCATCCAGCCGAAGTATATTACCAGAACCAATTACCACCAAAATAGCTTTTTTTTCACTTTTACACCAAGAAGATTACCACAAGTCATAAAGTTAGTATTCAAATGAAACGTGAATCACATTGTTCTGAAAAGAACTGTTTTAGCGATTTAAATTGTCCGAACGAAACACGAAAGACTTGGTTTGGAAAAGAACTGTTTTAGCGACGTCGTGAAACAAGAAGCGGTCCTGAAAAGTACCTATAATATACTTAGAACATCTATCTTCATTTTGGAACACGGAACATGTTAAGTTTTCATTCTTGAACACATGATGTGGAGCAACGACCGCGCAGCGGGCAGAGACGTCAACTCTCGGACACAGCTAGCACACGAAAGATCGAGACTAGGAGTGCACGATATATATCGATATTTCATAAAATATCGATATATGTACACGATATATCGCTTCAACCCGATATTATCGAATCACTGAGTATCGATATTTATATCGATATATTTCATCCGATATATGAAATATCGGATGAAATTAAAATCACATTCCAATCCATTTTTATATTAATTTCTTTGTTTACGATTGAGTTAAAATAAAATGTACCCCGAGTTATTGAAACACTAGCTTTCACTATTCTGTACAATCTGTATCTGTACTCTGTGGTTGCTCGCTTAGCGCTTTCTACTTGTCGTTACTCGCTTTGTTTTCAGTGCAAAATAAATAATAGTTGTACTACACAGACGCGGTAAGTTTAACAGATAGTGTCACACTACATGCTTCCATGCAGCCAAATTGGGCCGGCACGGCAGGGGAGGTACCTCTTCTCTTACACGAGACTGACTTAAAGTGGCGGTGTGTAAGTGGCCTTCGGAGGTGAGAGGAAAAAGGTGGGCAGCGCATCTGTGTAGCCTATATGCGGATGTCTGTGGGCGTCGGTACTCTTGAAAATAGCTCCGACTGCTCGTTTGCCCCCTAAACCATAAAAAAAAAAAAAACAAATTACTTACGATATATCGAAAATATCGATATATTTGGTCGATATATCGCAAAGTATCGATATAACGATACGATATATTATATCGAAAAAAATATCGATATTTTTTTTACATGAACATCCCTAATCGAGACACTATGCTTAATGCGTGAGTTGTGTTAATACATTCACGCGGGGTCTGACCGGGGTACGTCTCCCCCCAGTTCACGTGTTTTTCCCCGCGCGTTTTAAAGAATAGTAATTAAGACTGTTTCTAAATGAAAAAATTAAATAAATTTCATCGGTACTGGATAATGCTGGACAAATAAACTATCCATATTAGCGATATTAACCATTGCCCGCATATAATAACAGGGTCAGGAGGTAATTATAAAGAATCACTAAGTGTTTTACATTGAATATTTGAAGAATACCTTGCAATTTTGATCAGTTTATTGTCTTTGCATGCATTACATTTTACCATAGACATATTCGGGATGCTGGACAAATGTTGACAATCCTCCGCCTATGTTGAATGGTTATGACATGTTTTGGACATGGAATAGCTTAAATCGAAACAATGGTGTGAAAGAAATTTGTGCCTCCTCATGAACCGGACTGCTGCGCAGGTACATTATTAATGTTAGCACCGATTACACAATAATTGGCTCATATCGACCCCCTTGCTATAGGAACATATCCAATTATCTGATTTCGCTTGAACAGGTAATAAACAATACATACTAAGAATATAATCTTTACGGGAGACATAAATATTCTTGAAAGTGCCCAAGGAGCAGCCTCTGCCTATCTAAATCTAATGGCAATGTATGGACTTAGGCAAGGTGACAGACGGTGTTTGGACCATTTCATGGTTAATTGAGCTGATTCATGGAACACATATGTTATGGACCAGAATATTACAGACCATTCGGCGATACTATTGTATATTAAAAAAACGCTAATTTACAAAACTATTACAGGTAGTAAACGCACAATAATAAATTATAAAAACACTAAAGATCAGATTACAGCCCAAAAATGGGAAACTGTAAGTACCAGAGCTGTTAACTTAGCTGCTGAAATAATTACCAGTAATACTCTTAAACCTTGAATTACTAGGGGCATTGTAAAGTGTTTCTTTTTTTTTTTTGACAACTATCAACATATTTTAGTAAGAGGTAGTGCCACGCTGCATGCTTGCATGCAGTCGAATTGGGCCGGCATGACCGGGGAGGTACCTCTCGCTTACACGAGACCGGCGTGAAGTGACAGCTGTGCTGTCGCGTTTCGTGCGGTATGTAAGTAGCCGGTGGCCCATGGAGGTGGGAGGAGAAAGAGGGGCAGCGCATCTGTATAGTCTATATGCCGATGTCTATGGGCGTCGGTAGTCATGAAAATGGCTACAACTGCTCGTTTGCCCCCCTATACCATAAAAAAAAAAAAAAATTCTATTGTCTTTGTTCTGTTATTTTCTGGTTATGGTCAATGGTTATCAATCGTGTTATATTAATGTACAGCATAATATTTATGTACATTTAATGGGAAGACACTGGTTAGTGGTTACTGAAACACAGCTTAAGCTAGCTCAGTAACCATGGGACCTAATTTTGAATGTATAACATTTTTCTTGTGTCAATAAAGAATTTATTTATTTATCCTATTTTTATAAGTAAATTATGCATGTTTTTTCTCTTTTTGTCTTAGTAATATTTTTTGTATATAAACAGGCCATTTTTGCAAATAAATTATTCTATTCTACAACCGTCTTAAGAGTGTTATTTTACTACAAGAGGACAGGCTGCCCAAGCTTGCTCCAAAAGTATTCCTCACATTCCATCTCCTAAAAATGTCTAGCTACTCCCATTGTCCTTTTAAAAAAGAGAGATGGCAAACTTATCATAAGGAGCTTAACTCACCCCGGAGATATCCTGTCCTCAGGAACACTGATGCAGGCGTGATGGTTGATGTGTGAGTCCTGGTAATCCTTTCCGGGTCTCGCGTCCAAGATCATAACCTTTAGCTTCCCACTCTTCAGTATAGCGTATAGCTGTTCGCTGCTGATCATCACCTCATCCAGTCCTATAAAATATAGATTAATCACTTTATCTAAACTAATATTACAAGTTATTGATTTGTCTAGTGGTAAGCATGTTCAACCATTCGGGATGTCCCGGGTTCGAATCCCAGACCAACAAGAGTTTTTGGGATTATTCAATTACAAATAACGGTTCGAAGTTGGGAAGTTGACAGCTCTACACCCCCATGCCTTTGAGAGCACATTAAGCCGTCAGTCCTGCGTCTGATTTCTCTCTGGTCATATCAAATCGCTATCCTATCGGAATAGGAGAATGAGAGAATAGAGAGTGCACTTGTACACTATAATATGTCCTGCATAGATAGCTCACCCTATAGAGACCACTGTAGCCGAAATTCATCTATGACAATATTACTGTTATTATTATTATGATAGTAAGATATATATCCTGCAGTGGACTGATAAAAGTTCTTGATGATGATTATGATATTGGATACAACAAGATGGTTTTGAATAAAAATAAATACATAAGTAAATTAATACTGTTATTGATTCACTAAAACATAAATAGTTAAATTTAACTTTTATCTGTGATACTTTTGTGTTTGCTAATGTGTTTTAAGTAGCAATTGTGATGCTGCTTTCGTTGAAAACTGGTATCAGCTGACATATTTATAATGATAACCTTGGCTCGGTGAACTTATACAGAACTAAACCAATTTGACACACCTGGCAATTTGACACATTTGGCAGAGTATTATTAGCTTTTAAGTAAGAACAATAGTATAGTTCTGTTTGTATCATATTCATGTCTGTCCCTTGTTCGTGATCAAATAATTGTCTTTTATTTTTAACCTTGTGTTTGAAAATTCCAGGTAATTCTAATATTTTGATAATTCTAAATTTTGAATTCTTTCTGCAGGGTCTATGACCACTCTATTTATTTTATATAATTATAGGATGTTATAACGGAACTTCGATTGCAATTGTTAATCTGCGTATGCCACAAAACTTACACCTTCCCATCATGGCAATTTAAAGAGTTTAGTGTGACATCCCATTGTGGAAACCGTCTAATAAGTGTAGTGGCCGACTGTGAAGCCTACATTACAGTTACCGAAATATTTTAGGTATTTAAATTATTGTACCTGGCAAGTCTTTCATGGGGGCTGTGTCGATTGCTTTCTTTCTGTCTTCTTCAATTTTCTGTTTTACTAGCTCATTCTGTTTAATGTCATTAAGACGTCTTTCTTTTTGTTCTTTTTCATATCTAAAACAAAAACTATAATATTCACTTCTATAAAGTAATAGTTTCAATAGCCATATTTAGCTTTAAATCTCATGCAATGATTTCATGTCAATAAAAGCAGATGCAGAAACATTTAACTAAATTAGGCCTTTTATTTTTAATAGCTTTTTATTGTTTGAAGTAAAATATAGACTATATTTTAAGGGCCAATTGTTATGCATAAGCATAATTTCCCAATCAATAATTGGGCAATTATTGCCCACAAGATTAGCCTTGTTTATGATTCTTGACAAAGGCAACAATAACATAGGATCAAGTAAACATAATATGTTAAAATAAATTATTTACACAATATCAAAAAGTGACAATATACATTCCATCAACTATAGTATAATAGAGTTGTTGAACTCATATTTCACCCTGTTTGGTAGCAGAAGACAAAGACTTTCTAATATATTCTTTGACACTTCAATTTTATTGCTCAATTATAATATTAATCTATGAATCACTTTTTCGGGATCTCTCTAATCATATACCTGTCCATTAAACTGTGTTTTAGTTTCTCTGCTGCATCCATGGCCTTATTTGGATTTTTAGCTCCAATCATACTTGTGAAGTATGACTTGTCCTTTTTATACTCCTCATCCTTGCTAATATAAGCAATCACACGTAGATATTTCATGTATTGAACGAAAGATAGCTCTTCATCACCCTTGCTTCGAGCTTCCTCAGCAGATTCAAGAAGTTTTTGAGCTGTTTTGCATAACCTAAAAGTAAACTTGTTTATTTATCCATGGTGCACACATTAGGTTTGAGTTATTCAATATTTGTGATTTGAATACTTACACGGTAGCTCTTTTAGATTTCAAATCAGGTACATTGTGTAGTTTGTCTAAGTCCTCCATACATTTACCTAAATATAAACGACGAACGTCAGTCATTTTGGAAGTTTTATTACTATGAATTACCAGCTCTATTTTATTTATGCAATTTTCAGGTCACTAGAACTAATGAATTACATTTAGAATAGTAATTCAGATTACTGTGATTTTCCCAAATGAAAAAATTGCGAATTGTAAATAATTATACATGTCAGACTTGTCAAATTTATTTTTTTTTTCTTCAAATTCAAAAAACAGGTTTATATATGCAAACATAGAGCATTTTCTTAATATTATATTTTCTTTCATGTGTAAAATATGTAATAAATATTCCGTGTTGATAAACTTATCAGCCACTAAATATTAATATGCATTTTTTGATGTATTTATATTTATATTTTGTAATAATTTGTTACGTTTGTTGCGTTTGTTACTTTTTTTACTTGTCAAAGTAAAAGAGCGAAAATATTATGTTTTGCAAGCCACAAGACGTGCAAGCTTTGAATAATAAAAATTATTAGAATTTTTTATTACTTTATTGATCATAAATTTTAAAGTTTATACACACAAATGTATTTTTTGTTATAAAACTATTTACGGTTACCCCAGTAGACTTCAATTTAATTTTATTTTCTTCAATTCTTTGCAATTAATTGGCAACTAGGTCTATGACGTCGTAACATATTTTCCGATGAAGTTGTAAAATAGTAGCGCAAGCTGCGCAAGTTTTCATGCGCAATGAAAACATCCCCTTTCTTCCTGGTCGATTGCGGTGTTCCATTTAGTTTTTCAGCTGATCACGCTTTCTACGGGCGCCTTGCAGTCGTCGCGTGTGTCATGTGCGAAACTGTTGCAGCGTAGTTATACATAGTGTTCGTGTACTTGTGTTATCGGTAGCTAGTGGCTGTGAAAATGTTTTCAGGACTCACAAATCAGGTCAGCTCTTGGATGGGCGCTGCCAAAGGCGAGCCCCAAGATGAAGAAGTTCCGACTCCTACCAAGGAGCCGACGGGAGAACCCACGGCAGAAGGCGAAAAACAAAGGTCATTTGTTTACATTTTTTCATGCGCACTATATCCACATATAAAATTTATTGATTTCTGAAAAAAAAATTGTACTTGAAAATTTAAGTGCAGTTTTAGTTATTATTAGCTTATTGAGATTGAATATTGATCTAGTGGATACATTTTGCACAATTCCTGTAAAAAATTATGCCCAGGGCTACATTCCCCACTATCTATTGCATAATGTGTACTTATTGATCCACCAAAGTTATGCACAGAATAAATATTTGGGTCAAGTGCTAGAGACTTAAACTTCATCTCTTCTGTGAATCATTATGTCACTGTGTATTTAATATATTTCATGGAATTTGAACAATTTAGTAACAAAACTTAATTATATTTGTTTTCCAACAGCCCAACAAAAGCTGGTAGCAAGCTCGACTTGATCACCAATGTGAAGTCACAGATGACAGGGTGGCTGGGATCTGGCATTCCCATTCCTGGACTGAGGAAAAATGAAGCTGCGGCTGCTGATGCCGAGCAAGTGCCGGTTGAGCCGGTGGAGCCGGAGGTGAAGCCTGAGGCCAAGGACGATGATGATAACTCCAGGTACAATAGGTATGAGGGGTTGACAGACGTAATGAGTTTGCTTTTGTTTGAATGTTTTGTAATTTTATTCAATAGCACATCATGCCATACCAAAATCATAAAACTTAGTATTGGGTAAGTACTAAAAAAAAAGCAAAAAGTTGGTTGTCAAGATTTAAAGAATTTAGACGACCGGCTTTTATATGTGCATGCTTGTAAAAAATAATAATGGGGGATATTTTTGTTACATAACTTTGGGAGTATCTAAATCCTGGCTTTCAATAGTGTAAGCTTACTCAGTTTTAGTTCCGGCTTCACAGCACATGTATTTCATTATCAATTGGCACATTATCAAGCTTTTTTTTACATAAAAAAATATAGAATTGTAAACTATTCTTTAAGAAACAATATTAATAAAATAAGGATAGTGTAGTAATTAATTGTGAAAAATTACAATATACTGCTTACATGACATTTACTTTTCTTGAGGAATGCAAGACTCTATACTTATACTATACTTCACACTATGCTAAACATTTGCAATACTTAAAACTCATTATCTCTGATCAAACCCCATTGAATCACTTTTCTCTTTATTGTAGTTTAAAATTTTAGGTGGGTAATGCATATTACTTAACTATATTCTTTCTACTTTTTTAAATATCAATGGTTTTCAATTTAATATCAAGTCTTATTTTGTCTGCCTTTTATGTGTGCACTCTAAATTCAAAAACAAATTACATGATTGATTTATTATAAGAATGAATGAAAATTTACAAAACAAGTGATCATATCCCACTAATATTTTAAATCCAAAAATTGTATTGTGTTCATAATTCTTTGACACACAACTACTAAATACATATAGACCTATTGAAATTTTGTACAAGCAGATTACAATCTGAAGTAAGAATTTAGATGTGAAATAAATTTATGAAGAATAAAAATCGGAGAAATCACAGTGCTACAACCATGTATATTTTAGAGACCTAAATTGAATATTCTTTTTCCGTAGTCTTTCATATTTGAATGAGACTTGGTACAGATAGATATTGTATTTGTACAAAAAACATTTATTTGTTATGTTTTACCCACTGCAATATGTGGTAGTGCACATAATATTTGATGTTTAGTGTGTAACAATTCATATAGGTAGTCTATGTATATACATATTAAAGCTGTACAGAGATCCTACTAGATAGATCAGCTATCATACATTTTTTAAACAGTTATAATTTATTAAGAGTGATTAGAACAAGTTGATTATAGAGTGATTTTTTTTGATGTGTAGACACAAACATAAAGACAATGACTAATAACAAACAGCAATGTCATTGTTATTTATATCTAGTTGGTGGTAATTTTGCTTTGAGTAATAACCTAATGCTCCTGTGATGCCAATGTAAAATGACAGTCATTCTGTCGCGTTTCCTGCGGTCAGTGTGTCTGGTGGCCCATTGAAAATGAAGGGGTGGAGGGAATGAGAGCAAAATATCCGCATATCTACTTCTTATATTCTCATATATGTGTAGTCATTGAAAGGTTGCTTGTTACAAATACACCATGAAAGAAATATTACTTATTTTTGTTATAACATAGATTTTGTTTACATTTTTATCTCTATGATTAATCTTGAAGCTAGAGAGCAGCAGTTGCAGTCCGTTCATTGTTCAGTAGTGGAAATAAAAATATTGATTGAAAGGCTTTGCTTGTCCTGAATTGAGTGTTCTTATGCTGATTGCAAAATTTTGTAATTGTTGCCTCTTTGTGCCTTTGTATTTGTTGCCAGTTCATTGATACAATTGTGACACAGAGAAACCTGAACCAATATTCATCAAGGTTTCATATTTAAGTATCATAATTTTTCATACCTTCATATCCTATCTAATGAATGAAAATGTGGAATGAAAAAATATTTTATATGCGGATTTTATATAAAAAGAAATTTGGAGCCCAATAAATCAATACATAGTCTTGAGTTGTCATATATTTAATGCCTCAATATTTTCAAAGTTTTCTTAGTTATGAATCATGTTTGCTTCCATATTCGACTCTTGTTTTCTATTTTTTATTGTACAGTGGGGCAAAGGAGCAATCGGAGCCATTTTCATAACTACCGGCGCTCACAGACATCCGCATAGAAGTTATACAGATGCGCTACCCTCCTTTTACCTCCCACCTCCATGGGCCACCTGCTAAATACACAACGCACGAAACGCGACAGCACAGCTGTCACTTCACGCCGCTAGTGCACGCCTAATACGGCTGCATGCAAGCATGCAGTGTAGCACTACCTCTTGGTGGTCCATTTGGTGAAAACCGGCTCATATTAAGATCTTCAGATGCGTTGCGCTGCTTCACTCTACCTCCTAATGGGCCGCCGGCTACACACAAACCTGGTGCCGACCCAGATTGACCGCAATGAATCGCAACCTCCTCACCGTCGAAACCTTTGAAAGGCCCTACGTAATATTCTGAAGAAAGTAATTTCCCAAATAGTACTCTACTCCTACATCAAAACCTTTTGTCTTATCGGCTCTATGCTACTGTGAGTTAGTTGCTAATGTAACATGCTTCACCCAGTGGGGCGTGGACGAGGAAGGAGGGCAACGCATGTGTATAGCCTCTATGGGCGTCGGTAGTCATTAAAATGGCTCCAATTGTTCCTTTACCCCCTATACCATAAATTAAAAAAAAAACTTAGAAGAAGAAGCTCTATTATTGGTTGTATTTTTTTTACTTTTATTCAATTAATGTCAATAGGTGTCAGTAATCATGACAATGGGAGCGATTGCTCGTTTGCCCCTTATACTATAAAAAAAACACTGAGATGACTTATTCTACTAGGGATTTAAGACTCAAAGTTCAACTTTTAAATTTCATATTCGTTCCACATGAAGCTGCGAGTAGCAAAATTTTGAGAGAATTTGGATAGTCACAAGACTCATTCAAAACCTTTCGCAACGGACATTTCTGCGTAGCTACGTTAAACATTTTAGCCGCCTGCGTCAAGGCTTTGCCGTACAAACTCGCCGGCTCTTGCGTTTCCACGTCACCGGTTTCTTTGAGCCTAATGTAATCATTAGCTTCACTTGCTATAAAAGCTATAAAATGTCAGGGCTGCCTGCTCACTTATTATGTTATTATTATCAACCTGCGGATGTCCACTGCTGAACATTCGCCTCTCCCATAATGCGCGTGTGACCTATGGTGCTTTATGGTATGGGGGGACAAATTCAGAGTCATTTGGTGACTAAAGACGACATACGTACATTATACACATGGTTGATGATTAATCGGATACATTTACTCCATCCATCCAATACGCCACCATCCAGACTATGATCGCCGGATATTTAACGCCTTGTCAAGTCAGCAAGAGGTACCTCCCCGATAGTCCCCCAGCGATTTGGTGGCTACCAACGCTCATGAATGATGTGAGTGAGAGCGAAAGAACATAGTTTTTCAAACCTATTCGGAGATTTTCTCGACATGTTTGTAACATGTCGAGAAAATCTCCGAATGCTTCAAAATCCGTTCGGCCATTTTGAAATGATGCGCATTCAAATTAAATAGACTAAAAATGTTAAAAACTGTAGCGTCATTACGATACAAGTGTGCGCTCGTAAATAGAGGTCATTGTTACATGATAGTTATTGATTGCATTATCGGCCATCCTATGACTGTTAGTCTAGATTCTCTTCGTCCCTCTTCAGTTCTATTTATCTATTAATATACCTAGTCTGGTCATAAGTTTTTTCAGTGTGTTATTTTTGTACACAAATATAAAACAATTACAAATATAAAAAGCTTATTCGAAGTGGTCTCCATTGGCTGCAATACAGTCCTTTAAACGTTGAGGCCAGTTATCAATAGAAGCACGCACTCTTTCCATGGAGAAATTCTACACTGCCAATCGTATGGATTATTTTAGGGGCTCCAAATTATCATGGAGTTTAGAGCAAGTTGTACTCTCTAAAACTGACCATAAATCATAATCCAGCGGATTAAGATCGGGACTAGACGATGGCCAGTCTTCAGCCGAGTAAACAAAATTTTTCTGTGACCGCTCCAGTTTTTGTTTCGATTTTACCACCCTATTCATCTTTTATTTATCAGTAGGCTGCAAGTCCTAAGTCATCTCTTAAAAATACGCGACATGGTTCTAGTTGTTTTCCTTATTTCCGAGATAAAAACTTTTGCTTTCGGACAGAATTTCTTCGAATTATTTCCCTTACCGCTTTGACCATCTTTTTTGTACAAACACCACGTGGACGGCCAGATCTTTCTCTGTCACAAACAGAAGAAGGCTCATTATACCTATTAATAGCCCGGTACACAAACATTTGACTAATACCAAGTGTATGGAGGTTTAAAAATTGCGTTTGGCTTCATACCTATTTTGTGTAATGCAATCACAGCGATTCTGTTCTCTTTATCACCCCACTCCATTTTAACATCGTAAAATATTGTACAATGTATTGGCGCAAAAATAAAAAAAACAATAACCAATCGTATAAAAATGACAGATTCCAAATTCAAATATAATATTTTTTTATATTTAATTGTAACAGTATTTATGGCCAGACTAAGTATATTAACTAAAGCACTGATGAGGTACAGTAGACACTATTTCATATTTAGTCCCACAAAATAGCAGACATGTACGCATAAGATCGTTAAATTTCTCGAACAAGTCGCACTCAAGGTGACCCATTAGGAGGGTATTTACTGTGTATACTAATGCGGGTAGTTTTGCAGCGCCACCGGTGGGGCGGACAGCAGACCCGCGTCGGGGGGCGGCACCCCCACCGAGGAGCAGCCGGCCGGCGTCGGGAACGGTGAGTGCCAGTTGGCTGATGCCGTAGAGCTGCCATTTTGTAGTTCCTTTTTTGGCTGCAAAATGTTTTGGATTACTTCCTTTTAGATTATTTTAAGCTTGATTTGTTGATTTGGCGGAATCTTGCAATACCTTTTAAACAACTTACAGATATCCAAATCGTTTTAAATTGGGCATGCTTGGGACAATATAATAGTTTAATACTTAACTAGTTAAGTACTTTACCGTTTTTTGTTTTTCTTTTTAAATTATGTATTATTTTATTTTGTGTGGACTTATTACACAAAGTTAGACTAACCTTGTGATAAGCACTGTAAGGACTTGTCCTGTAGAGTTGCTACGATTTCGTAGTTTCTTTTTGGTTCCAAAAAGGTTTATTTGTGGATTTATACCAAAGCCAAGTCCTGTATTATGTACCGTGAGCACTTGTGTTGTCGTATGTACAATACAAAGGTATTTAATATAATTACTATAGAAATAGAGATAAATAAACATCCATGACCTGGCTAACGTTATATTTTTGAGCTGTTAATTTAAATCTTAGATTAAAGATATTATTTTTTTTTTAGTTTAGTATCGATAAGCTATTCGTGATAATAATGATATTTATATATTTACTTCTAGCAGTAACTTGTAAGGGCCCTTAGTGTTATTAATTTTTATACTTTCTAATTTGTTAAAACATCGTTAAAGGTGCTAGGTAAAGGTAAAAAAAAAGAATATAGCTCGCTTACACGATACTGGCGTAATATCACATCGGCGCTGTCGCATTTCGTGCGGTGTGTAAGTAGCCGATGGCCCATGGAAGTGGGAAGACGAAGGAGGGCAGCGCATTACGCATCTCTACAACATCTATGCGGATGTCTACGGGCGTCGGTAGTCATGATTATGAATCCGACTGCTCGTTTGCCTATAAAATTTAAAGTTATCCTATAAAATTTGCACCTGGACTGAACTTAATTCAAAATTGTTATAGCTAGATTTTTTGTTTCTGTAGCGCCATTTTCCTTTTATTTTCCTAAATCCAGTAGTCGTAATTTTTATTGTCTTTATTTATGATTTATTTTTTAGTTGCTAGTTATTATTTTATGCACATTTTCAGATCAGCACACAAGGTTATCAGACATCATCGAGGTACCCGATATGCAAGAGTGTTGGTATTTCTGTTTTTTATTATTTTCTGACTGCTTGTCTGGTAGTGCTTTACCGGATAATGTTTACTTGTTTTTTTTTATTTTTAAATATCTAATACCATAAAGGTATTTTAAAAGACATTTTAGTTGATCTAAACGGTTTTCTTATACTTTTATTAAATTATAAAAAAGCTTTCAGTGCCTCCAGAAAATTAAATTATTTTCTGATTTATAATTTGACCATCATGTACAGTACAAAATTATAATGTACTTACTCGAAGAAGAAGACATTAATTACCCTTCTTGACGTGGTGGGGTAAAAGTAAGGGCACCGAGGGGCAAGGGGGCCCTGAACTTGTGTCCCTAGAGAGAACCGATCTCACACGAATCAGTCGATGAACTCATTTGCGATAAGTTATTTTTATCATTTTTAGCGTTCTATGAAAGTTGATCTACATATTGTTTTTGGGTGGAGCTGATGATGATTGACTGATAATCATGACTAAAGTGATGAAGTATCTGCGCAGTTCAATGACCGTGGAGGTGGCTCTCGGTGACGTCACACCGGGAATAAGTGACGGCTATGCTTTCGCGATATTTTTCTTTATTTTAAGATTGAGTCAAACACGACTATGCCATTTGCCATAGGGCTTTCTTAAACTACATTATTTTTAACTAAAAAACATACCAGCTTTTTTGTGTTTTCTGCTGTTTTTTTGTTTAAGAAATCGGAATGTTTATGGTCACCGCACGGAACTCGGAAAGGGAACGTAACCGTATCCTTTCGCGTTTCGCCTTGCCGTCAAATAGGGTTGCCATCTCAAAAATCTGTCAACCAGGACAAGGCACGTAAGAACTCCGGATTTCGGAGCTTCCTACCCGGACGTTAGAAAATTGTATTTTTCATAAGATACTCAGAAGAATAAAATAAAGTTTTAATGGTCAAAAATCAATTATTATTTATTTTAATGCTATTTTAAACTAAATGACGAACTTAAAAAAATTACTTCCAATAACCATAAATATTTCTTTCAAAACTTGAAATTTTTAGTCTTAGTTTTTTTAATCAAATCAATCATTCAAAAATCAAATAAATCAAATCAAAATCCGGACTTCAAATAAAACCCCGCCCGGACGCTTCCCGGACGCCCTGTAAACTAGGACAAATCCGGGGAAACCCGGACGGATGGCAACCCTACCGTCAAACAGGCGGTGCCGATACGATTAC
>LUGF01052225.1:6275-22773 GCA_001625245.1 Calycopis cecrops | reverse complement strand
TTAGAGAGTGCTTGTGTCTACAAATACTAATGCATTATTTAACATGTTCTGCGCAGATGGCTCATCCCTATATATCGCCGTAGCCATTATACAGTTAATATGATTTACTAGCCGACCAGTTCCAACTTTGTCGGGTGTTACATCCCGAGACGAAAAAGTATGGTCCCCGTGAGACCCAGCTAGTAATAAAATATAGTTGTAATATATGAATAGTGTAAGTTTCTGTTGGGTAAAATAATTTCTATGGATGGATCTGTATTTTCGTAATATCTGTTTTTACCTGTAGCAAAAAAGGCTGACAATGTGCAGTAGAAATGTCTGTATGGTTGTGTCTATATGTAATAAGCTGCCAAGGAATATTGCAGGCTTAAAGGGAATTAAATTTAAAAATGAATAATTTAAATGGTTGTTCAATAAAATCTATTATAATGTAGGTAAATGGATATATTAATGATAACAACCTAATACTTAATAAGTATTGTAAAATCACAAATGCTTTTACCTATATATACTTAAATAAATAAGTTAAAAATGTTTTTATAATACGTTCTTGCCTAAAATTCTATTTTGTAATGTTATTTTATTATTAAGTAGTAAAGTGATTACATGCTGTACCTGATAATTAATTAATATTTGCATGTTATACGCAGAATATGTGAACTCGCAAGAAATCTACGTAACTTAACAACTAACATTCTAGCAAATAAGTTTTCATTTTTTCAGAAGAATACCCACAAAGTTAGAAACTTTACTTCTTTATAATATCAGTAGCTATACGTGAGGTTTAGTTAATGTCGATGCTCATTTTTCTCTCAATCTCGTATCTATATCACCCTCGATATTGTTGAAACAAACCCTCGTAACGAAGTACGACAGATCGTCCCTCAGGGACCATCGATCAAGGGACGGGAGGTCACGGGGTCCCTTCAATGATGGGGCGTGCGGTGTGGCGTGTCAACTGTGACGGCTTATGGTGTTTTATGTGATTAAGTCTGTGGTGTGAGTTTGTCGGATTACCGTGAATTAATTAGAGGTTTAATGCTTAATGATGTTTATTAATGGTTTTGACTATTGCTTATATTATCTGCTGTCCCAGATTGACGTATGGTTATTGTTACAGTACAGTACTGGTATCTTGGTTATACAGTCATTTTTCGTATTTTTACGCCATATGACTATTTTCCTTGTATAATTCATTTTTAAGCCAGATTATCAGATATGGTTACACAGTACAGTTATAAGACTCGTAAGTCAGTTTTTATGACGAATAACTTATTTAAGTGTGAAAGAAAATGTATGTTTCTTACTCTTTCACTCAAAAACTACTGATCTTAGATCTAGATCTAGTAGTCACTAGAAGACTCCATCTTTAGCACATCACTACATAGTATAAAACTAAGTGTCTTTCCGCCGTCTGTGTGTCTGTATGCTTAGATCTTTAAAATTACGCAACAGATTTTGATGTGGGTTCAATAGATAGTGATTCAAGAGGAAGGTTTATATGTATAACAACTCCATTTTTTAAGTCCGAAATCCACGCGGGCGAAGCTGCGGGCGGAAAGCTAGTTTGAATATTTTTTTACGTGGGTGTAACAAACGGCTTTAGAAATAAACGGTCCGCCTGCGGGCGAGGCTTCCAGTTTGAATCGTCGTTTTGTCTCTTTGTCTCGTGCAGCGCGAGTGGCTGTGTCGTGACAAAAGCCGGCCGACATGTCTAGTGTTAAATATTTAAGTGGAACGGATACTGGCACAGATTATGTATTCTGTGTGTCTTTGAATGCATTTATATTGTAAATTCTGTAACATGTTGGACCTTAGAAGTTAGTATTTAAATTGTAATTGTTGTTTATTCTGGAAATCCTTGTTGGGTTAGGTCTTTGTTACACAAACATGCTTAGTGGAAGTAGAATTAGTGTGTGACAGATCAGAGTTGACAGCTGATGCCTAAGTTCATCTTTACTGGTAATCCGCAGCTCTCTATCGGTGATATGCTTGTAGCTGTCACTAAGTCATGGTCGTAATGTCAAACATCCCTCTCTCTCTTGTCATCTGTACCTAACCATAGACATCATCTATGGTATGAGTATTCAGTATACTGTCTATGACTAAACATAGACAACACTTATGCTAAACAGTCTTGACGAGATAAAATTTGAGTAGTATTGTTTAATATTATGTTGGGAGATTGTTGTGGCGGATATGAGTGGCAGTATCTAACCCTGTCTACGGTGGTAGCCCCTTTTTTGATAACGCAGGGGGATGGCCTTTACGTACGCTACCCAGGAGCCCGGGTGGCTCAACCGGGTACAGTGTCGGGCTCAGCAATTGCGGTGCCTTCAGCCGCTTTAATTGGAGGGTTCTGGATCTACAAGCTACAGGATGCCTCCAACGACAGGCTGGCCTCGGAGAAGAGGCCAGACGTCTCCCTGGGGAGTGTCCGGCTGCCTCTGAACAGTTCCTACTTCGTCGTCGGAACCGTGCATTGAAGTCAGGTTCCCATCCTGATCCCTAGCCCCAATATTCCAAAGGCGCATGCCATCAATCTGTTCGAAACCAGACCCGCCAGTCGTTTCAATCCACGCCATCTGCTGATTTAGAAGGTGGAGCAGATCTAATTGAAAATAATTAAAAAAAATCGTTATTTTGTACTTTTCGCTATAATTAATGTCTGTAGAATGCGCGAGTGTCGTCACACGCTTTCCACCTCAGTAACGTTAGGAATTCAGCGAAGAAAATGCAAAAATACTCCCGCCGCCTGTTCTCAGTAAACACATCAATTTTCATCAGTAACGACATTTAATTTGGAATTTTCTTTATGAAGATGGATGAAGATTAATAAAGAAAATTTGAAATAGGTTTTCACAAGTAGTTATCTTATTCGTAAATTATTTTTTTAAAAGGTTGTGAACGAGCAATTGAAGCCATTTTCATGGCCCATAGACATCCGCATAGAGGTAATATACATGCGTCGTCCTCCCTCCTCCTTCCTTCATGGGCCACCGCCTACTCAAACACCTCACGAAACGCGACAGCACAGCTGTCACTTTACGCCGGCATCGTGTAAGCGAGAGGTACCTACCCGGTCGTGCCGGCCCAATTCGGCGACATGCATGCAGCGTGGCACTACCTCTTATTATAACTATTTATCTCAATATGGCATAAGTTTTCTTTGCACTTCACGCGGGAGAAACCGTCGGCCACGACTAGTTAGAACAGTAATTGCGTTTTCCCGAGTCGGTGGATGTGAAATGAGTTTCGTGCCGTACGCGACAATATCGGCTGGATCCCTCAAAGCCTCCCCGAGCCCAGCTTTGTTCCCCGTAAACTAATTTCTCGCCTCCCCGGGGCGAGGCGGGAGGCGCGAGGGGGGGGACACGTCTGATGCAATCGCGTTTATGCAACGGATCCGTATTCTGAAAATAGTTAATGAAATACCATATTACATTATAGTCCAAAAAAGCACGACTATAGTCTCAAAGTGACAGTTTCACTGTCGCGTTTCGTGCGGTTAGAAAGTATCCCGTGGCCCGTTGGTAGTGGAAGAGGGTAACGCATCTGCAAATGTGCACACGGATGTAATGGGTGGCTTCGATTGTGTTCGTTATGTGTTGCACGTATTGTAGCTTTCTGATGATGCATTGGAAACCATCACTTTTAAGGTATAATGTGAGCAGAGGTACCTCCGGACCGGGGAGGTACCTCTGCTCACATTATACTTTAACAGTGGTGGTTTTTACGTTTCTTTAAAAACCCGTTAATAGAGTGGTGGGGATTGAACGGCTCCTAGTACATCATGTTTTCACCATTTGTAAGAACTCTGCATGTTACCTGTCAGATACCAGATTTGCTTACTTCTCCGCTGGTTCAGCGATCCAAAGAGGATCCCACCCAACACAAGAAGACGCCATTGTTCTCTATTAGAGCCTAGACAGCAATAGAGAGCAGTACTAGCAACATGGAGAATCTTCTCTTAGTTGATTGAACGCTTAAGTTGGTCTGAGCTTCATCTTGACAGCGATATTTACCTATATCTTTATCATATCTTTACCCACTGAGGTTTGAGACCTTATTACGTCATCAATACCTACTTTCACCCTCGTGTAGTACACTAGTCTAGTACGCGTACGATGTACTATTAAGTAACGTTACTCGGCAGTGTACTGTAGTACACATCACCCAACGTCAACTCTTAATCGGACAATCGGACTATTCGGACAATGTCACTCTAGTACTATAGGACTAAGTGTACGAGAGTAAAAGAGCGCGGTGTACGATTAATTATTGTACTGGGACAATACAAGTGTGAGCGAGACACATAGCCGTGTCTCGCTTACATGCTTTCGGATTCAATCAAACTACTATTATTTAATTTAAGCAGAATGTAGCGCTTTATATTATCTACGTATTAAAACCTATTAAGCGCTTTTTTTGCGTGCAGCATATTATTTATAAATTACAGCGTTAAAGTTTTTAAAGCATGATACGTTTAAACAATCTTAATGTAAATAAGCGCTTACAGCGCATTAAGATGCAATTGCGACGATAATCATCGCATCATTAATCTCTAAAAGACAGGTGTACTATATAGTGCTAATAAGGTGTACTAGTACGTTTTAGGACTGTACTAATAACTGTGCGCACTCAAAGGTATCCGAATAAGCACAAGACTAGTAAACACGCCTCTTTCAATGAACGTCAAGAACTCTACTGGCGTTAAACTTAATCCCGGCACAAAAAGGATCCAAGTTCTAACGCCTCTTGATGGTAGAAAGTTCGTAAATTGGATTTATTACAGCCCCGACTACGTCTAGAAGAGCTAAATATAATCAAAGTTGTTCATCAGAGTTTGGATAATTTATTTTGTAAGAGGCAGTGTCTTGTGGTACAGCCGGATTCACGACTGGGGAGGCACTTGTCTTATACATGGTATCACCAAGCGACAGCTGTACTTGTCGCGTTTCGTGCGGGTTTTGTAATCGATAGCGATGTGTGTGTGTGTGGTGACAGGAAACGCATCGTCACACGTGAATGTAGCCATCAAATAGCTTGGTTTTTTTTTTTCGTATGTCCTATGATATAATAATAAACAAATCTTTCCAGAGCATCCTTGGCGAGTTCAACCGGGAGCAAGACGCTTTCATCAAGGGGCAGGATAAAGGGGGGGCTGCGGCCGTGGCCCCCTGGGTGGGGGCCCCCAACGAGGCCAATCTGAAGGAGGAGTGCCTCTCCTTATCCACTGTGAGTATGCTTTTGAAATATTAAGACAATGTCACTCATAGCTGTAGTAGTGGACGTGAGAAATATTTAATGTTACTCGTGGATATTGAAGCCGACGCACACACTCAAATATGAAATATTGTGCCAATGTCATAGCAGCTGTAGTAGTGGACACGAAAAATATTGCGCCAATGTTACGCACAGCTTTTGTAGCAGACGCAGACACGTGAGAAATATTGCGCCAATGTTACGCATAGCTGTTGTAGCAGACGCACACACGTGAGAAATATTGCGCCAATGTTACGCATAGCTGTTGTAGCAGACGCACACACGTGCGAAATATTGCGCCAATGTTACGCACAGCTTTTGTAGCAGACGCACACACGTGAGAAATATTGCGCCAATGTTACGCACAGCTTTTGTAGCCGACGCACACACGTGAGAAATATTATGTCAATGTTACGCAAACCTGATGTAGCAGATTCATATACATCAGAAATGTTACATCAATGTCACTCATAGCTGTAGTGCGGGTATGAGGAATCACTTCACTTTACAGCTGTCATGATCAAGGCAGACCAATACATAAAGTGACAGCATTCATTACGATTTATGAGTTTCCACTCGCCTATTGGACGGGAGGATGTTTGTGGGCGTATGGGCGTCGGTAGCCATCAAAAGGCTATTATTGTTCGTTTTCTCCATTGTAGTATATAAATACAGCTATAGCTTCTAGCACTGATTACTTTCTTCTCCCCCCAGGACCGGCGGAACTTCGTGCGCGCGCCGCCCGCGGGCGTGGAGTTCGAGTTCGACTACGACAAGATGTACCCCACGGCCGTGGCCATCATGGGCGAGGACCCCAATCTCGAGAAAATGCGCTTCGACCTCGTGCCCAAAGTGTGAGTAAACATTACGTACACTAGAGTGAGCGACGTGCTACGTGACTCGTAGCGCTGTTTGTAGCGCGCTACGAGTGTGCGCTACTAAATGCAGGTCGTTATAAGGGTCAACTGACACCGAAAGAGCGGCGAAGCGCAGCGAAGCGAAGCGACCCGCCCGGTAGGGAAGGCGCGCGGATTCCCGCGAATGCTCCAGAAGTCGCGAGAATTCGATAATACTAAAGCAATGAAAATAATAATGCCCTTCGCCGCTCTTTTGGTGTGAGTTGACCCAGACACTGTTTGATGCTCGTGATATTGCGGCGTTGGGAGAAGTATAAAGCTGTGTCCCTAGTAGGCAAACTGTTAGCGGCCGACTGACTGAGCAGCATTTGTGGCGAACTGGAATTCGAGTTAGCTGCAAACTCAGATCAATTTTTGTAGGTCGCACGCAAACTGTTATGTTTATTTTCCTATGAATCGGCCACTGTGGATACTCCATTTCAAATATATGAGAGGGCGTACTAAACCGATACGCCCCAAACTCAGTCCGCCACTAACAGTTTGCCTGCTAGGGATACTGCCTTAGTATTAATATGATTCATGAGTTTGCAGTCTGAATGCTACGTAGCACAGGAAAATACTACGTAACTCGCAGTGACTCTACAAGAATATGTTAAACACTTACGTTACTCGATTGTTGAACGATTGTTGAACCTGCCTTCTAAGGGGTCAATATTTTTTATTGACAATTTTTTTTACCTCAACATCTGCTACTTCAAACTCGGGTCATATGTACGCTGGCATAACAGATTTTTAACCTATTTACATCGCTCGCCTCAGTCGACCTTTTTAGTTTGCTCATAATTTGTCACATGAATTATACCGTTATAACACCGAACCATTAAAATTCAGAATGTCTATTTATGAATTAGGACATTTTACATTGATCTTATAATATGCAGTTACAAGTCCTATATCCAGCGACTATATTTAATTTGGTATACGTGGACAAAGGAGCAGTCGGACAACCCACGCCTATAGATATAATCGTTATGCTAACTTGTCATCTTGCCTTCCTTCTCCTTCGGTTAGCGGACACATAAACCACACGAAATGCGACATTACAGCTGGCCGTAGTCGAAGGTCCTCCGACATCTCTTTTGCCCCTTATACTATAAAAAGCTGGTAGTTGCCCATGGAGGGGCGAGGATGGAGGAGCATCTGTATAACCTCTACGCGGATGTCTGTGGGCGTCGGTAGTTGTTAAAATGGCTACGAAATGAAATGAAAAATGAAAATGAAAATGAAAAATGAAAAATTTTATTCAAAAAAGAATTACAGGAATTACTTTTTGAACGTCAACAATTAAATCTACCACCGATTCAACCCTAGCCCTGTACTGAAAAGAACCGGCGAAACAAACTCAGCTGGCCTCATGATGCGATGAGATGCAAAGAGAGCTCGTTTGCTCCTTTTTACTGTAAAAGCCCTCTCTCTCGCTCTGGTGACGTGTCGGTCCCTCCGTTCCAGGATCACGGAGGAGAACTTCTGGCGGAACTACTTCTACCGCGTGTCTCTCATCTGCCAGGCCAACGACGCGGACGCCGTCTCCGCCCGCCCGCCCACGGACGACCAGGGTCTGTATCGGGGTTTTTTTAATTTTTACACCAGTTTTATTACTTTTTCAAGATTTTAAATTTTTTTATAGTTTGACTCGACTTTTTGTATTGTTACAATAGAATGATGTTTTTTGTTCTTATTACGATAGCTTGGTTTTTTGACTTTTTTGTAATTTTACATTAAATAGTTTTTTTTTATTTTTGCATTAGTTTTGCTTTTTTACAGTAGCTTGACTAAACTGACGGAAAACGGAAGAGGTTTATTTTTCTTATAATATATTTGGAAAAAGTTGTTTATTCCCTAAAATTTTGAATAATTAAAATATTTAATTAACTTAAATTGTATCCCGCATCTGTTTTTCGTCGCTTTTACGTTTTTGACATTAGCCTGCTATTGTTTGATTTTATTTTCACATTAGCTTGTTTTGTACATTTTTTTTATTTTTCGTATTTTCTTTTGCTAAAAATAGACGAAAAGTCGTCGAGCTCGAATCTTATCGCAAAAGAGAAGGCTTCCCAAGAATCGATTGATGATGCTAAGAAAAGAATTGAATCGTTAAAAGTAGATAGAGAAAATGATGATGGTAAGATTTTTTATTTTTTGTCTTATTTTTATTTTTCCAATTTTATTTTGATTTCAAAAATCTTTTTATTCTTATATTATTCATTATTCTTTCTTTTATTGATGATTTTAAGATTTTTTTTGTACTTATTTTTTTTTAAAATCTGATGTACACAATGATGAGATGTCTTGTCTTCTTATTTTGAGTGTCAAAATTGTTTCCTTTTTTTGTGATTTTTGTAATACGGAAGAAATGACCAACTTTGTGGAATTATGGAAACGCTTTTTTATCCATTCATATTATGTGTGTAGTTTTTTGTAGTTATGTACCTGTAGACTAAGTGTTAGTTTTTAAAAATGTTACAAACACGGTGTAGACAAATTGTTTCACTTTCTGGTCTAGAATGGCCTATGGAGGGAGGAGGAGAAAGAGGGGCAACGCATCTGTATAACCTATACGCGGATGTTTATGGGATTAGTCATGAAAATGGCTCTGATTGCTCGTTTTCCCCTTTATACTACAAAAAAATAGAAATATCTTAAATTTGACCTTAAACAAACTTAAAGCAACTTGTGTCTCTTCTATTTTTGGTTAATGACATAATTTGTGATGGCGAAATATGTTTGTACTAATATCATACCAGCAGCGTTTACAATTTAATTTGTTTAAGAGGTTCGTTTATAAAATACGTCAAGTAACACGGTATCGAATAGAATGTATTCTTGAGTAGTATCACCAAATACTTTAAGGAAAATTAGTAATCGGTAATTTACTTCAGTAACTATTTCACACGGACAGAGGGCCTGTGGGCAAATCCTTTGATGTCCTGTCCATAAATGTTGATTTTGTCAATATTGTACTGATGTAATGCGTATTTTATGAACGGCCGCCATGATCAAACCAGCGGACAGCATTATGCACACTCTTCATAACCCAGATTTTGAAATTACCCTCACAATAAAGTTACTCCATGCTATGGGGCTCCGACAGGCTATATTAGGACCATTAGGCCACAAAAAAAGTGTGTGACAGTTCCGATACACGGAGTTTACTTCTTATACGAACAAGATACTAGCAAAAGTCGTAAGCGACTTAAGCTATGAAAACGTTATTTTTTATAGCATAGGGGGGCAAACAAGAAATTGGAGACATTTTTCTTACTATCCGTATTGTAGTATCTATGTTGTAGCAGGCGGCCCATGGAGAGGAAGGGGGGAGGAGAAATCTCAACGCAGATATCTATGGGCGTCGGTACTCATGACAACCGCTTTGAGGGCTTGTTTGCCCCTCTATACTGTAAAGAAAAACAAAAAATACGTAGAATGCATCTAAATTACATGTAGCTTAGCTACACACACCAAGCGCCTTACCACGATAAGTTTGTAAATATTAAAACGTGTTTTTTGAATTTCCTGGAATGCAGCTTAAGCGAGACATACGGAACCCAAGAACTGCGTCACTACGACGGACCCCCCACGGTCGCTTCAGAACTTCACCTCCACTATGCCCTTGTTTTGTATCTGTTGATGGTTTCAAATGTTCCACTTGTGTGTCAGCTTGCAAAGCCTTGATATGTTTCGTTTGTACGATCAGCGGCGTAGCTGGGTAGATCGGGGTGCAAATGGGTGCGTTTAGGCGCACTGTGGTTTGGGTGCACGATTGCACATCGATGGATAATCGGTTATGCGTGGAATAATACTTAGCTGCGCCACTGAAATAATTTTATTAACGCTCAGCGACGTAGCTGGGTAGAGCGGGGTGCAAAACTTGGGTGCATTGAAGCGCACGTGGTTTGGGTGCACTTGGTTTTAGTGCACATTGCTGGTTAACTTATCCATAATAATAGTATGTTTTGCTTGGAATACTACTTAGCTACGCCGCTGAAATAAGTATTTAAATTTTAATTAAATGTTTTAAATTGAAAACACCAAATTATATTTTAATATTAGAATTATTGATGTTGAGTTTAGTATAACGGGTAGCTCATATATTTTGTTAATATATTATAAGGTTGCGATGCTTGTACGCGTATCAATAAACATAAAAAGTTTTATCTATAATGTCATATCCTCATTGTTGTTAAATTGTTGTGTGTCTTTGAATATATTATGTGACAATATCTATAGCTTCGTGTCCTAATATTGAATGTTACTGTGTATATAAAGCGGTTTATCTCTCAGCCATTAATAGACATGGCACTCTTGTGATCGTCTTCATAGACGTGTAAATGGTAGTCACTTAGCGGTTTTCATTTAATAAATTATTCATCATAGTGTATATTTTGGATCATGGGCGTTGCTGCGCTCATACTTAGGTTTGAGTAAAATTGCGCTAATATTATAACTCTCACCCACAGCTATTCTCATGCTTTATAAGTGGGAAAATATGTTAACTGAATGTTATATATTGTTTAAGTAGATATGAGTGCCGGGATTGCGTTTTAACCAAACAAACATAGAGACTTATTCGCCATTACTTACTGAGCTATGCTAAAAAACCATTATTAAACATGCTAATAAGCATATTCCATTCTATGCCAGTTCTTTTAGTTCGATGGCTAAAAGTATGGGCGTCGAGCGATAGGTGCAATGGGGTGCAAGTGCACCTATACTTGCACTCCATTGCACCCATCTCCCGACGCCTATAGATGCTTTTCGGTATATTAGCTTAAAGGTTTTTATGCTCTGACTACGTCTGATTTAGACAAACGGTCTTTAATTTCCGAATCTGAATGAAATCCCCCGCACTCATGTCACGTGTGTATAAAGTTTTGACATTGCTAATTCTGTGTACTCGCTTGTATGTTGACCGCTTTATTTTATATCTATCTTTGCTTCCATTTTTCCCAAAGTTGGTTTTTTTGTTTCCGGTTAGCAATGTTGAAACTAGTATTGTGTTGTCAGATTTTTATCGTAATTTTTTTTGGAACCTGGATAGCCGTTTTGACAGACGCCTCGAAACTAGCTAGGAAATACGTTTTGGCAAATTTAAATTAACAGATTTTGAGTATGTAGCAGGATATCTTACAGTAAAGGCACCGTAGACATTCTACTTTTAGCATCGGCGATCGGTGATTTAGTTGCTTCTTAGAAGCTGAATGCAGCGACGGTACGCTTCCCACACACTTAAAAAGCTTAGCGAGCGCTATTTCGATACCACACACAGCAGAGAGTCGCTAAATGGTGACGCAGCATCGATGCAGTCGTGAAATCTTCGATCGCCGATGTTAAAGTAGTGTGCTGTCGCTTTAAAAGATGTAGGTTGGTTTACCACCCATCTTCATAACTGCGTCAATGTGGCCGCAACATATCACCCGTGTGACAGTCAATTAACTATCCCACCTCTGACAACACAAGCTCCGCGATCTTTATTTTGTAACTATTTACAAATGTTAGTATCTCCGATATATTCTGTGTAATGTTCACGTTGTGTAGATTTAGTTTGTAAGGACGCGGCGAAGTCAAGGCCTACACGAAGTCGCACTCCCGGTCAAATAGTTGTTCGTAGCAATAATCGGTGGATAGGATTACGTCTCATCTCTTTCTCGACTGATGCTTTCCCTGTCCCTCCCTCTACTTCGCCCGCGTAGCCGGCGGTCACTGATCTCATAGGGATAGCTGATACTACAGTTGCCATTGAGACATTTCATTACTGACGAAGACCACCATTGCTCAACCACCATTGATAATATTTTGACAATAGTCAGTACTACTCCGAATATTGACGCTATTATTTCGTCAGTATTAGTCACAGACGCAAGGTTAGCGCATATTTTTGTCGCATATGTCAGCTATCCAGTTACATGAGAATAGAGATCAGTGGCTCCTGTTGACGCCTCCCCCTCCCCCCTCGCATCAGACTCGACTGCCGCTTGTTTCAGTTGTGACAATAAAACCGTCATTTTTCAAAATGTGTCCTCTTTTTAAAACTACCGTCTAACGTGCCCCAGTTGACGTTCTCTAGTTTACTGACTGTTGTACACTTACCGTTTTGTCTATGTATTCTAGACGGTGTAGACTTCACACTTGTCGACACTCGGAAATATGTTTAGTGAAAAATTATATTATAGTTATAAACGGCATTTATAGTTAGTTATTATGAATTGAAATAATTATATTATTCTAAAATAATAAGAGGCTTGTTATTTATTTCTAACACCCCTTACCTTAACGTTATTTTTGATAAAAAAAATGGAACATAAGCTTTTAAGTATAATATATATATTTATCGGTTCTTATATGTGTAGTGTTGGGATGTGTTAGTAGGAATGATTTCGAAAAGAGGGAACAAAATGCGGGACTGTAAAAGAACCCAGCGCTATCTGATTTGAATATGGAATTATTAAGATAAATCTAATTAAAATAAAAAGTAATTTATTTCTGACATATCCTACAAAAAAACTAAGTTTATTAATAACAAGTTCTTCTAAAATTTAATTTTAGTGTAGATTTTCTCCATATATTACCTAGGGATATTTTTTGTCGCTATTAATATAATATTGGTTTCACATATATTTAATCTCAACATATACAATTGAAATGAGATATATCTTAGATTATATGATATATCAGGGCTAGGGGCTCGGTCTTTATTCCATCGCAATCTTAAAACCAGGATTCGTCTAGGAACTATTTGTATTATAAATTATCTATTTTTGTCATATTTTATTAACAGAGTATAAGTAAATGTCTTACGCAGGTATATTCTACCATGTAAATATTAGCATGTAAACTAACTGCATTTAGGCATGTAGTGGATATGAGCATCCTAGAACTGAAAATCCAATTTTTTCCATTCTATTATAATGTAACTTGACGATGGCCTATCTACTCAAGTAAGAAGACAATATAGCTCAAAGAAAAGGTACAGTCCAATTGAATATAATATGTAGTTATAAATTACTAAATGCGTTGTCCATTTTTATTACTACGCTCTGGACTGAACTTCCTAAGGCTCTATTTCCTCTAATATACTGGGTTATATGTAAAACATCAGCAAGCTCTTACATATTGGCAGATAGCATCGTTGAAACATTTGTTCTACGACTTTTTTAATTCGCCATTTAATTTTTTTATAAAAAATGAATTATTGATAAATATTTTCGTCCGAGCGTTATAAGTGCATCACGTACCTACGCAAGTTATAGTCAACAAGCCCGTGCACAGCTGTCTCGGCGGCCGGCCACGCGGGATTTACAAATATCACCACAGACACCACACACACACATCACATTATAAACTTAAAAAATAATTAAAATTAATTTATTGTGTTATATCAAAAGCCGTAGATAAAATGTTGCTGTAAAAATTCTTAGTTATCTGAGAGCTTGTTGGTGTTTTACAAATAACCATGTGTAGGGTACACTTACAAATAAGACGTAAAGTGAGTAGGAATTTAAAGGTATATTATGACACCGTCTTACTTTAATTGAAATGGACAACGTGATTGGATGTAGTGCGTTTCTAGTAACCTTGGATAAACGGTCATTCAACCCGATCTACCACAATTTATTTACTGCCAATTTATTTTTGTAAGTGTTACGATAAATTATTTTGACAATATTGCTAATAAAGTCGTAATGTGTGTCGTAGTGAACCCCGTGCATAGTAGGTATTATTACACACTTATCGCTTCAGGTTTAAGTTTGGGTTTCCTAGGCTTCCTGGCCGTAATGTAAATGACGTCACTAGAACGTTGACTATGCAAACCAAATAGCCTCTCCTAGAGATGATTGATGAGATTGCTGTTACTACCGTTTTGGTTTACATAGTAAATGTTTCTATTGGCAGCATACACCGCGGTTTTTTGGTCGCTTTATAACGGCACGATAACCTAAAGTTTTAGCGACAGTTAGTATAACGCTATAAACAACGTTGCGTGGTACAAGGCATGTAAATGACCTTTTGTCCGCGGTTATTGGAAACGCATTTAATACGTAATTGAATTTCGTTCCCATTTCCAGAGCAATGGGAGAAGGAATTGGAGGCTGAACTGAACGAATACGAAGTTGTGGCGGAAAAGAACACAGACGAGAAGTGGGATAAGGAGTGTGAAGATCTTCTGGAGGATGAAGTGGATCTGAAGTAGACAAGAGTAGTCCGGAGAAGACCCAGTGAATAGACCGAAGAATAACGCAATCAAGCGATATAGGGGTGAGATGGCAATGTTACTTTTAACTGAAGATATATATGACTTATATTGGAAATATAAGCTAATAAATAATTTAATAACTAAAATGTAATGATAAAACGTAGGTAACGTGTAATTCTTTCAAGCACACTAAAATCTCAATGGTGTATTTTATGTGCTAAGCAAAACTAAAGAAATGCACTATGACAGTCAGCTCGTCTAGTGTTCTTTGAGTATTTAACCAAATGGAGACGCCGTGTACGCAAACCTATAACACAATAGTCTGCCAAATTCTGTGAGGGATGCGCTAAACACTGATGTAATTCGGCTAGATTATTATAAACGCACACAAAAATGTCCGCTCACTAGCTTTTAAATATTATCGTGTCTCGAAATGGACCATAAGTCTTTTAACTTGCGCAGAGGGGGAACTCCTGTAGGTGGCGGTTGGTTAGATAGTCAAAGAGTGCGTGCAAAATTAACGATGATATTCGTCTGCAACTTTTTTCATAAAACTTGAAGGCTTTTAAAGTCATCGCGTTGCAACCAAAGTCTTTGCGTACATGCACGTTTGAAGATTAGCGTGCGCGCGCATATGGTTACGTACGCAGTCTGCGTCTCTCTCTACGCACGCTCGTAGCGTGTACGTGTGAAGTTTGAACGTAAGAATTCCGTGCGACTTTTGATCGAGATTAAGAAGGTAGTTTATGTCTTAATTAATTACCAAATATTTATTAGTTAATGTTTTATATGTATTTTAATATTTCGAAATTACGTTGTAAAGAGGTGTACTATAAATTGTTAATTGATATATTGAGAATAATGTATTATGTTGTAGGGCTACGCTATATATTGCTGTTTTATATTTTAGTTTAAAGCTAGTTGATAGTAATAGATACATCCTAAGAACATAACGTATTGGTTCCAAATAGATGAAGACATATAAAAATGGTTTTGTTTCATAATTGGACTCTAAAGATGGATGATGGACAATCTTATACGATAGAGATAACTTTTGCCATATATGGCATATGTTCACGGGGATATAATATGTTTAGGATATTTAGTTTTTATATTAGTTTATATTAGTTTGTATATTATTTGATGAACGTAAAATTGTATGTGATATATTGTTTTGATAATGATTTTGTAAACCAGCATTGTATTTTATATTTATTATAAGTTTGACTTCCATACAAATATTAAAGTCAGTGTCCATTGAAGTGTGTTCGGCTGTCAAATAGGCTACGGCATACTTTTGCTTTAAAAAAGAAATAAAGAAAGAAAAAACATACTTATTCTTGTAAAAAAAAAAGAAAGTAAGAAAACATTTCCATATTTGACCACTACAAAGACAGCAACATTAGTTAACAAGAGAAGAAGAGATAGACAGAAGAACTTTCAAATAAATTTCAAATTACACTAAGTAATACTGTAATAATTTTCCAAATCGGACCAGTACTTCCAGAGATTAGCGCCTTCAAACAAACAAAAAAACAAACTCTTCAGCTTTATATTATTAGTATAGATAAAAATAACCTCTCTCTCTCTCTTTCTACTGAAATTCCGTGAGTGAACTCTGATGGCCTAATGTGTGTGCCACTGGTTTGTGGCTGACTTCTCTTGAAATATATTAACTTAATCTTACATATTTTACAAAGATCGATTTGGATTTTCATGTTGCTAAGGTTTATATGTATGTATGTTATTCTTCCACAATTTGGGTTAACATTAGAAATTACTTATTTCGAAGTAATTAATGGTTCCCTTGGTACAGCTTACGCGTGTGAAACGGCGGGGCACAGCTAGTGTTACATATTATGTACATATCTATGATCCCCTTAAATACTTTTTAAATTGTTCTAGCATAATTTATATCAGTAAAGTCTATAGCTTTCTATACTGTTTTCTAATTCTTAAATGGAGGTATTGAGAGCGAGTGGGCATCGCCATAAATATCTTTTCTTGCTCCAACTTTTGGACAAAAAATAATGGGGCTGTTGGTTGAAATGTTCTGTAATATTAATGTTTAGATAAAAAGTTGTTCCTAAGTGAAAAGACAAGAATTGTATAGGGGTTCGTTTGT
>LUGF01052222.1:85203-95213 GCA_001625245.1 Calycopis cecrops | reverse complement strand
GACTAACGAATCAGGTAGATATGTTTTATTTTGTAAGTGATAATGGTGTTGCTGTTTTGCGGACAGATTGGCCGGCACTGTTTAGAGTATGTGTTGTCTATGTTTAGTCATAGACCGTACACTGAATATTCATACCATAGATGATGTCTATGGCTAGGTGCAGATTACAAGAGAGAGAGGGATGTTTGACATTACGACCATGATTTAGTGACAGCTACAAGCATGTGTCACCGTAGGTAGAGAGCTGCGGATTACCTAGGCATCAGCTGTCACCTCTGCTCTGTCAGACTTGTTCTACTTCCATTTGGCATGAGTATGTCACAGGCACGACCGGGGAAGATAAGTAGTAAGTACTTCACGCTGGCGTAATAACTGTGAGACAACAGGACTTTCACCAAACCAACGACGAAATATGACGTAGAGCTTGTGAAAGTGAGATGGCTTATTTGAAAGATAGGTTGATGGAGTCATCTTTCGACTTATTGAGAATTCAGAATTTCAGCCCTCTTATATAGGCATAATCTTTAAACGTGGCCAACAAAAGGTTTAATTGCGCTTTTGCTGCGCTGCTGCTCTCTCTTTAGCCTACGGCGGCCATTTCCGGGGACGGGACAACACAGGATATGTACTGCAGTGCTTGCACACAAATGCACTCTAATTCTCCTATTCTTATTGTACGGTAGTCCGACACGACTGGAGAGAAAACATTACTGACGGTTTATCGTGCTCACGGGACTCCTTAAAAGCGAAATTATTTTGCTATAATTTTATAAATGCGAAAGTTTGTATGTTTGTTTGTTTGTTACTCCTTCACGTAGAAACTGCTGAACCTATTTTCATGATATTTGACGCTCAGGTGACTTGGATACCATATAGAGGGTAACTTGGATTAATACATAGGATAATTTTTATCCAGAGAAAATGTTCCTATGGGATGATTTTCGATTTTCCATGGATCGAAATTTACGCGGGTGAAACTGCGGGGCGCACCTATATTGCTATAAAAATGCCGACGACGGCAAATCAACAATTATGTTTATATTTCTATATCTAAGTATATAATATTATATTATTATTATTCTCCTCTTCTCGAGCTTAGCTCCGCTTTTCGGTTGTCTCCCGCTCTGAAACCCTCAGGGAAAAATAGAGGCTCAGTCCCCCCTCAAACAAATACAGAGTCTTCTGGAATTTTACTGATTATAACAATAATGGTGGGTATGAATATTTAATGTTGCCTATTTTGAATAATTGGTCTTGGCTTTGTAGTAGCAGAACACGAGAGTCTGAGAATCGGCCAACATCTGCTTCTCACCTCGATATTTCCACAGGATCGAAAATTACGCGGAGCGCAGATAGTTATATTATAAAAACGAATTCGGCCAAATATGTGTAAGCGTATAACTGAATAGCCTCAGTAGAAACTTAATTTTCGCGTTCGTTTAGAACCAAGTCTTATATGTAGATTTAAAAAATTGGTACAGAAATAAAACAGAAAATCAACATTTTCATACACTAAAATTAAAAATAGATAGGAAAATATCAATTTCGTAGAGTAACTGTAACATGTTTGTCATTAGCTCAACGTCGAAAATGTTTTTTGTAGTGAACAGTTTCCAAAGCCCCGGGCTACGAGTGATTTGTGATAGGGGCAAAGTGTGTGGGCAGAAGTTACCGAAACTTCGTGACGTCAGAGATAGAAATTAAAGGACCGTAAAAACTTCGTGACAAATAATAATTTGTCATGGAGTTTTCTATTTACGAAAATGTTCTAAATAAATTATTACGTACTTAAGCTTACGCGAATATTAGTCACTAGCGGAAGCCCGTAACTTCGTTACGTGAATTCATATTTTTACTGCAGTCGGTTAAAAATGCCAATCGCCAAATGGACTAACTAATAGTGAAAGAATTTTTCAAATCGGACCAGGAGATCCAGAGATTAGCGCGTTCAAACAAACAAACTCTTCAGCTTTATATTATTAGTATAGATTACAATAAACTAACTTTAACGGATTTTATCGCGGTTTATTTAATTACTAGCTATGCCCCGCGGTTTCACCCGCGTTTAATTTCTAAGAAATCCATATAAACTTCAACACCCTATTTCACCCCCTTAGGGGTTGATTTTTTAAAAATCCTTTCTTAGCGGATGCCTACGACGTAGGCATCCGCTAAGAAAGGATGGAGGATAACATCTACCTGGACGCCAAATTTCAGCTTGATCCATCCAGCGGTTTGGGCTGTGCGTTGATAGCTGGCTATGTCACCTTTGAGTTTTATATATATAGATAGATGTTTCAGAAGCTTTACAGCAACCATGGCCTCGTCTGGACGGGTTTAAACGCCGGACTTGTAAATTAATTAAATAAATCGCGATAAAATCCGTTAGTTTTTTTATAGTAATAAATTAAGTATTTTATGTTTTTTCATTTAATTAAAAGAAGATATCGAATGTTCTTCATATTACGAGTAACATTTTCGTGCAGTTTCTGTGGTTAATTACTCCGAAACAAGTCGATCGATATTTATCAATTTTATTTATCTATTTAGTAGGTGAGAGTAGAGAGAGAGTAAGATATAGAGAGAGAAAGAGAGAGTAGAAGACGAAATACTCTAATAGAATAAGTTGAAAGTCTCTGAGAAAAAGTCGTAAAGTATGTCATCATGATAGGATCACAGGATCAAAAATTACATGGGTAAAACCGTCAGCGGCAGCTAGTATTAATATACAATTAAGTAGTCGCATGTACGTGTATATTAAGAATTCACACTTTGGCGTGTGAGGTATTAATAATAAAGAAAGGCATGCGTCTCAAACGCATGCGAGGCAAGTTATGAGAAATGCGTGACATACTGACCCACATGGGTTAAACAAAACGCAGGCCATGCAAGGGCTTAATGTGTAAATGTAAACAATTAAATATTCCACAGGGTACAACAGTACTAAGGAACCAGCTGCGTCCCTCTGTATTTCCGATGCGATACGACTTAGGGATCTTCAAGAAAAGAGGATTCGTTTGTCAGAGGCCGGCAACAGACACCTGGTTTTGCGGACGTGGCTTGGGCCGTGGTTATCACAAGCAGCTTGTTTGTTTGCCCCTGTTATATAAATATATAAAAATAGGGATTCGTGATACAAGAAAACAGCTAGCCGAAGAATGTCTAGTATATAAAATTCTCGTGTCACAGTTTTCGTTGCCATACTCCTCCGAAACGGCTTGACCGATTCTCATGAAATTTTGTGAGCATATTGAGTAGGTCTGAGAATCGGCCAACATCTATTTTTCATCCCGATATTCCCACGGGATCGAAAGTAACGCGGGTGAAACCGCGGGGCGCAGCTAGTAAAGGTATAAAAATAGGCATTCGTGATACAAGAAAACAGTTAGCCGAAGAATATATATAAGGTAGATAAAAATGAGAGGCTATAAATCAAACCACAATATATACTATATGTGCCTACAGTTAATCCGAAACTATTAAAAAAAAGCTTACGACATGTACCTATACGAAAATACTTTTTTCAAAGAAGTTAAATAGCGAAAAAAATGTAAACATGCTTTGTGCCGGCGCGTACAGCTAACGGCAACCTCGTACGGGGTGAATGACTCCGGCCTATGGGCAGTCGGGCTCGCTATCAGCGATGTTGTATGTTGTGTACGAACGAAGTGTACAGCGTGTACGAAGTGCGAAAAGCTTTAAAAAACTCCTGTGGCTAAACTATTGCTCCGATTGATCTGATTTTTGTTATCTAGCCTGGAAATGATACACTAAATACGTGGTTTTATTTAACGCCTCTCGCTTTTATCAACCTTGTAATAAATAAATCTGACTGATCTGACTACTGAAAATGATGCTCAAGAAAATATTATACTATATCTAAGAGTAAATTAAGAGGCCGTGCCATGCTGCATTGCATTCCAATCAAGCCAGCACATGTGGGGAAGTACCTCTCACTTGATGAGTGAAATGAGTGGCAGAAGGAAGCAGGAGCTACAAGTAGGGTACTAAAAAATTACACTGTTCTAAGTAAAAACTAAGAAATAAATATACTGATAAACGACACCGGCGTAAAGTGAAAGCTGTGAAGTCGCGTTTCGTGCGGTGTGTAAATAACCGGTGGCCAATGGAGGAGAGAGGCGAGAGGGCAACGCATTTGTATAACTTCTGTGCGAACGACTAGGCGTCGGTAGTCAAGAAAATGACTCGGTCTGTTCCTTTGTCCCCTATACTATAAAAAAATATTCTAAAGTCTAGATATAAGTACCTATATATTTCCCTAAGCGAGTAGAGATCAAGTAACGTATTCGAACGTTGCTAAGTGATCGAGCAGGAATCGTTCTGTAGCGCTCTTCGTAGCCCATACATCATGTGCCTACACAAACTAGATAAAGAACCTTCTGGTTACAGCATAAAGGGGCGAATAAGTTGTCGGATGTGGTAACAATGCCACTATTCGGCAAAGATTGTACAGATACGTCGTCCAACCCTTCCGTAGCGGGACAGACTCGCAAATCGTACGAAATTCTATATATGAATCTTCTTTATCTATCTCTACAGTCACATCATATGTAAATGTTATATCTCTGTAGATAGATAAATCGTAAAGCACTAGTCGATCACCAATGAAATTTTCATTTATTATGCGTTTCATGCGAGTATCCGGTGGCCCATGGAGGGATGTAGAGAACTCCAGGGTCTATAAAAACTGTATCAAGAGTTTGAATTTTCTCAACCAATGGCAGAAGTTTTCCGTTAGACATTGTTATCATGCACCTTTTTTTTTGTTGAAGCAGGGGACTACACGTGTGATACCTAGAAGCTCGGGTGGCCCCTAGACCAATGTCGGACTCGAGTAAATTTTTTTATAGTATAAGGGGGGGCAAACAAGCCGTTGGAGTCATTTTGATGACTACCGACGCCCATGGACATCCGTACAGAGGCTATACAGACGCGTGGCTCTCCTTCTGTCTCCCTTCTACATGATCCACTGGCTGCTAACAAACGAAACGTGACAGCACAGCTATCACTTTACAATGGCGTCGTGTAAGCGAGAGGTACTTCCTCAGTCGTGCCGGCACAATTCAGCTGCATGCATGCAGCATGGCACTACCTGTTACTTTAACTGGCAATGCCGACTAAACCCCTGCAAGCAACAGGATCTAGCGAAGACGAGTCATGCATCTGCTTGATATAATTCGATTTTTCACGGTTACGTATCTCACAGAGGAAAAACGGAACCCTTATAGAATCTTTGTAGTCTGTCTTTCCATCTGTCAAAAAATTTGTTTTAAATATTGAAATCTGTTACCTTTGGGTGCCTTGAAAAAATCATACTGTTAACGCAGAAGCTTTCAGTATTTTTTACAAAAATCGCACTTTTTCTAAAATCTATAAGGAACTTGTCAACTAATATAAATTGATTAGTTCTTATAATATCACGAAGCTTGTGAAAAGATAAGCATATCTTTGCTTGTGTGGGTCACTTCATCTCTCGTAGAGATACTTATACTTCTCCTTGGTACGAAACAATCGGTATGTGAGTCGCAGATGGCCGGTTTTTAATTTTGTTTTTAACTAGGTTTATACAAAAAAAATACGACATCTATCATAAAGGGCTAAACTGATATATACATCCACGCGCTAAAAACTACTGTGTCTGTAAACTTGAAAATTATCACAGGGTATATTGTAAGTGAACGCCAAGAAAGAATTTTCAGAGATTCAACCACTAAGGGGGTGAAATAGATGAGTGAAGTTTATTAATCATTTAACATAGATGAAACCGCGGGGCAGAGTAATTTATACAAGGCAAACGGAGTCATTAAATTAGTTTGTATATTATAATATATTGTACAAAATCATGAGCTGAATTTAATAAATACAAAGCATAAAATTATTAAGTTATTTGAGCCGAAATTATTTTTTCCAGTCCTGTCCTTCCTATTATTATCTATGGGACATCTCTTGAATTTCGCAAGCTTTTATTTTATTTCCTTAAAATGGCATAAAAATACTTATTTCTATTTCCTTATAAAGAGCTTTTTATTTATTTCCTTCTAAATGGGATAAAAGAACTTATTTCTATGATAATATTATTTTATTTTTTTAATAAGTACAATTTATTTGTAACTACAAATATGGCCTAAAAAGATTTGAATTCTTGGCGAAATAAGCTCTAGTTCCTTTTTATAGGAAAATAAAAATTGTAGTATGTATCAGAAGTATTTTTTAATTTAATTTATGATCATTAATATAATTACTACAATAATGAAATGAATCATTAGACAACTCATCATTGCGCGCTCTATAATTGTTTAAATCTAGGTTGGATGGCTTTCAAATGATATACGTCAAACACTAAAATAAACTCGGCATAAAATTTTATAATTATTTAATTTTATTCATAGAATAAATAAGTATTTAAAAAAAAACGATTGCATAATAAATTTTTAATTGTAATAAAAAATGGCATAATATTTGCATATACTTACACGGGGTTTAGGAAGTTTGTTAAAAAAAAAATGCAATTCTTACACTACACAATACACTTATAAATCAACTATCACTATGCACGTTAAACTTAAGTCCAATCCAATTTATAGACAAACATATTGCGTTCGTCACTCAATATTTCCGAGACGCGGGAATCGCGAGCGGGGCGCCATTATTCTTATTTTAAATATTCGAAAATCGAACACGCCTTTAATTTCGGAATCTTTTGTTTTTTAATTTAGTATTTTTTTATTGAGGCGACGGTGTTGAGTGACTGGGCGGCTCACGTACGACGCGCGCATGCGGCATCCCGTCTCAACTTCAGGTGGGTAAAGCCCGCTGCGCCGCGCAAGGCTGCAACTTCACGCGTTCAGCCTGACCTCATTTCGGGACGCAATAAATTATTTTCGAAATGGCAACGCACTCGATGCACGCATTTTATTTCGAGCCATTCACTGTCAGCCAAGCTTGCATGTAATGTCATTATAATGTGTAAATGGATTTGATCATCACTTACATTTTAGTGGCTCATGGGCTTTTAAGAAGCTTTCTAATTAAGTGGGAAAAATAAAAAAAATGTATTACATATAGCATAATTGATATAAGTACATATTTAATAATATCTAGATGGATAAGAAATAAAACACATGGTCATCAAAAACAGATGCCACAGGAAAACAAGTATTAATTGATCATATTTTTACAAAAATATTATTAAGTTTTTTATTTGAGTTTTAAATATGTTTTACATAAAAAAACATAAATAGCCTTATTTAATGTATGCTATGTAGGTAAATAAAATAAGGTTATACCAATTTGAAAAAAAAAGAATTGATACCCATATATTATCTACATTGTACGTAGCGAGCGTAACCTCGTAGAGGGTCCGTAGAGGATACATCGTAGAGGCTCTACACGATTACACCTACAGCTAAACGTAGCTATCTACGTAACAAACATGTTTTGTACTTTTTATTTACAAACGGCTTAAAACAAAATAAAATATAAAAACTTGAATTTAATTCATTAATAATGATAACGCCTTGTCAAAAAATAATGATCCAACATTCAAAGTTCGACGAGCTCTTCATCATTATTTTGAGTTTCATTAAAACATCTCTACAACTACACTCGAGTCGTTCTGATTGAGGTATCGTATTTATTTCTCGGCGAGTCGAGTTTCAAATGACCCTTGCACCAGATGACCTGCTTTCAGATTAACATCAGCATCAGCCTGCTCCACCACTTTGCCTTCTCTAAATGCATTAGGGTGCAAATGAACACTTACCTACCATCACTTATGCTTCTACCCACTTTTCGGTCTAAGAAACGAGTCACGGGAGATTCAAGAGGGCTTGCTCATCAGCTCTGTTCCCCAATACGCAATTCAATGCAATTAGCAAACCGGCGTCCAGAAACATCCACGTAAATATTATGAAAGTTCCTCCTTCCTCTTCTTTCCTCCTTCTGCTTTAATGGGCCACCGATGATTAACTGCACAAAACGCGACAGAATAACTGCTACTTTACGTTGATATTCGCTCACGTCAAGCCATTTTTAATACGGGCTTGGCCCACGACTCGTATCCACCACTGCTACTCCTGTGTCGCCAGGATCAACAGTGGCAACCACAAGGACCTTTTAACATGATATCAGGGAGCCCGAGCTAAAACTGTCTTGAGACCCGCAACGAATTTAATCAGAAGAAAATAGGATCACGTTACGCCAAAGGTCCCATCAGTCCCTTGGGTGGGAAACCCTAAAAATGCTTGTTTACCCTAAAATTATTGTTTCTCGTAATATTTCGCGGGGATTATGAGACTCCTAACGGCCCAACGGGGGACATGGTTAGAGGTGAATATCGTAGTTAAATAAATTTGAGTTGTGTGGATTTTTGTGGATGTGGGTTCGTGATCCGACTGAATACTTCCCTATTAAGAAACGATGAGAAACATCGATAATAAGAACGTGAGTAAAAGCGAAAGTTTGTATTTTTTATTACGAGTATATTTATTATTTTGTATACAAATAAAGATGAAAATGACTATATTGATTATTATCTACACTAAATAAAATAACTTAAGAATTTTTTTTATAACGATAAAATTGTATGGTTTCCTTGATATAGATTCAACGCGGAATAAACTTCGAGCACATCTAGTTACCGATAAAATAAACAAGCACAAACACACTAACTTTTCTTTCTTTTTTTCATACATCAAACTTCTTTTAACACTTACTTTCGTACATCAAAACTCACCAAAAAAAAATCAATATTCACGCAAACATTTGCCGATTAACAGACGTAAAATCAACGACTCCGCGCGCGACCGTGTTTATCTAAACTGAAAGAAACAAGGATTTATGTGAATCATTCGTGTACGTACATTCACCACGGCAGAATTTCAAAAATGACCGACACTGCCAAAAATAATAGCGCCATTTATTTGTTCACTCAACTTCCAGGGAACTTGCGGAAATAACTGATTACAAATATTTTAAAACTGATTAATAATGTGGGAATATTTTAAGCGTGATCAGTTATTATTATAAATAACTAACTGCGCTATGCGGTCTTACCCGCGTACGTTTCGATCCTGGATACTTCGAGATGAAAAATAGATGTTGGCCATTTGTCAGACCTACCCGATATGCACATAAAATTTCATGAGACTCGGTCGAGCCTTTTCGGAGAAGTATGGTAACTAATTGTTACATGAGCATTTAATAAAAATATATAGAGATAACATTTTCTAAAATTCGTGTTCTATCGATGTATTTTAGAAAAGCAATCAAAACAATAAAACATTTTAACGGATTTTATCGTTAAGAAACGTCGCTCTTAAGTAATTAAATAAATTAGTTAACACCGACGTTTCTTAACATTTATTCTGTCACAAGATATTAAAGTACCCGAAAATTTATAATTATTTAGTTGTTCCTGACTTGTGACGCGTTAAAATTCATTAAAGTTGTTTTACAGTAATGAGTAATTTACACGCAAACCTGAAGGTGCTGATAGACTTGAGCATTCATTTGTAACAGAACATCGAGCATTCGCCGTTTTTATATTTGTCGAACTGAACAACGAGCCGAGCCAAGCATAGAGCCAAACATAGCTATGAACATTTTCACGAGCATTCTAGTGACGGGGAACGGGGACGAAGAACTATGACCGAAGCTTGGCTCGGCAAAAAACTCGAAGCAATGCTCGATAGAATGCTCTCGTTTATTTTTCTGTATGTAACATTCGCGTGAATGCTCATTACATGTGAATGCTCAAGTTTATCAGCACTTTTAGACATTATACAGCAACCTTTAAAATGTCAGAAATATCAAAATACTGGTTGCTTATACATTCATATCCGACTGCTTCGAAGGGATCTCCAAGTCGTGATAGTGTTATTTATAAAGCACTTCTGCACATTACGATACAAAATGTACAGGCTATCCCGTGAGGAATAAAGCAGCCAAAAAAAATGTAGAGCTTAGTTTGGAGAAAGAAGAAAAATAAT
>LUGF01052222.1:68291-84441 GCA_001625245.1 Calycopis cecrops | reverse complement strand
CAGTACAGCAGATGTCACTTTACGCCGCCATGCAGCGTGGCACTACCTCTTACTCATATTATACAACCGCAAAGTTTCTGCAGTGCAGTTTTCCGGTGGCCCATCAGGGTGAAACCGGGACCACACGTTTGCATCTAGCCACCAAAACTACTTCTCATTTGCTCCTTTATACTAAAAATATATTTTTAACCGGTATTTCTTAGATGCCGCACAAAACGCGACAGCAATACCGATATCTCTGCTGACAGGCTCGTGTCACACATATGGAGTGTCTCCCGACATGCCCTGTCTTCGAGTCCATCAGTTCGGTACAGAGGTTGGTAATATGCCAAGGTGACTGACCTAATATTGATACAAAATATTATTAAGAATAATTTATTGGCTATACACGTATGCTTAGGGGAGCTGCTGCCCCGGGCCCTCAAATGCTCAGGGGCCTTAAAGTCATTTATGCTCAAAAAGGACCTCTATTACAATCTCAAAGTAGCCGGTGGCCCATGGAGGGAGGAGGAAGGAAGAGGGCTACGTATCTGTTTAATCTGTAATTTGGGTGTCGGTAGTCATGAAAATGGCTCCGATTGCGAGTTTGCCCTCATAAACTATAAAAATCTACAAAGTTTCCAAACTCCGGGCCCCGCCAGAGCTTAATCCGGCGCTGCATATGAAAAAAAAATATAATATACCGACAGTGGCTTGAGCTAACCCTTTAGGGTGCTCGCCACTCATATCGATGAAGCTGCACTGACTTTCTGTCTCAGCATAGTTTCTATCTAAAATAAATAAATAAATAAATAAAATAATAATATACGGGAATGATTAAGTTGATGAAAGAGATAAGTATCCCTAAAGAAACAGTTTTTTTTGCTACGATAGGAGAACAAAATTTAGGGCTAGTTTTAGAATTATGTAATGAACAGGTTTTTTTTAAATTAGGGAACAAACGAGCAGTCGGAGCCTTTTTCTTGATCGTAGACATGCGCATAGAGGTTATACAGAGGCCCAAAATATTTATTATTTATGACCCTGTTTTAACTTTGGAAATTTCCTCAACTTTCACAAGTCCAATCCCCTAATGTCTTTAATTATATTTAAAAGTTTTAAAATTAATTCTTAAATCCGTCTTGAATTGACACCTGTTTGTGGTAGCTTCATTTGGCCAATACGTACCAACATATTATGTTATAAAAAAATATTTTTTTACGGGACAAGTTGGCAAAGGGGCGATCGATGCCTGTAGACAATTACCGACCTAGACATCCACATCTAATATCTTTAAACGAGCAATTCTTGTATATTTATATATATATATATATATATATGTGTAATCAGGATCTCGGAAACGGCTCCAACGATTTTCATGAAAGTTACAGATTAGGGGTTTTTCGGCTCAAGGAATCGATTTATCAAGGTCCCAGGTTCGAGAAAAGCTCGGCTCTCAAGATATAGACATTTTAAAAACCACGTTTTAAGAAACTAATATATAATATCAGCGCCATCTATATTATATTATATATAATTATGGTTTTTTTACTCCTCAATAGATGGCGGAATTCCTCGTATTTTTATCCGAGCGAAGCTCGGTCAACCAGGTACTAATTATTATGCAAACTTGTTGCAAACAAATCCATTTTACTACCCCTTAACGGGCCACCGGAAATTCACAAACAACGTGAAACGTGACACCATGTCACTTTGCGGGGGAACTGTGTGAGCGAGAATCAAGACAGATTGGCAACAGTGGCACCTCCCACTCAGAGACGCCTGATAACACTGCTAAGAACTTTTTCAAAATTACAGTCCCATGAAAACTTAACCGGGATGATACTGTGAAAATAAAGGAATCGCGATACTAGTCTAAAGTGCAGCCTATATTTCTTGCAATGTCTCTATTACGTACAAGTATGGACTTCTTAGTTCGTAGATAGAATACTAGATAGCGCTTTTACCATACAGTGTGTCAGTATGCTATATAGTTTTACATATAATCGGGAGAGGTCGCTACTAACACATATGATATTTTAGTAACAAAGAGCATTCTTCCGTGTGTATGGTAAATGGTGGTCTGGTTATAAAGTAAGGCAGCAATGACACACACCTGTGACTTCAAGAATGATTTTTATGTAGATAAAATGTTGCCAAGACAAGTGCAAAAAAACACTGTAAAAAGCCAAACTTTTAGATCTTCATGGTCTAACTCTACATGCCTTAACAAGCGATATATTATGTGTGTGTGTAAGTAGCCGGTGGAGGAAGAAGGAGGAGGGGGGGCAACGCATCTGTTATACCTCTATGCGGATGTTTATGAGTGTCGGTATTAGTGGGCGATGTAGTGATGTGCGATATTCTATGTAGTCGCACAGAAACGCGTATATTTATGCCAATCTGTACCTAGGCTGTAACAGTTATTAAATCTCACAAGTGATCCTGCGAAGATCGAAACTCGATCTACGTGAAACTTTTTTGTACATTAAAAACTAAACATCATACGACATGTTATATCGGAAACAAATCAATATATAATCGGAATCAAAGTGTTACACAAGTTATGTCTTTTCGTTATAAAAACAGAAATGCAAAACGGTGATACTCTCTATCTGGATATCGGTAAAGTTATTGGCTTCCAAGGGCATCTGAAATGAAATCAGTAAACATAATACAAATTATTTTATGGTATAATTACAGGAAGCTATTAATTTTTCATGAGCATAATTATGCAAAGTAAAAAAAGTAACGAAATTATCTACTTATTTGACACGTTTTGGTGATACAAATTACGACAATAAAATTTCAAATGTAACATGAAAATTACTGGTTTAATTTATTAAATGGTTTTTTGTGAATGTTTTTATATTCATATTATAGTAAATTACATTATTATTATAGGTATACATAATGAGATTTATAAAAACTTAAGAAATATTTATCTAGCCGAATTTAGACTAAGATCTTTAGATAATATCTCTCTAAGCTAGAGAGAATAATCAACCGTACGAAATGTATTGTAGTGCCCAAGTGAGTTCTGGTCACTCTTTCCGATTCCGACAGGCCAGTAGTCCGAAACGGATAAAGAGTAAGCACCGCGTGTTCCTGTTATTATAAAATGAAAAATCCCAATAATTCCCACTTTTAGTCCGACCCGGAATTTGAGCCTCGATCGAACGATCACTGCTTGTATGCGCTTACCGCTACACCCCAAAGCATATTTATATCTAACCCGCAACCAGTTCATTCTCATCATTTAGATGTATTAACACGTTAGGTGCGAAACGCGGCTTAAAACACCTCGTCCGTGTCTGGTGTTTATAGCGGTAAGAAAAAACTTTAACTTCTCTGTCGTGCGAGAGGCATAACTTCCGTCTGGTTCAGTTTAGGAGAGAGATAACTTTATGTTTGAGATGTGCTTTTAATTCCTAGTTCTATGGTACACCAACCTAATGTAGGGTTTGTTAGACCTCGTGCCGCACTGAACAAACAATAATGCTACCACAGTGCGGACCGTGGTTGCGAACGCCTCGTACCCCCGCGCACCTCGTACTGCACCCCACGCTAGCTTCACGTGGTTAGTGTTGTGTAATGCAGTTGCAGCTGCGCATGCGATGAAGCGAGACTGCTCAAAAATTATCTTGTCGACTTACTTACTTACTTACTTTTAGACTTACTTTTTAGAATGCAAAGAAAGCACATCATCTCGAAAAGGGTCCAAAGAAGAAGAGATGTGTAGGATGCTACGAAAAACTCCGCACATCCTTGACAAGTCGTGAGGCAGACAAAAAAACTAAAAAAATTCTCACGGAATGCACTGTTTGCAAAAAATCTTATTGTCTGACATGTTTCAATGAAAAACATCCATAACTTTTTTCCCTTTTTTGTATTCATTCTGTCCATAACTTTGATAAATAAAAAAATAAAATAAAATCGATATTTATTTTCCCATCACTAAATTATATGAAAACCTGCCATTTTTCAGGGCGGTACGAGGTGCATTAGATCCCACATTTTATTTAACCCATAGAATCTAAACTAACTAATTTAATCACGGGTGGCGGCAGATCTAGGTTAATCGACTCATTGTTAATAATAATCAAGACAAAAGCCGTCCATTTTGTCTTATTTGGCGCCAAATAAAGGATTTTAGTCCCCTGGGGCGGTGAGGTTTAATACGCCTCGTGCCGTCACAATGTCGGGTATAGGACGAGGTTTAAAACAACTCGTTACGCAGTAATGGAAAGTACAGATAAATCTGTGCCGCTGGGAACGTGTTAAACGAATTACTAATATACTTCCAGACAGTAGAATCGAGCCCATAGTATTTGTTTGCCTAAAATACTGAGTAGGCTTATGACCACGGCTAGTGTACAGGTCGAAACATCGAGCAAAGGTATATGTTTTTGCTAATAAATACCAATATTAAAAATGTTATCGTATTAAAACCCGTAAAGTAACTACAAAATGTGTAACAAACGCGAAAGTCTCAAACAAGTATTAAAATACAGATACACAAAAAGTTCCATTTGATGTACGTCTGTTCAATATTTTTTCAATTTATGGTTTTAATATTTAAAATAATATTTGCTGTCGTTCTTGACCCTTAAAATAAACTGCTTTTCGAGTTGATAATTTGGACATGGCACCTCAAATAGCCGCGCAAGCCGTGGCACTGCTTCAGGCAGGAATAAATTTACAAAATGTGAAAAATACCTAGAGACTGGAATATCTAGTGCTAGAACGAACACGGATAGAGAGTACCGGTTTGTTGTTACTACATATGTCTTTAACAAATGGACACCTGACTTCTGTTTAACTTCAAGACCACCTTGATGTGGCTGTAAGCGCTCGTACTGTGAAAAGACGATTCTGTGAACATGGTTTAACTTCACATAAACCAGCCAGATCACCAAGCACACCGTCTACTTGCACGTGAACATTTAAACTGGACAACGCAACGGAGCAATAAGTCGAGGTACTCATCGCCAACGAATCCAAGATTATTGTACGGCAATGATGGCAGAAATATCTAATGTAATCTTTTCTTATCTATTATCCGCTGTTTTACTTCATATCCTATAAAAAATATAATTGGGATTTGTTAGAGTTTCAATGTAAAATACACAACACTACTTTTAATTTTCTGTATCTTCGCGTTATTATCGTTATTATAAAGATAGGTATATTTGTTTGAATCTGATCAGTCGACAGAAGAATTTCTTGTCCATACGACGTATATCTGGAATGAGGTCATGGAGTACTACGGGGAAGCAAGCTGTATCTATCTATATCTCGGAGGCCCTCGATAGAGTCTGGCACGAGAGCCTACTAAATGATCCGTTCGACAGCTTTTCATCTCGGCTCTGTAAGGTTTCTGACGTTCTGAGGGAAAGATCGATACGGGAAATCCTTAAGTGCTGCTCGTCCAAATTCAGGGCTATCAACACCGGAGTACCTCAGGGGTCGGTTCTCTTGGCAACTCTGTTCCTGCTGTATATTAATGACCTTTTGCGTCCTGGCATGTTTAGTTATGCGGATGATATCTGTAGAGAGATACAAAACCAATGCACGAGTCACAAAAATACATGTTCATTCTCAAAGAGAGGCTGTGATCGACCGCTTAAACTTGACCTAGCAGGTCTATTATCTTGCAGGTACATTAGGGGTATGCCTACCTAGTTAAGTTTAATGCTAACAAAACTCAGGCTAAAGTTTTGAAAAAAAAAAACGATCGATCTTGGTTTAAATGTAACATAAGTATTAAAATGTATTAACATTTGATATACGAATTGCTCACTATCATATCCTGTATATCTCTTCCCGTCTGCGGGAAAAGAGGGTGGTCTGTTCCCTATCGTCTCCCTAATCAAGAAACAGAATAGTCTTCGCTAGGGCAATTGTAATAGCATTGCCTCCATATATATGACAATCCTACTAATATTATAAAGGCGAAAGTTTGTGAGTGTGTTTGTTACTCTTTCACACAAAAACTACTGAACGGATTTTCATGAAACTTTACAGTAATATAGCTTTCATATCAGAATAACATAATAATTAAAAATTTATAGGGATTTTTTATAATTTGGTTATAATGTAACGATAACTGTCAAGTAAGTCGGAAAAAAATCAGCCTCCTGAGAGCAATATTGGCGTGCGCTGCCCTAATCGTTGGAGTTACACAATGATAATTACTGTAGGGTTATTTATCTTAAATAGTTCTAAATAAAAGTCCGCGACAGCATATATCTATCTTTTATGTGTAAGTCACTATGACCAAAATAGTGAACCAAACATTTAATTAAATTGGATATTTTTTAACGATGCACATTTTAGAATATTTATCGAACTCTTATGAAAATTTATACATCTTTCACTTTACGTATTGAATGTAGATAAACTTTGTCTTTTACACTAAGTAATTTGGACGAATAGATTAAAAGTATCACTATAAGATTGACTTAAACGGAATATCTAAAGCGCCTAAAATGCGCGGCGACAAATTCGATTCTCAAAGCGATTTATTGTTTCATACAATTCGTATATATTTAATATAATATATATTTCAGTATAATATTAGATTATGTCTAATAAAAACAACACCATTTTTGAAGTCCGAAATACACGCGGGCGAAGCCGCGGGCGAAGGCTAGTAGTTAATATGCATGAAATAATGTAATTATAGCAATAGGTACCTAATAAATTGTAATTTGTAAAATTATATTTTAAATTTATCATCGACTTGGATGCTTTATTCTGTTATGATGTTACATATTTGTGTTTAATATATAAATAAATATACATAGGTACATCCGAAAAAAACATATACATTTATACCAGCAGTCAAGAAATTTTCAAATCTTGGAGGCCTTGTGGTTTCAAGGGGTTGAGTTCACCCTGGGTTTGAGAATTTTTAATTTCCAATAACAACTCGTAATCTTGCCGTTAGCAGTATGACTTACGCCCTTACCTCTCACTTTTCTTGCCCGAATTTTAGGCCTCATTTTTAGCTGTATTTTAGCCTAAATGAACTATGTCATGGGAAATTGACGTCATGCTATATTCTATTCTTGTACGTTATGCATAATAACATCGAACATCTAATGCACTTTTTTCAAACTCATGTTTTTTCAAAGTATGTTTTGCATTAGTCAAAATATTTGACTTAATTGAACCGGTTTACATGGTTGGTTGCACATTGGTACCTTGATATAGGACGTTCGTAAGTAAATTATTAGATATTTAAATACGGATGAACGCAATAGACGCTGCATACTTCAGTTCATCTTACATTGAATATTTCAATATTAAGTTTTACGGTTATGGGTAAGTTTATCTGTTGAATTTATTTATCCCACAATAATATCTACCACGAGACTTGTTCACGTTTCATCTGCGTTACCAGATGTTGCCTTAGTACCCAATTGGCCAACTTTTCAAAAAATACACATTAAGCGATAGTAAAAAAATAAGAGAATTACATTTACATTGATATATATGCAATTATTTTTTGTTCGTGTCGTCTATATTGCTTGTCCCTAAATAAAGTTTACAAAAATTATGGTTATTTCATAAACTTACTTACCTCAGGTAAAATCATAAAAATAACTAAATAGTGATTTTAAAATACCTATTTAACTTCTTTTTTGTTTAAACGGGCGCCATTTTTAAAGTTGATTATTATCATACATACGTTGCCACGATTAAATGGTTGATGCATAATTTATAAGCAGACATTTAAGCAGACGATGCGATGCTCGTTTTATAAAATTATATAGATTAGTATATTGAGAGTTTTATTTTTGTAATTTCATAATGTTATAAAATAATTTTGCACCTCCATGAGTAAGGCGAGGATTCCTTTGATTTGATTCTTAGAAATCGAAAGATTAGATTCCTATTTGGTTCTATATAGTGCGAAAAATTATGTTTAATTTATCAATATTATGAAAAAGGGCCTGACCACAGTAATCAGAGCTCAGCAGGCCTATGACTCCCTTTCCTGTGGGAGCTACATTACTAAAAATATTATCTGTATATGTGAATGATGTTTCGGTTTTTCCAGTTGGTTCTAGAATGGGATTTAGTAAGAGGTAGGACACGTACCCTCGCGTACACGATATTGGTGTAAACTGACAGCAGTGCTTTCGCGGTGTGTAAGTAGCCGGTGGCTCACGGAGAGGAGAGGAGGAATGATGGCAACGCATCCTAATCATTGAATTAAATATCTGTTTATTAATAAGTTAATGTATTTAAATTTGAAACAATATTTCTAATTTCTAGGTATGCTGACCAAAATAATATGGGGAATTCTGTTGACTGCGCACGTGGTGGCGTCTGAAGACTACCATGACACTTCAGGTTATATTGCCTATGAGGACCTTAGCAAAGCACAATTAAAGGCCTTTCTTAATTGCTTATTTGACAAGGGGCCTTGTACTGAGAGTGATGCAAGTTATAAACGTAAGTGTGTCCTATTTATTTTGATATTCTAGCAGCTGGGATTTCATGTACAATAAACCGGAAAGTGCAGGTCGGGTTTGCAACCTAGGATTCCGTACCAACGAGAGATACGAACGTTACAACTGATGTAAGTTGGAAACGTAATAAATAAATTGTCGAACTACGTTCTGCCGTCCCAGCCTAGCTTTTGCCGACCGTCGGTAACGTCAAAATAAAACGTCAGATAAATATTTAACCTTTAAGATCACAGAGTACTTTGTATACTGAAACTTTAAGATTTAACCGGTCTTCACATGAGGAGATAAATTTACTCTACTCTACTATAAAGACTTTATTCTAGCAGTAACGTCAGAAAGACGGACAGACAAACAGACAGACAGACTGACAGACACACAGCGTCAAATAACAATTTTCTCACACAATCTCTACATACGTAACTCACAACTTGACACTTTCGTTCAAGTTCTACATTCCTCATTCATTTGCTTAGAACTATAACTAGCTTGCTAATGATTTAATTCTTTTTCAGAACACTATCCAGCGTTCGTGTATGAATTGTGTTCAAGATGCAGCAAGTGCCAGAAGCATCAGTTGTACATATTCTGGAACAGGGTCAAAGACGAGCTGCCAGAGGAATGGAAGGTGTACCGCGCTTGGGCTGATCCGGAGAACAAATATATTGACAAAATTTATTCCATACTCATAGCTGAGAAAGATGGTTCGGATTGTTGATGATTAATTACCCAACTGCGTCAGTAGGGTGATGTTTTAGATTGTATGTATGTAAATGTATGTTCCTTGCTGCAGGTTGAACGTCTTTGTGGATTTAAAAGGCCAATTTCGATCGATACGTTTCGATTAAACTAGGTATTTTAAAATATTGACACTTAGTCTTTGTTTTTCAATGCATATTTCGAATTTTTTGTTCTAAAATAAAAAATAACTTTTACCCTTAAATTTTTAATACGCACCTTACAAGAATCGATGGAGTATGGTTTTTTAGCCCATACGAGTTCGAGGGAACGATATTTTTGAACCATAGCAGGTTAAATTTATACAGGATATGCCTACCTGTGGATATATTATAGATAGTATATTATTTACATCTATATTTATACATCTTATCTTATTAATATTATAAAAGTTTGTATGTTTGTTTGTTTGTTTGTTTATTTGTTTGTTTGTTACTCCTTCATGCAAAAATTGCTGAACCGATTTTCACGAAATTTGGCACACACGTAGAGGGTAACTTAGATTAACACATAGAAATGTTCCTATGGGATGCCATAGGATGATTTTCCACGAAATCGAAATTTTCGCCGATGAAACCGCGGGGCGCAGCTAGTATGTACATAATAAAACTGTAGAAGACTTCATTTTTTTGTAAGAGCCACACTGCATGCTTGCATGCAGTCTAATTGGTCCGGCACGACCGGGGAGGTACCTCTCGCTTACAACGAGACCGGCGTAAAGTGACAGCTGTGCTGTCACGTTTCGTGCGGTGTGTAAGTAGCCGGTGGCCCATGGAGGTAGGAGGAGAAAGGAGGGCAGCGCATCTGTATAGCCTCTATGCGGATGTTTGTGGGCGTCGGTAGACATGAAAATGGCTCCGGCTGCTCGTTTGCCCTCCTATATCATAAAAAAAAAATAAAAAAAAAATTTGTCTGTCTTGTGCTGCTTTCACGCAAAAACCACTGAACGTATTTGGAAAACTCTTCTGTAATATAATTAATTTATCAATTTTTTATTTTTATCTTTAATTTATCAATATATATAATGCTACAGCCGGTATCTCGACTTGAAATACACTATTGTAAGGCAAAATAACGGATTTACAATTCGGCCACATAACATTACACGTTACCATGACAACATGTTTTGACAAGACAACGGCTGTTGAGTCAACTAGTGGTTACTATAATTTAGATATTATATGTATATTAACTAGCTGCGCCCCGCAGTTTCACCCGGATAAAAAAAGTAATCAAAAAATCGAGATAAAATGTAGCCTATATTATGTTGACCAGACCTGTTAGTAATATTCGTGCAAAATTTGAAGTAAATCCATGCAGTACTTTTAAGTATAGCCCAGACATACCTACAGACAAACAGACAAAAATTCTAAAACCTATATTTTTGGCCTCGATATCGATTGTAGATCACGTCCCAAGTATTCTTTTAAAAAAATATTCAATGAACAGTTTTGACTTTCTTACGATTTTATTACATATATAGATTAATATATAAAAAAAATACAAAAAAATTAAAATCATACACAACTAAAGCAATTATTATATTTATTCTGTTTTAAAATCTTTGTCATTATGATTCTCCCAGCTGAAAATGGGGCAGACATAGTTTTGTAGTCCAAGCCATCACCATCTTTTTCTTTTCGCAACGTGGGCAATGTTTACAATTTGTTTTATAGAAAATTAAGTACCTGTTTAAATATACCAAAAATACGTTTATTTTGGTACATTTTAAAATCGAACACTGATAATTGGAATTGTGTTATTATGCTTTAATTTATTTTGTCTCTCTTTAATTACTCCTTTTGTAGCCTCTTGTTAATTTGTTATCATAATTATAAAAAGGATCGCAGTAAAAACTGTAACTGCTTCCTGTTATAAATAATGGGTAACAATTATTATTATATTTTTACGATATACAGATTAAACGACGCTTCAACGTATCCCAAAAATAGTTACTAGGCTACGGGACTCTCGCCATAGTACAATAAGATTCTTATTGTTTTATATTTATTATTGTACTATGGTCTAGTGGTGTCTAATGTGATAGCTAAAGTTTCACTTCTGTGGCATCATCACAATGTCAATTGGTGTTACCTGGACTATGTAGAACTTGAAATGATTATTGTTACTAGTATTGACTCAATATGCTTGCGAGCTCATTGCGCGAAGAACTAAAATCGCAAAAACTTGTACAAATTATGATGTCAATAAAAATACAAGTGATATTATCTCCATTTTAATTACAATTTTATTATATTTTTATTTTGGAATTCAACAGTATGTTTTGAATAGTTTTTGTTGTAATTTTCCAAAAGTGTTGTAGATAACATGTCTGTTTTTATTTCAATTATTTCACCAAGAAGATGCGTGTGTCATTCAAATTCCTACGCTTGTTTCTAGGCGATATATTATTATCATCACCTTCGTTAAAATAACTTAAATAGAATAAATAACACTGTATTTCTTCGTTCTAAAACTTTTAAGCAGTTTTTAATTTCGAAATATTCTACTGATGCATTTATTCTTTTAATTTTAAAAATTAATCATTTTCTGATGGAAAGCATTCTGGAAGATCGGTGTATTGGTTTAAAGTTTGCCCCTAAACATTCGATGGCGCGTGGCATGCTGAGACTTACTACGCCAGATTTATAATAAAGCCCAAGATCTGAGAACAGAAGTCATCGACAGCACAACGATTCACCAACACGTACACATATCGACACAAAAAAGCCTTTGCGTTTCTGACATACATTGCATTCTCAGTCTTGGTGTTATGTTTTAGAAACGGTTTATAGTTGTTGTGAAGTCTTTGCTTCTAATGAATTTGCTGTCGTCTTGTTTCTGTAGTTTCCAAGCAGCCGTTTTTTTTTCGCCGTTCGTTTCCGAACTACATCGGCTCACACCAGCAGGGGAAAAATGGTTACGAAGTCTGGGTATTGTAATATAGGATCCTAAGCAGAGCCATACAAAATGATAATAAATTGTATGTCCGTTTTTAAAGTGCATTATAAGATAATTGCTGAGTAATATATATTAACAATGAAAGATCGTCTCTCTTCTAACTCAATGTGAGTTAGAAGGGAGACGACCTTTCATTCATCACATTCAACAATGAAAGATCGTCTCTCTTCTAACTCAATATGAGTTAGAAGGAAGACGATCTTTCATTGACTGTCCTGTTTGAAATTCGTTAGAAGTTTTAGAATTAGAAGAATTAGTTGAAGAAAGAAACAAAAATTTTATTTTAACGAATTTCAAACAGGACAGTCAATGAAAGATCGTCTTACGATCGTCGAACCTTCAAGTCCTAACATTGGACCTAAACTATTCCAACAGTAGGTACTTGATTTTTCACGGGGGGAAAATTATTTTTTCAGCTGCCACCGAGGCTGGTTGGGGTGCAATGGGGAGTGCCTGATTCCAACCCATGTAAGAAGGTTCTACGACTGGCAGAAAACACCGCGATTTCCATCAGCTGTAATACATGGATCGTGTTTATCAATTAGACGCAATTTATACCGACTACTGTAGCCGCCTGTACCGCCTTTGATATGGTCGATCACAATATGTTTTTTTTTGTTATGGTAAAGGGGGGCAAACGAGCAGTCGGAGCCATTTTCATGACTACCGACGCTCACAGACAACCGCATAGAGACTATACAAATGCGCTGCCCTCCTTTCTCCTCCCACCTCCATGGGCCACCGGCTACTTACACACCGCACGAAACGCGACAGCACAGCTGTCACTTTAAGCCGGTCTTGTGTAAGCGAGAGGTACCTCCCCGGTCGTGCCGGCCCAATTCGGCTGCATGCAAGCATGCAGTGTGGCACTACCTCTTACTAATTAATTAATTTAATATGATCGAATATGAAGTTGGCGTTTAATGGAATACGGGGGAGCTAATTGCGATGGTTCTTATCCTATATTTTGAATAGAACACAAAAGGGAATCCACATTAGTGAATATGCATATAGTGGGATAAATACATTGCACAAGGGTTTATCCTAGGGCCTTTGCTTTTTGCATTATTTGTGAATGATGTAGGTGGCTGTTTTAGATTTGCAAATTTCGTCCTAATTGCCGATGCCCTGAAAATATATCACGCTATTGAATCCATTGATGATTGCTACAGAATACAAGCGGAATCGTTTTATCAACCAATATAAGCATTTAGCCTAGTAGTTAGGAATGTTTCAAAGGAGGCCTTGGGCTTGAGTTTGTCCTCTTCTTTAATTTCCAATTCGTATTCTTAGCTTAAATGAATAATTATGTCATGTGAAGTTGACACTAAGCTATATTATACTCTTGTATATTGAGCATAATACAATCGAATATCATAATTATATTATATTTGTAAATGTTCAAAATATACTCATTTCGATTGGTTTAGTTATCCTTGATTTAGGACGTTCATAAGCAATTTATTACATATTTAAATACAGCTAACTAATTACAGATATATAAATACGGATAGAGCAAATTTTACGATGAACAAATTTTAATCTATCATTATACGTTAACTTTTATTGTCATCGGTAAGTATACTTATCTCTTGAAATTATTTATCCAATAATAGTATTTTTATCATGATTCACATGCTTTACCAGTGGTTGCCTTTGCTCCCAATTAGCCAAACAAGTTAAGAATTTTACAATCCCTATACTTAAATAAGCCGCGATAAAATCCATTAAAATAATTTTTAACGAAGTGTAAATTCGCGAAAACTTAAGAAATAATTAGGGCCCTCTTAAATTTTAAATGGTTACTTCAATTAAAATTTTATTTATAGGTAACTTAATGTATTTAAATTTGAAACAATACTTATTACATTCTAGGTATGTTGACCAATGTATTATGGGGAATTCTATTGACTACGACATACATGGTAGCGTCCGAAGACTACCATGACATTGCAGGTTATACTGCCTTTGAGGATCTTAGCAAAGCAGAATTAAAGGACTATGTTAATTGTATAATGGACAAAGGGCCTTGTACTGAGATTTATGCCAGTTATAAATCGTAAGTGTGTCCTGTTTATTTTGAAAGTCAATCAGCTGGGTTGGCGTGAAGTAAAATCAAATTCCAACAATAAAAATACCGGGCAAGTGCGAGCGGCAAACCTAGGCTTCCGTGCCAACGCGAGATACGAGTATTTTAGCATGTGTGAGTTAGGAACGTAATGATTGAAAATAAGAACAGAAACGGCTGTATCTAGTGATTGCTTTACTTAGAGGTATTTTTACTGTGCTCCAAGAGGTGGCAGACTTCCATGCATTCCTAATGAAAGACAGACTGACAGACACACGTCGTCAAATAACAATTTCCTCACACAACCTCTAAGTTCTCATAACTGGACACTTTCGTCCAAGTCATACATTCCTTGGCCTCCTTCATTTTGCTAACAATAATTACTGGCATGCTAATAATCTATTTAACAAGACACGAATTTAATTTTCAGAACTCTACCCTGCGTTCTTGAAGGAATTGTGTTCAAAATGTAGCAAATGCGAGAAGCACATGTTGTACGTACTCTGGAACAGGATCAGAGACGACCTGCCAGAGGAATGGAAGGAGTACCGCGCTTGGTGGGATCCGGAGAACAAATATATTGACAAAATTTATTCCATAATCGTAGTTGAGAAAGACGAATCGTATTGTTGATGATTGATTTCCTAACTACTATTCTAATTTAATAAAATTTATGTCTTATGGCATACTGTTGTGGGGAAATGCTGCCGACATAAATGCTATTTTCGTGCTGCAGAAGCGAGCTATTCGGGCAATATATAAACTAGCCTCTACTACGTCGCTTAGAGGTAAATTTAAGGAAATTGGGATACTGACTGTTCACTCTCAATACATTTTAGAAAATGTTTTGTATGTACGAAAGAATATTACTGAATTCAATGAGAAGAGTGCTGCTAATCATGATAGAAATACTAGGAACAGGCACAAACTAGATGTAGCATTTCATAGACTGAGCAGAGTAAAGAATTCCTTTAGGGGTCAATGTATACGCCTCTACATTAAAATCCCAGAAAGCATTCAAAAACTCTCAATCAACAAATTTAAAAAAGTAGTTAAGGAACGCTTGTGTGGTAAGGGATATTACAAAGTAATAGATTTTATGACAGATACCACACCTTGGGAATAGTACCATCCTCCCAGGCTACTTCTATACAAAAATAAATGTAAATTATATTTTTTTAATGTATATAAATGAAGAATGTATAATGAAGAAATGAATGAGGCCCGCTGAGTTTGTTTCGCCGGTTCTTCTCAGGACAGGGCTAGGGTTGAACCGGTGGTAGATGTAAATTTTTGACGTTCAAAAAGCAATTTTTCAAATTCTATTTTGAATAAAAAGATTTTGATTTTGATTTGGAATGTTTTAATGCATAAAAAACATTAATACCTACTCAAATGAAATAATTTAAAAAAATGTGTATATTTAATTGCATGTTCCTTGCTACAGCTTAAAATGTTATTCTAAATTTAGACAAAATATAATATACTCTACTTAGTACAATAAAATAATTCTTTTATTTATTCTGTTTTTCAAATCAGCTGAAAGTGGCTGATAATATTTTTTTTCGCAATCGTCTAAATATTTGTGTTGTGTTTAAAGATTATGACTAGCATATAACTTCTAAAGTTTGAATTGAACTCTCTGGCATTTAGAACTGTATCCGGAGTAATTAAACTTTTTATTAGTTTTGCCTTTAATTTGTTATCACAATTATAAGAACGATCGCAGCAAAAAAATTGCAGTGTAAGTTTTTCCTGTTATTTAATGGTAAACAACAATTTATATTTTGTCTGAATGTTGAAACAAAAACTGTTTCTGGGTGACGGGAGTCTCACTGACCACACGAAACGCGACAATGTAGCAGCCTCTAATGTGTTTTAGCTTGATCCGTACAGTGGTTTGGGCTGTGCGTTGATAGCTGGC
>LUGF01052222.1:46215-56286 GCA_001625245.1 Calycopis cecrops | reverse complement strand
CTTCTATTTGTTACCGCAGCAGGTATCGATCAGACGGAATCGCCGGGATTGGTGTGGGGGTGAGGCCGGTGGCACGTATAGTAACTACTTCGTTACCAATATGTGTATATGACAGTTTTAATTGATAGATCTTTATACAGGTTTAGTTTTTGGTCACCGGCCAAATTTTCAGATTTGGTTCAGAATCGATAATACATTCGATTTATATAATAAATAAGAAAAATAATATAAAAAATATTTTTGTCCCGTACGAAAATAAATACCGTGTGGGTAACATAATTGATCATAGCCGCGGTGTTTTTAAATATGGCCGGTGACCAAAAACTAACCCTGTAGAGACTAACCAAATACTTAGGACATTCACTTCTATACAGAAGGATCGGGCCACCTTACACACTTGACACCTTAAAGTCTGAGGTTGTAAGAAAATGTATGGAAGGAGAAAAACTTTTGATGCACAACATCAGTATAATATGGAGATGCGTAAAGAAGAGCTTCACCCCCATCCCCCTAATCAAGATCAATTTAAAAATCTTCGAACTTATACAAGGTTGATAAAAGCGAGGCATTAAATTACACCACAAATATTATAAGTGCCTACAGTTAATTCTAAACTACTATTAAAAGAAATTACGACAAGAATACGAAAATACTTTTTTCAAATAAGTTAAATAGCGAAAAAATGTAATCATGCTATGTACCGGCGGATACAGCGAGCGGCAACATCACACAGGGTGAATGACCCCGGCTGCTAATTGTTAGCTAGGCTCGCAACAGCTGACGATACAGCGTGTACGAAGCGAGAAAAAACTTTAAAAAATTCCTGTGGCTAAACTAGTGTCCCGATTGATCTGATTTTTGTTGTGATGTCTGGAATTGATACACTAAGTATGTGGTTTTATTTAAAGCCTCTCGCTTTTATGAACCTTATATATGTATAAGTGATAATTTTAGATATATTTAAACAGGTATTTAATTTTCCCGAAGGTAGATCGCAAATTCGCAAAAAATTGATGAACATGGCTTTGACTGCCAAACTATATCTGTCGTTTTCAGATGGAGAATGATGATGACATTGACTTAGAAATAGAGTAAATAAACAATTACTTTGTTGATTATATTTTTTATTAGTAACCTGTAAAAAAATTGATACACATTTACTACAAAAAAACCTAAAAATAACCAATAACCGATTCTTGTAAGGTGCTAATCCGGACCGATACGACCTTGGGATCTTCAAGAAAAGAGCTTATTCTTTCCTCAAAGGTCGGCAACGCATCTGTTAGACCTCTGGTGTTACGGATGTCTGTGGGCGTTGGTGTTCACTTTACATCAGGTGACCTAACTGCTCGTTTGCCTCCTATGCTATAAAAAAAAAAAAAAGTGAGAAAAAGTTAATAAGGAATTTTTACCCACTTGACTTTATAAAACCTGTAATAAAATAAAATTGATATACATTTTTATTTTACTGCAAAAACAACCTAAAAATAAAATAATATTATAAAACAAAAACCCGATTGCTAAAAAAATATTTTAATACACCTAGTATCATGAGTTATCAAGACGAATATAATGGTCTAAGATCCCGCATTAGAACAACCTTCACCGAGTTGGTTAATGGATGAAACGTATTTTAAATGCAGTTAAATGTGTCAATAAATATATTGCAAATGGGGTGCCTAAAAAATCAATCTAGAATATGATAAATTAACGGCTAAATATGGAGATAGACTCAGGTAGGTGACAGAAACAAGGGAGCGTTTTAGAGCCGCATTTATTATATAGTAAAATCAACGAATCAACATAATATTAAATTATTTGCTGACGATGGAACGATTCTATTTATAGAAAAGAACATAACAAATATGGAATCAAAAATGAATCTTTCTCTTGACATGATAGCTAAATGGCTGACAAGTAATAATTTAAATATATTATTCACTGATTTGGTTAATAGACAAATTCCATACCAATCGAAGATATGAAGCCCATATAACAGTTAAGTTGACTATTTTTTCCAGTCACAACTCTTTTTTCGAATTCGATTTGACAATAATACCTATAAAAAATGTGGCTCGAAAACGCTCCCTTGTGGAACTCCACATTTAGTCGTAAAATAATTATATTCTGGACATATTTTATTTAAACAGTCATCTGCAATATATTTATTGACAAATTTAATTGCAAATGAAATACTTTTAATGAATTAACCAGCTCGGTGGAGGTCATTCTAAAGCCGGATCCTCTACTTTAACGAACTATGCTTCAAGCCCTTCAGGTTTTAGCAGGGAACATGTAAATTACATACATACAAGCTAAAACATGACGCTCCTAATGAAGTTGGGTAATTAATCATGAACAATACGACTCCGATTTATCATCTACGAACATAGAATATATTTTGTCAATATATTTGTTTTCCGGGTCAAACCGAGCGCGGTATTCTTTCCAATCCTCTGGTAGCTCGTTTTTGATCCTGTTCCACAATACGTACATCTGCTGCCTGTGACATTTGGTGCATCTTGCACACAATTCATACAGGAACGTTGGATAGTGTTCTGAAATGAATTAAATGATTAGCAAGCAAGTGATTATTGTAAGCAAAATGAACGATTTTGAGCACATCAGGACTTGGACGAAAATCTCAAAATGTATCCCTTTTATGTCTATCAGTCTGTCTGTCAGATTATCAGCCTCGCAATCTGTATGTATATTTGTGTGAAGTTTTTGTCATGAATGCATGGACTTATCAATCTGATAATCCTACTAATCCTACTAATATTATAAATGCGAAAGTTTGTAAGGATGTTTGTTACTTTTTCACACAAAAACTACTGCACGGATTTTTATGAAACTTTACAGTAATATATATAGCTTTCATATTAGAATAACATAATAAGTTAAAATTTTGAATCATTTTTGAAGTCTAAAATCCATGTGGGCGAAGCCGCGGGCGGAAGCTAGTCGTAAATATAGATATATGCAACATCTTGAAGCACAGAACATTTCATACCTCTAAGTAAAGCTAACAAAAGATACAGCCGCTTAAGTTTTTATTTTCTATCATTACGTTTACAATTTTAATAAGTCGTAACGCTCGTATCTCTCGTTGGTACTAAAGCCTGGGTTTGTGAACCCGACTCGCACTTGCCCGGTTTTATTATGGTTGGGATTTCATTTTGCTACATAAAATCACAGCTGTTTGAATTTTAAAATAAACAGCACAGACTTACTTTTATAACTGGCGTAAGTCTCAGTACAAGGCCCCTTGTCCAGTAAACAATTAACATAGTCCTTTAATTCTGCTAGGCTAAAGTCTTCGTAGGTATGATAAGCTACAGTGTCATGGTAGTCTACACACGCCGCCATGTGTGCAGTCAACAGAATTGCCCACAATACTTTGTTCAGCATACCTAGAAATTAGAAGTATTGTTTTAAATTTATATACTTAACTTATTAATTACATTTTATTTGAAGTAACCATTTGAAACTTAGAGAGACCTAATGAGGTCTTGTTTAAGTAATATTACACGTTGTAATAAAACGATTTTAAAGAAATTTAAAGAAAATAAAAGTTTTATAATAGAGACCTATAAAAATCCAAGTTTTTTAAAACTTCACTTAGCGCCACGTAACATAGACGACACAAACAAAAAATATTTGCATAAATATCAATGTAAATTTTAAATGTAATTCCCTTATTTTTTACTGTCACTTACCGTATATTTTTAAATTTGGTTGGCCAATTGGGTGTAAAGGCAACCTCCGGTAACGCAAAGGAATCATGAACTAAATAATATTAGAGGATAAATAATTTCAACAGATATGCACACTAATGATCATAATAGTTATCGTATAACGATAGTTTAAATGTTCAACTTAAAATTTGCAGTATCCGTATTTAAACAATGAAATATCATTTATATTTATTTTAATATCTAATTGCTCAAAAACGTAAATCTAGGTTATTTAAACCGCTTGAATTGAGTATATTTGAACATTTATAAATATAATTTATAATATTTTGACTAATGCAAATCATACGACATTTTTCTTTTTGGATGTACTATTACTAGTGGAAATGCTATTGCAATTGCCATAGCGAGGACTATTATGTCTTCTTGGTTAGAGAGATTATAGGAAACTGACCGCCTTCTTTTCCAGCCGATGGAAAAGAAGGCGGTCAAAGAGATGTACAGGATATGATTGTGAGCAATTTGTAAAGTTTATTTTTGCGTTCAGTTCAGTCTTTTTTTATTTAGTTAAGCTATTTAAATCCTTCTGTATTCTGTAACAGTCATCCATGGAATCAATCCTACTAACATTTTAAATGCGAAAGTTTGTATGTTTGTTTGTTTCTTACTTCTTCGTGCAAAAACTGCTGAACCGATTTTCATGAAATTTGGCACACACATAGAGAGCAACTTGGATTAACACAGAATAGTTTTTATGCCGAAAAGATATTCCTATGACATGCCATTGGATGATTTTCTATTTTCCACGGGATCAAAATTTACGCTGGTGAAACTGCGGGGCGCAGCTAGTCGTTATATATTTTCAGGTCTTCGACATATAGGATAAAATTTGCAAATCGAAAACAATCTACATTCTATCAACAAAGAATTAAAATCGCATGTATGCAAGAGAGACCTATCTCTTCTAAATTTATGATATTTCTTACAGCAATTAATATACTTTAGCTTTAAACTGGATGAATTTCATGAACTTTTGGTATCATATAATCTTTATCTATAAGCGTTATACTAAGGATTCCAAACTTAAGAGCAATACGGACTCTACACACTACGAACTATTCCCAGACTAGAGACTTGAGAGCAAGATATGATTACAAAACTCATGGCATGACAGACATTTTTGGTCACAGCAGCTGTATGTTTCTCAAGAGTGAGCATTGGGTCATGAATGGTTCCTTTATCCCTAATCTCATCAATACGCTACAGTTTTTTAGTAGAGTAGTCAAAATATTCTACGGAAAATTTCCTATCAAAAGTGATAGTAACGCATTTAGATATTAGAATTTTGCTTCTGGTTTTTCTGGAATGCATCTAAATTCTCTTGATAAATAATACCATCGCGTGGACCTCTAGTTAGTTTACAGGTTAACATATCGTTTTCGTAAAGGAAGAAACAAGAATGGCTAAGGTAGATACGAACGTCGCGTCGTTGCGCGCGTTGGTAAAAATATTAATCTGCAAAGGCTGAATTTACGAACCCTATGGTAAGTGACTAAATTTCAATACTCAAGTCGTTCTGATCAAATTGAGTAATTCCGCCAATGCCTTACCGAAACACAGAGTTAATAATACCCACCAGTAAGGATTTCTTTTTAATTGTTCTTACCTGGATATTTTTCATCAAATCAAATCCATCTTCCACAAGTAGATATCAATTTAATTCATCGCAGTGTTATCCGTATACTAAATTTTAATTCAGCACAACGCTTATACTAAATTAAGGTCAATATTATGCTATATTCAGTCCTGTTTCAAAAGTTTTTCTCCTTCCATGCATTTTCTTGAAACCTCAGAGGTGGTAAATTGTAAGCCTTTACCAGTGATTCTCAACCTTTTTTTTGTTGCGGCACATATTTAACGATTTCACAATTTGGCGACACACAAAGAAAAAGATAAAAATTATTTACTACCTACAACACACTGCATAAATATTTTATGACAAAAATTTTAAATATACGAAATACTACAATAATAACTAAACGTTTATTATGGGATTAAGCTAATAATAAAAATATTTTTAATGCGAAATTTGAGCTTGATGTTTTTTGATAATTTCATTTATATTTGGTCGTAAAAATGACAATGCTTCTCTTATATCGTCTTCTACATTTAACAATCTTGATCTTTTTTTAATTTTAATATTAGCTAATGCTGAAAATCCGAATTCACACAAATAAAATGTGAAAAATTGTAATAATATGCTTAAAACTTTTTTGGCTATCATTGAATAATCGCAATTCGCAGCTGATGTTAATCCAAAATGAATTAATTGATTATTCTGAATGTTTTGAAATTAAATCTCGATTATTGGAAAGCATAAAGAATTCTTCCTCTTCATTCGAAGTTAAGTCAAATACAGAAGTATCCGTTATGAAAAATGGATTACGAACCCAATCAAATTTCTTAATATTTAATTTTGGGAAATAGTGAATAATTCTCTCCTCTAATGTTGTCAAATGATCAACAACAATTAATTTAATAGTTTTTTAACTGCCTTTAGGGACTGACTCAAACTTTTCTAAATTGCCTTCCTGAGCTTTATTTTTCCATAAAGTTATTTGTTTTTTTAATCCCACCAGCTTATCGGTTGAGTTTAAGATATTTTTATTAGGCCCTTGCATACTTGAATTGATGTTGTTAAACATAACAAAGATGTCTGATAAGTAAGCCATTTTTGTACACCATATTTTATCTTCCAACAAATAAAGAATATAATAATTTTTATTTTGTTCAAAAAATATATTATTTCAAAAAAAAGTATGTATATTATAAATATAAATATTTCGTCTTTTAATTCCAGCACAGGAGATATAAAATTTCCTCTGGACAACCATCTTACTTCTGTATGGACTAACAAGGATTCGTACTTGGCTTCCATAGCTTGGAATAATTTACTAAATAATCTACTTTTTAATGGTCTTGATTTGATATAATTAACCATTTTAACACATTATTCCAGAACCATTTTCAAATCTGAGTGCGAAAATTTTGTAACAAGTGCTTCTCGATGCAAAAAACAATGGGTAACTAATATATCCTCATTCAGTTCTTTTACATGTGCTACAAATCCTTTTAGATGTCCAATCATAGCTGGAGCACCATCTGCATCTGTGCAAATGGCGATAAATGACTTCCAAGAAACTTTAATTTCTTCTAAATATGAGCTAATTACTTGAAAAATATATTTACCAGTTGTAAAATCAGGTAACTCCCGACAGCATAAAAATTGGTTAATTATATCATTTTCGTGAATAAATCTAACGAATGCAATTAATTAAGCATTTCCTGTAATATCTGTTGTATCGTCGACTTGTAGAGCAAAATTCGAATTTGCAAGAGTTTTTGCAGTATTTTGCTCAATATTTTCTGACATATCTTTAATTCTGCGATGGATTGTATCATTTGAAAGTGGTATTTTGCAAATGTCAATATCAGCTGATCCACCAATCCTTGTTTTCACAATTTTGCGACAAGCAGGTAATATAATTTCTTCAGCTAAATTGTGAGGTATTAAGTTAACAGCAATCAATTCAGCTATTTCATGATGATGATGATAAAGTTAACAGCAATCAATTCAGCTATTTCGTAAGAAGCTACTTGAGCTCTTTCAGACAGACATACTTGTTTTTCAAAAATTTTTCCTGTTATATTTTTTTATGATAAAGACCTTTCAAAGTAGCTTTTATCTTTTGTTGAAAGCGAAGGATGATTAGTCAGCAAGTGACGTTGGAGTTTGCTAGGAACCATAGCACTATTTGACAATTTAAAACCACATATCACACACTCGGGAACAACTATGTCATTTTCCATTGTAGAGGTAAATCCAAATTTCAAAAATTCATCATTATATTTCCGATGGACAACGTATTTTTTTGAGCAAGAAGTATTTTTACTTGTACCGGGGGTTAGCTCATTAACTTGGTCCCAAACATTATCATTATCACTATTATCATCACTAAACTTTCGCCTTTTTAACCATTTAATCATTTTCAGAAGGATCTGTTAAAATAAAAATAATATTGTCAAAATATTTAAAAAAATGGTTCAAATATTGCCTTTGAATTTATAATAATCTAAATTATGCACTCACCTGTAATGTATGAATTTGTATGATTGAACTTTTCTGAAATTGTGAAACTTTCACTCAAATACAATTTTCCGTAGATAAAACTTAAATTTTAAGCGAAGAAATAAAGACACAGTGTGCGTGTGCAGAAAGTCAGCACATAAGCTCGGGATTCCCCGTGAGATGTGTACACAGCGCACGTGTTCAATCACAGTAGCATTTAGTAGAGTGCGATAAAATAAAAAAAAACTTATTTGGAAAACCGTGTAAAAGCGAAAACGTGTAAAACTAGTACCGTGTAAATCGGGGGATAGGTGTACTGCAAAGTTAATAATAATTTGCCAATTTTAACGAAAGAAAACGTGCAGTAACTACTATGCAACACCTTGTGAATCCCAACTATCACTAAAACAACACGTTTTGTACGCAGAAGTGGCAAGTGTGCGCCGACTTGAGATATATTCCTATTGTTATGCACGCCGCTTCATCATAATTTGGCACTAAGAAAAAACGCGTTGCAAAGCAAATAACAAAATAATTTATTTTTTGTGGATTTAAATATATATTCATGTAATTTTTTTTCTCTTTTTAAATGATTTATTTTAATAAAATTAACATTATTATATATTTACAAAATTTGACGGCACACAAAGGTGCCGCGGCACAGTGGTTAAGAATCACTGAATGTAAGGTGTCCCGTTTCTGCTATACAAAAGTGAATGTCTTGCCTAGATGGTTTGTCTCCATTCATCGTGGTATACTTTTATCCGTTTAAGACTTCTTTCAATGAATTCTGAAACGGTAGACCCCAAATACCTGAATCCTTATAGTCTTCTTATGTTTTTCCTGTTTTCTTTCCTTTCCTGTTATCAATACAAATCTAATGATACCTTATACGGTAAATCTGTTAAGATTTAACTTACATGCATACAATTTAAAACATTGCCCTGATGAAGTTGGGCAACTAATCATCAACAATACGATTCATCTTTCCCAGCTAGGAGTATGGGATAAATTTTGTCAATATATTTGTTTTCTGGGTCAAACCGAGCGCGGTACTCCTTCCAATCAGTTTCAGGCAGTTCATTTCTGACCCTATTCCAGAATACGTACAACTGATGCTTCTGGCATTTGCTACATCTTGAACAAAACTCATGTAGGAACGTTGGGTAGAGTTCTGAAATTAATTAGACTATTAGCAAAGTAATAATTGTTGTTAGTAAAGTGAAGGAGGTTTAGGACTGTAAAACTTATTAGGCAAATGTCAAGTTATGAGTTATCTAGAGGTTGTGTGAGGATATTGTTATTTTACGCTGTGTGTCTATCTGTCTTAGACAACAAGAAGTTTAAATTATTATAATTATATCTATTTTCCTTGTTTTTGTGAAACTTGCGCAGCTTGCTTATCTCTAAATATTAACCATACCTAGCAAGCGTGACTTTACCTCAACCAAAACTTGCCACTCAATTCAGTAGGTATGGGTGTAGATTTCATAATTACAATTTATCAAAGGGTAGTATTTAAACGAGTGACTGTAAATTAAAATTTGAGGTGTCAAAAATAATGAAATTAGCGTACAGAATTACTAAGTGAGCGACTGACTGCGAGCGACGAGAAATCAATAAAACAGCAACTTACAAACATCAATTTGAGCTGCTTAAAATACAAAATGAGAGAAAAGAGAAATTTCATAATATTTGAGCGACCTAATAATTGTTTGAGTGACAACATTACGTCCAGCATTTTTTTCAAAATTTGGTAAACTATATAAATATACTGAGCTGCATTTTATCTTAAATGAAGTGTTTTGAATATTAAAACGTATTTGAAAAATGCTTTATTGAGCTGTGTACTGTGAGCACACATTTTTTTTTTAAATTTGCTTATGAAAATATTATTTGAGCAGTGTTTTGTGAGCGCACATTTTTTTTTAAATTTGATTAAGAAAAAAGTATTTGAATAATAATAATAATAAATACTGCTCGACCGGTTCAGTCGAGGGGGTTCTTGGTGGATATAACCGTTCCATACAATGAAAATTTCTTCTCCTTCCTCCATGGGCCACCGGCTACTTACACACTGCACGAAACGCGCCTACACAGCTGTCACTTCACGCCGGTCTCGTGTACGCGAGGGGTACTTCCTCGGTCGTGCCGGCCCAATTCGACTAATGTAAGACACTACCTTGGGAAAATGTTTCATTCCCATGGGAAAACGGGTAAACTTCTAAACAGCTTGACCGATTGGGT
>LUGF01052222.1:28892-45002 GCA_001625245.1 Calycopis cecrops | reverse complement strand
TCAGGCAGTTCATTTCTGACCCTGTTCCAGAATACGTACAACTGGTACTTCTGGCATTTGCTACATCTTGAACAAAACTCATGTAGGAACGTTGGGTAGAGTTCTGAAATTAATTAGACTATTAGCAAAGTAATAATTGTTGTTAGTAAAATGAAGGAAGTTTAGGACTGTAAAACTTATTAGGCAAATGTCAAGTTATGAGTTACCCAGAGATTGTGTGAGGATATTGTTATTTTACGCTGTGTGTCTATCTGTCTTAGACAACAAGAGCTGTAAATTACTATAATTATATCTATTTTCCTTGTTTTTGTAAAACTTGCGCAGCTTGCTTATCTCTAAATATATATTAACCGTACCTAGCAAGCGTGACAGAATTTACCTTGCCACTCAATTCAGTATGGGTGTCCTCATAATTACAATTTATTAAATTATTTTTAGTTTAAATTATGTTAAAAATGTTGACTCGCCATAACCTGCCACGTGGCTGAAAATCAACTCCATCTGAAGCTCCATAAACTAAAAGAACTAAAAAAGAGAATGAACTATTGCTTTATGAACACGAGGATAACGAATAGGAAATGCATAAAGTTTTGCAAAAAAAATACAGACCTAAAACTAGAATTAAATAAATTAACTGAGAAGTATGAACTACTGAATACAGAGAACATACATAACATAAAAATATATCTATACATATAATAAAACAGTAAAATTAAATATATTTACGAAAAACTAATTGGGGGCTAAATGTTTAAATAGTATTTATTTATTAGAACACTTTTCAATGATTTTTAATTTTTTTGTCTGTTTCACCGATTTGAGTAAAACTTTTTGTGGTGTATAGATACTAAGCTTGGTCAACACCAAAAACACTTTTTATTGCGGTAAAATCTCTCAATCTTACGGGAAATTGAAATTTCAGCACACTGCATGCAAACAATAACAAATCACTTTGATTATTATATTATTACGTTTCGAGAACGAAGGCGCAGGCACCAGCTAGTAATATATACGAACAGTCCCTGCAGGATGCTGCCAAGAAAACACAACGTCAGAAGGCACACGTTCATGTTCGATTGAAGCACACATACAAAGTTACTTAGACATAAACTCAAAATTTATATGAGGAATTAATTGAAAAGAAACCAGAGCTTGTGGCCAATACAAGTAATAATATGTATTTAAAAAACAGTCAATGACTAGCAAAATAAAGTTAATAAAATGTCTGTCTGAAGTTTTTATCAGCAATGCATGGAAGGATTAATCTGAAATTTGTCAAATACTATAATATAGCTACTATAATTTGCAAACATCTTGAAAAATTGTAGCTCTACATCAAAGCAATCAAAAGATACAAGCCTTTTCAGTTTCTTTTTTCTATCACTACGTTTACACATTAAATAAGTTGTGATGCTCATATTTCTTGTTGTTGCGGAAGTCTAGGTTTGCAAACCCGACCCGCATTTGCCCGGTATTTTTATTATTGGGATTTCGCAACATGAAATTCCAGCTGCTTGAATATCAAAATGAATAGGACACACTTACGTTTATAACTTGCAAAATTCTCAGAACAAGGCACCTCGTCCAATATACAATGAAGAAAGTCCTTTAATTGCGATTTGCTGAGGTCTTCAAAGACAAAATCTAAAGTGTCATGGTAGTCTTCAGACGCCACAATGTGTGCACTCAATAGAATCCCCCATAACGTTTTGGTCAGCATACCTAAAAATTAGAAATATTGTTCCAAATTTAAATAACTTATTAACTTACTTATTAAGAGCGTTAACAGATTTTCGATTCAATGATTAGGGAACGATAGTTGATATCCGCATAGAGGATATCCTTTGATTCCTATTTGGTCATATGAAGAATGAAATCAAAGGAAAAATCTTACCCATGGAAGTCTAAAATTTGTTTATGATATGACCTTACAAAATAAAGAACTCTCAACAAATAATAATCTATAATAATTTCATAAGACTAGCGTTGAATTGATGTCTGTTTACGAATCATGCATCAACCGTTTAATCATGGCAACGTATATAAGACAATAATCAAAATTAAAAATGGCGCCCGTTCAACGTCCATAGCATAGCATAGCAACGCAGATAAAACATGTACTAGTCTTATGGTAGATAATATTGTTGAATAAATAATAATTTTAAATGATACACTTACCGATGACCATAACTCTTAATGTACAACGATAGTCTAAATGTACAACATAAAAGGAGCTGAAGAATACAGCTTCTATTGTGTTCATCAGTATTTAAATATCTAATAATGAACGTTCTAAATCAAGGTTATGTAGACCGGTTTATTTAAGTACAATATTTTGAATAATGCTAATCGTTTGACTGAAAAAAATAGTTTGATGTCCGACTGTGTAATGTACGTACAAAAGTAGAATAAACCTTGGCATCAATTACACATATCAAAGTTAATTTGGACTAAAAATACAGCTAAAAATAAGACCTAAAAATTTGAGAAAAAAAATGAGAGGTAAGGCCGTAAGGCAGTGGTAACAGCGAAAATTGAAAATTCAAAAATCCAGGACTAACTTAAGCCTTTAGGGCTTAAGTTTCACAAGTGAAAAATAATTAATGATGACACTATGAAAATTTCTTAATTACTAGGCTATCGGACTCAATGTCAAAATATCTTTTGTATCTATGTTATCTCGATGTCGAGTCTCAGGATGTCTGATCGGCTGATGGGAGAATTTTGATGAATGGATTAATCGATGTAACCTTAGAAGTCATAATCTACGATATGAATACGATTGTAAACCGATAAACAGGCAAGTCTTCTGCGTTGTTCAGAGCGCTGAACCTTAGACCAGAGCTTAGATGCAACCAGAGAATCGTCATCAATCATTTTTTTTAATGATATAGGAGGGCAAACGAGTAGCCTGAGCCATTTTCATGACTACCGACGCCCACAAACATCCGCATAGAGGCTATACAGATGCTCTGCCCTCCTTTCTCCACCCACCTCCATGGGCCACCGGCTACTTACACACCGCACGAAACGCGACAGCACAGCTGTCACTTTACGCCAGTCTCGTGTAAGCGAGAGGTACCTCCCTGGTCGTGCCGGCCCAATTCGACTGCATGCAAGCATGCAGCGTGGCACTACCTCTTACCTGATATCAATATAGGTAAATGCATCTTTCAAATGAGTCCAGAACTTCGAGTTGGAACTTAACCGACCCATCCCAAAGATACGAGCAACACTCCCTAAATTAGCAAACTCGTGCTTAGTGTAGATTGAGAAGTTGTTCTGGTTAAGTATCGAAGCATCTTTTATGAGGATGCCCAGCTTGCTGATGACAGTTTTAGCTTTAGCTTCCATAAAAAATCCAAAGTTCAAACTAGACCTTAGAGTAACGCATTGAAGCTCAAGATAGTTACAAGTAAAAATACATTTAGAAATCATTCACACGGAAAAATATCGATACGCTATGATATCGATACTTTTTCTTTCGATACCGATAGTGTGCATACGACACTTTTATTTAATAAGTACTTTTTGGCATCGAATAAACAAAGTTTATACGTCGCATACAGCAATCTACATACAGCTAACTTTAATAAAAGAAAGAAAAGTTAGCTGTATGTAGGTCTCATGTTTTTTTTAAAAAAGGTTATAATGTAAGTGATTGGTGATGATGATTAAGATGGGCCGAAGCCAACCGGCTTCGGCCCATCCCCTCCCTTCCCTGCAAGTGATTACTCAGTATTTACATACTTACAAATCACACGGCGGTTACTTGCGCGGTATTTTGCGGCAGTTGTGAAGACCTGACAAGTTATGCCAGCAAATGCCGAGCTTCAGACCGATTAGCAACCTTTTAAAATTTGTATAAATCTGTTAATTGGAATTGTGCAGATGAATTATTTCTATCTTTCTTTCTATCTTTCTTTCTTCCTATTTTTCTTTCTTTCTTTCTTCCCTTCCTTCCTTCGTTTTTTTGGCTTTGTTTACTATACCTATTCTATTTGTTACTCTGTGTCGTGATATGAGTGGGGGTGAGGCCGGCGGCACCTATTCTAATACTGACTACTTCGTTCCCAATATGTGTAATATTTAATTAACAGAGAGATTTATTTCATTTCATTTCATTTCGTTTCGTTTCGTTTGGTTTCGTTTGGTTTCGTTTCGTTTCGTTTCGTTTCGTTTAATTTCTTTTCATTTCATTTCATTTCATTTTATTTTATTTTATTTTATAACACCAACAGTAGGTATATTCATAAATACAATATAAAAATAAGTTTGGATATAAAAGAAATTCTGATGCGTGCACTTTTACAGGTGCCACAGCATTTGTAGTCAGCAAGTAAATAGTAATAAGTCAAGAAAATAAAATTAAATTGTGTGTTAAATTAAATTAATGAAATTAAACTTGCCGTTACCTACATGCAAAATAAACAGATTCAAATAAATAAGATAGTAATCAAATAAGATAATAAAAACTTAAGATTAAATTTACCTATGTCAAAGGATTAACAGGTTAATTAATTAATTGGACCGACATACAATTTTTATTTTGTATTTTTAACTTTATAAGAAAAATTAAGTATTTTTCTTTTGTACTGGCTGAATGAGTCATGAAATATGTCTATGTCGACAATGACGCTGGCAATGGCGTTATATCCGGTACACATACGTGCGATCGGTGCTCTTCGCCTAAATTAGTTCTAGATGGAGGACCGCGCAAAAGCTTTACAATAGGACGACGAGGTAGATTATATGGGATGTCCATAGATAAATGTTCCAGAAGTTCACAACATTTTGTCTGCCCGTTGACTACTCTGTGCAAAAGGATAAGGTCATGGATCGAACGCATATCTTTAAGTGCGAGAGTTTTAAAGAAAGCTAGGCGCTGGTCATATGGGCTCCCGTGGGAGATACCGCTACACGTGTGTGCTAGATGTCGAGTGAACGATCTCTGAATACTCTCGATTCGCTGCGAATGCGCCAGACATGAGGGATTCCAGATAGAGCAAGCGTATCAGAGAGCGAGATCAATTTAAAAATCCTCGAAGTTACATGTTAGTCATAATTATTAATATTTAAATAGGTATTTAATTTTCCCGGGTAGGTTGCAATTTCGAAAAACAATATGATGAAGATGGTTTGAACTGCAAAATCTCATAAATCTGCCATTTTCAGCTGTATAAATAAAACAATTACGTTGTTGATTATGATTTTTATTAATATATATTAATTAATACATAATTATATATAATTAAACATTCATAATTATATCTTGGAAAAAATGACCTTGCAAGCGTTCTAAAATACCATTCCCTCGATTTATCGTCACTCGTATGGGCTTAAAACAATGCTACCCAAACAATTCTTGTAAGGTGCTTACTGCGTAACAAGTGTATAAAAGTTAACATAACTTAACCTGTTTATAAGTAATAGATAAATTAATTTTTACCCACTTGACTATAAAACCTGTAATTAAATAAAATAAAACGAAACTAACGAACTATGCGGTAAAATCCGTAAAAGCCTTAAAGGGTCAATTCACACGAAAAGCGCGGTGAAGAGCAGCGAAGCGGAGCGCTGTTTATGTGTCATATGAATTTCAACTTTAAAATAATTACAATAACACTTATTATCGCATGAGAAACTCGAACGAGTCGCGCAGATTCCCGCGAATGCTCGAGCAGTCGCTGGAGTCCGCGCGGAAGTCGCGAGAATTCGATAATAAGTACTGTAGCAATGAAAATAAAGTTTAAATTAATATGACACTGAAAGTGTGCTCCGCTTCGCTGCCCTTCGTCGCGCTTTTGGTGTGAATTGACCCTAACGCTGTAGTAAGGAACATAAAAATTACTTATACACAATCTAAAACATTACAACGTAGTTGGATAATTAAAAATCAACAATACGACTCCTTTTTCTTATCTACGAGCATGGAATAAATTTTGTCTATATATTTGTTTTCCGGGTCAAACCAAACGCGGTATTCCTTCCAATCCTCTGGCAGCTCGGCTCTGATCCTGTTCCAGAACACGTATAGATTGTGCTTCTGACATCTGGTGCACCTTGAACACAATTCCTTTATGAACGTTGGGTAGTGTTCTGGAAAGGAATTAAATGATCAGCAAGCTAGTTGTTATTGCAAAATAAACTATTTTTAACACTTCAGGACTTGGACGACAGTCTCAAATTGATGTTATCTAGAGGTTGTGTACGAAAATTGTTATTTAACTATTTATGTCTGTCAGTCTGTCAGTCAGCCTATCAGCTAGTCAGTCATTCTATCAGTCTGTCAGTCTTTCAAACTGCACAACTGTCCATCTATCTGATGTTTTTGAGTCGAAGCAATCATTAAATGTCAGTCTTAAATTGATGTTATCTAGAGGTTGTGTACGAAAATTGTTATTTAACGATTTATGTCTGTCAGTCTGTCAGTTAGTCAGTCTGTCAGTCAGCCTATCATCTAGTCAGTCAGTCTGTCAGTCTGTCAGTCTTTCAGACTGTACAACTGTCCATCTATCTGATGTTTTTGAGTCGAAGCAATCATAAAATGTAGCCGTTTTAATTGTTATTTTCTATCATTATACTTACAACTTACATAAGCTGTAATGCTCATCTCTCTCGTTGGTACGGAAGACTATGACGGCGAACTCAAACCGCACCGCATTGTAATGATTTAATTTTACACATTTTGAATTTCAAAATAAATAGTACACTTACGTTTATAACTTGCAGCAATCTCAGAACAAGGCGCCTTATCCAATAAACAATTGAGAAAGTCCTTTAATTGTGCTTTGTTAAGGTCCTCAAAGGAGATATCTATAGTGTCATGGTAGTCTACAGACGCCACCATGTGTGCAGTCAACAGAATTCCCCATATTATTTTGGACAGCATATCTAGAAATTAAGAGTATGGCTTCAAATTTAAATACAATTCATTAACTTGTTAATAGCGTTAATAGATTTTTGATTCAATGATTAGGGAACGATATATCTATCGTAGCCTTAGGGCTATGCCGGATAAGGTTACCCATACCGGAAAGGCTTGAAGGGAGAGGCCATACTAAGAGCAGCTCAGCTCAGAAGTTCACCCATTCTTCTGAATCAGCAGACAACGGCTAACAGACATGTGACGCTTAACAGAAAACCGGTTAAAACCAATTCTGTACCCCGAGATAAAGTTAATAGTACAAGAAGCCTGGATGTGGAAGTTTGACTGCTGGACTGGAAAAAGCTAGAATCATAAAAAAGGAAGCTAAAATATTGCTTAGGATAAACGTTGATGTTATTTTAGGTTTAGTGAATGTAGATCGATAAAAAAAAATGGGACCCGGAAGACCAAACAAAGCTTAAAAATTGGTAATAAAATTTGGCAACTGGATTGGATATAAGAACCTTCATATTCTCTTGTCGCCAAGCTTACGTGTTGCTTTCTCGAGAAATCAATTCATGGGATAATAACAATAAAAAAAAACTTCTTCTAAAAAGAAACAAACTGGTATGGATATCCAGTTGGTTACCCTGCAATATGTTCAAGTCTTTACCTTTTGAGAACAGTAGGTTATGGTATATTAGAATACGCGATATTGCGTTTATTTATTATGTAGTTAGTCGTAGTCGTCATAGATATAAGGCAGATATAATTTTACTATATTAGAATATATATATTTTTTCATGTACCGGACAATGACGTAAATGCTCGTCGTCCTAAGCTTTTCCCGTTACCCTTTTTCCGAACGGCAAGCGCAGGACAAGCGCCACTGGCTCGTGCACTACGTTTGCTTTAACTTACACTAATACCGAACTACTTAGATATATTCCAAATACCACCACTCCAGTTGATAAAGTTAATTAAATTAATTGTTGAGAATAGTATAAGTAGTTACCTTGTTTTTGAATAATGTAGGTAAGATTATTGTTATTTTTTAAATTATTATTTCTTTGTGTTTAATATTAATTGTTTGTTTTTTGTGTTTTTCTTATAATTACTAATATAGTGTCTTGTAGCCTGGGAGATAAATTGGGTGACTGTAATGTCTCCCCAAGCATGTCTTTTACTGATTAAATAAATAAATATTGCCAGATTAATGATTTCAATAAATACACTTACCGATGACCACAACTCTTAATGTACGATTATAGTATGAATGTTCAACGTAAAAGGAGGCAATGAGTCCTATTGTTTCATGGCATTTAAATATCTATTAAATTATTTGCGAACATTCTAAATCAAGGTTATGTAAACCGGCTGAATTAAATGTAATATTTTGACTAATGTAAATTATATGACTGAAAAAAGTAAGATTGATGTTCGACTGCACAACAACTGGGAGACAATAGATGGGAAGAGATGTACAGAATGTGATTGTGAGCAATTTGATTATAAATATTTATATACATTTTTATACTTAATTAACATTCGGACCAAGATCGACCGGTTTTTTTACTATAATTGAAAGATTCTTATCAGTGAACTCAGACGCTAATCATGATTTCCACAAATTTATTGTGCCTATCGGACTTAAATATCTGTAGCCACGTGTACCCAACATTTGGAATATACATTGTGTATTGATGTCAAGTCTCAGGATGCCTTATGTCCGATGGTAGTAGAATATAATATACGCAAAACTAAACATACCAGCACGCAAATGATCATTAATATGCAGCAGGAAATAAGTTGGCGAGAGATCCGACACTTGAGGTACACCGGCGTTGATAGCCATAAAATTGGACGAACACCACTCGAGAACTATCGATACGGTCGGGAGTTTATTTATTAATAAACTGCCGACCCGTTAAGTCCTTAGGCTTTTCATCTCTGCTCTGTAGTTAGGAATCTGAGTAAAACACCGATACGGATAGTGGTACTACTAAGCCGTCGTGCCAGTCTCTGTCGAAGGCCTTCGAGATATCGAGAGATAAAGCTTGCTTAATGCTCCCGAAGTGCGTGGCATAGGTAAGAATATCTCCTGTCGTCTGATCAGGAGATTTTTTAAGCTGATATAAGGTTCTGGATAGATACTAAGCCAGTTTACCTTTACTGTTAAAAAAAAGTTTACCCTTACAGTGCTACATTTTAATTCATAGATGGCGTTAGAAGTACAATATAATTTTTAAAGTTAATAATATATTTTACTTTATTTCTTATTACCATTTTACTACCTACCACCAATACTTTGAAATTACATTATAAAATATTAAATACACATAATATTGTATTTCATATCATGTAATCTTGTCTTGAAAATATAAAAAAAAAGTTTGGTAAAACCAAATGTGCATGCCTTAAGCACTCGTGTCATACGTATGTTATTTAAATTAGATACTCATGATAACATATACGTTTTTCACCAAAAATTGCTTTTTTTATTTTTAATTTTCAAATAGTTTTATGGTAAACTTGAATCTTAAAGAAAATAAGTTATTTTATATTTATTAGACATCATAATGTAAAAATAAAACTCTGACCGAACCCAGTTTTTGATTTTTAGGCGAGAGTAGAGCATACCTACGCTCGCGCTTAAGGCATGCAATAAACACTGCTTCAGATAAATGCGATTATTACCAATATAAATTACATAATTTTAGTCGAGAAACGTTGGTAAACATAAATTAATAAACGTTAGACTAATAAAATTGTGCTGGCAGCTTATATGAATGACGCAATTAAAACTTAACCATAAAGAATGTCTCTTACCATAATGTTTTAAGTGCGCGAACGCGATTTATTCAATTATACACTCTAACGTTGTGAAAATAAAGTCTCAAGTGGCTTTACTCTCAGAGTAAAGCTCACTGTTGACACATTTTTGACGTTTACTCTGAGAGTAAACGTCACTGTTGAGGGGTTTTATATTTTTTGTATTTGTATATTAGGCTGCCTAAGATGTAATTTTTTTAGTTTCAACAGTACACATTTGATTTTTTACAATAAAACGAATAATAATTGAGTTATGGTTTTCTAATCAGTTCGTCACAATAGATTTACAGACCTATTGAAATAAAATTTAAATCGATTAATTATGTTTTTCAAAAGTTATGGAGATTACAGAGAGAATGTTATATGTTTTTCATAGAATTTTTTCTGAAAAATTCATTTTTTTATCTAAATTGTGGGTTGGATTGCTGTTTATTGTTTAGAAAAATGACCATTGATGTTTTCTTTTATTGTGGTATGAAGGCCAACCTACTTTAAGCACTATATTATTATTTATTTAAAATAAAACTCTGACCGAACCCAGTTTTTGATTTTTAGGCGAGAGTAGAGCATACCTACGCTCGCGCTTAAGGCATGCAATAGAATTTTAAATTAAACTAAATAGTAAATCAGCCAGAATGTCTTGAATGATATTTTATTTTTCTAATAAAATTAAATCTACATCCTTCTTTATACATACGTTATTATAACTATGATTTCGGGACGTCTTATGTTTGTTATGATTTGATACAAATCATAGCTTAGGTCTTCAAGCACATTATCACACACAATAAGACTGCTTAATACTGTTGGAACTTGGAGAACTTCTCTCCGAGGAGAATCCCAGTCCCCCGTGACTGCCCTGTCGCTGACAGATTTGGGGCATTTCAAAAAAGTCAGTTCGTTTTTCGTTAATTTATTTGAGTTAATTTAAACAATATATAGTGTAAGTCGTAAACGGCTACTGACGGTACCTGCGGTGGTTTCAGCCAGTTGTCGGCTCTTGGCTCTTACTAGGGTCAAAATCTGACACTCCCTATTGGAGCCAGGCCCAGTGGAAGTAAAGAGTTCCCCCGTGTGAACAAAACAAGTACTGTTGGCGTGTGCTCTTTGTATGATCATTAACCTTTAGGTATCTGTCCATTCCTGGACACATCTTTTTCATTGAACTCCGAAAGACGAATATTAAAATAATATAATATAATTCTTTGTTAATAAAAGGTTATTCATTTCCAAGTGGTAAGATAATTATAATAACATAACATGTATTCTTTGTTTATTAACGTTTTATTTCCAAGGTAAGATAATGAGATGAAGGTAAGATAATGAGATGCAATTAACATTAAATGTTTATTTCAACAAACCGACGGATCGGTATCGGACACCACCGATTGATAAAGTCTCTCGTAGAGTGTGTTGTCGGGGTCGAACTTGGCTCGCTGCTCCTTGTCCTCCTCTGGCAGCTCGTCTCGCAACCGACGGAAAAACACCTGGAGTTGGTACTTGTGGCACGGCGTGCATCTGCCGCACATCTCCCGCAGGACAATTGGGTAGTGTTCTACGGACAAGTAATTTTTAGTAAGAAAGAAAGAAAGAATGAAAGAAAGGAAGAAAAAAAGAAAGGTAGAAACAAAGAAAGAAAGAAAGGCAGGAGCAAAGAAAGAAAAAAGAATGGATGCAAATCGATCTCAAGCTTGGTGTTTCCTGGCATAACTGCCAGCGCTATTTCGCTTGAAAGTAAAAGGAAGTAAGAAGTAGTGTCATTCTGCATTGAAACCGTCACGACCGAGGAAGTATCTTTAGTGCGATTTGTGGTGGTGGGGTGAAGCCCATCCTCACGCATCTGCATATACTGATGATAAAGGCGTCGTATCTCACCAAATGGTTCGATTGCTCGATTAACGGACAAATGCTGTAAAATATATAACATATAAGGGCGTACCAAGGGAGGTGCAGGGAGGGGCAGCTTATTCCTCCCTGGATTCTCTTAACCTCCTACTACCTCCTAGTTACTAGTAAGTTTAGTAAGTATCACATAAAATCAGGTATAAAGCCCTCCCCCCACATCCTGGCTCAAACCTGGGTATGCATATATGATTAGGTAAGTACTATAGAAGGGATTATTAGTACTCAATTTATATTTCCATGGGATGAGCATGATACATTTTAGGGTGCAGCGTCTACGGCAGACGGGCAACACAAACATAAAGGGCATAGATATCGTTATAGTTGGCAAACTAAAAGGGGTTGGGGAAGCCCTGGCCTTGGCCCTTGGCCATAATACAAGGCGAATATATTTGGAACCCGAGAAAACCTGCTAATTCCTGATTTAACTAAGAATGTCTACATAATTTTAAATCGCTGATTTTTCCGAGAAACGGATAGACTTTTGTTGTTAACAGCCTTTTGTTGTTAATTATACCAGCAGTTTTTCTTTCAGATCAGTGTCGAAATCAGAATACTGAAGAAACTGTACGTGCACGAATACGATCAGACCAAACTGAGTCAGTTTCAGTTCACCAGTCGGTTCACGGTTCACGAGATACAGACAAATAATTAATTAGTAGTCTTAGTAATAAGGAGTCCTAAAAATTAGGTTTACCATTACCTTTGTAACTACTTGGTCACTTACCTTTGTAACTATTAGAGAACTCTGTACACGGCCCCTTGTCTATATAGCAATAGACGAACGTCTTCAACTCAGATGACGACATATTAACAAAGTCAAGTTTATCATCTGCTGTGACGTGGTAGTCAACAGACATCACTATAACCAAAGTGGATAGAATCGCCAAAACTATTCTTATCATCATGAAAATCGATTATTGATTTCTTTGCAGTATCAAACAAAAACATCTACCAAAGGCACTGACAGTATGTAAAACGCAGCAAATATTACTGTTGTGTAGATAAATTATTATATGCACATTAATGTACGCGGTTGTGCTAACGCCAAGTTCAGTCTATCATATAAAACAATTTACAGATACTATAATATGTAGGTTACATGTTCTAAATGTTTAATTTCGTTTACTATGCTAAATCTAAAAAATATATCTCTATATGCACCAATAGCTCCCAAACATGTTTGAATCTTTAGTCTTTATGTTAAGTATCAAAGCATGTCGGTTGATGCACACCCACAATATAAAGCGTAACAACTTAATTGGCACAATGCGGTAGTGTAAGTGAGCAGTGATACCTAGTCATGCCAACCTGATTCAACTACGGCATGGCTTCCTTACAGATTTTGATGTAACATTATAAGGTACTTATTAACGCCACTACAAATTAGGTTGTCAGGCTAGTTTTAATTTCATCCGACTTACCAACTTACTTCGTTCCTGTTTGTCGTAATTAATCTTACACTAAAAGAATTTCTCAAATCGGATTATTCAATTCGGAAAACTTAAGAAAAACCCTCTCTCTGAAACAGTCGTGTAATAAGAATATTTTCAGGATTATACGAGTAAGTAATACTTACATATACAGTATGTTAAGTAAACAAAACAATAATTGAAGAACAGAAGTGCCCGCGGCAATAACGGTGTCGCGGTACAACCTATATTGAGGTATAGACAAGCTCATCTACAAAAAAATATTTCTATAAGCCTATGTATAAATCTAGTACATAAGCTACAACATTGACAATTTTTATCATAGTTTTGGCTTTAGTTGAGTGTGTAACAAACATGCATACATTCATCAATTCAAACTTTCGCATTTATTGTTTAAAAGTATAGTTTAGTGTAGTAATGCTTAGTGTAGTGTATAAATGCCACGTTTCAGTGAAGCACTGAAAGAATATTATGCATTTGAAGTTCCAATGGAATATTTATCTATTAATGAAAGAATTTTAATGGAATATATTATTTTTGTTAGAAAAATCCCTAAACTCTGACTTTAAACATGCACAGAACTAGGCACATTTTTCACTTTTATAATTTATACGCATTAAGAATATCATTCAAATGACTTTTAAATACCATACAAAGATATTTTTTTGCCTTTTTTTTTTAATTTTATCCGCAACTTTGTACTTATGTAAATTGTTATAAAACAATCATTACAAATTGTAAATAAATAAAAATCGCTGTGCACGTGACTTGAAGTTTAATTTTTAAGAACGTAAATTTATTTTTAAGTGAAAGTCGCGCAAGAGACGTATACCCATACGTTTAAGTTGTGTTTTTTTTAATAGCATAGGGACAAATGATGACTACCAATGCACATTTACATCCGCACAGAGGCTAGACAGATGCGTTGACATCGATCCTCTTTCCTGCTACATAGGCCATACTTACACACCTCACGAATCACGACAGCACAGCTGTTACTTTAATTTCTTGTTAGCACACGACTGCACTGGCGTAAAGTGACAGCTGTACTGTACCTGCCCGACTGTGCCGACGGTCATCATGTGTGATATATTTCACACGACTTTAGTATATATTTTTACTAGCGGAAGCCCGTAACTTAGTGTACGTGAATTCGTATTTATACCGCAGTCGGCTAAAAAGTTCCTCGCCAAATGGACGAACTAATTCTGAAAGAATTTTTCAAATCGGACCAGTAGTTCCAGAGATTAGCGCGTTCAAACAAACAAACTCTTCAGCTTTATACGAGTATTATTAGTATAGATACCTTGGGTCTTATATACATAGATCAAACTTCAACAATTAGTAAGTTCCTTTATAAATCGTAAACTTTTGAAAATATTATTTCCAAATATTTTGTGCACGTTTTCTTAAACTGTTTTTTGACATAATTTGAGTATAAGAAAGTTTTAGTTCATTAAATGCTGTGATTATTTTACTACGAAGGTCCTCATAACTTTGCATTTCCTTGACGGAAACACAAAAATGAAAGTCTAAGGGTCAACTCACACTAAATACGCGGCGAAGGGCAGCGAAGCGGAGCGCAGTTTATGTGTCATATGAATTTCAACTTTATTGGCGAGATGGCGCCACGCGTAGCAACGCACACAGGGTACAACTAGACTTCAATAAAATTTACAATTGTACAATTTTGTGCCTCCTGTGTTGAGTGATGTATGTCGAGTGTACCCTTTTTTGTTTTTTTATATAAAACAAATCAGTAAAAAAATACGATTATTTTGGGCCAATTGAAGTAGGTACTTCTTTCTATGTGTTATACTCGTAGCAGGGGTTATAGTTTCGGAGATGATATTGTGAAAAGTGGATACAAGTAGGTTAAAAAAAGTGCATATTGAAACAAAACATCGTCTACACTGGGATTTTGGTCCTGATTAGCGCCGAGTTCAGGTAAGGGCTTAGGAGGGCTACAGCCCCGGGCCCTAAAATAACAAAAGGGCCTACTTTCAACTACTAGCCACGGGCCCTACCAGAGCTTATTCCGGCGCTGCTCCCGATATTCAATGTAATGTTTAGTGACCCAACATGAATGAATGAATGGAATGAAATTAATGAAATTGACGAAATTAAAGAAATGACATTAATGAAATTAACGAAATGAATGAAATTAATGAATGAAAAAGATTTTATTCAAAATATAATTACAGGAATTACTTTTTGAACGTCAACAATAAACTCTACCATGCTTATGCACTGCACGTGTATAAAATTGTCGCCAAAAATTTATTAGGATGCTATTTTCATATTATTTAATTTTACACCTAATATGTAAATTTAGTTAAAATATTATGATAATAATTGTTATACATACATTTTCGCTAAAAATAATTTAGTTATAAGTGAGGTATAATTGAATGATTATTTTAAGGACTTTTATGACTTCATTCATTGACCCAGCGTTTATTACTCAAAATGATGTATTTCAAACCTTATAGATATCCAACAGAACTATTGTACTCTGAATGTTTGATTCTCACAGTACGCAAACTATACATACAAAATCTAATATTAATAAAACACAAGTCTCATGTACGAACCTCAATTTTCTCTAAAAAGAAGAAGTGATGTAGCTGCTACGTTTCCGTGCAGAACTACACCGTTTTTCTATCGACAGTTTGAAAATCAAGCTGCACAGCTTTATAACAGGGTAAATAAATTATTATTAAATATATATAAGATGAATGACTATGACTGTTAAGAGGACAGTAAACACTTGGTTAAGAACTCTCAATTATGATGCGAACGGAAGCATTGTTGTGGTCTAACAGTACACACACACACACACACACATAAGCACATGCGCACAAACACACACACACACACATGCAAGCACATAGACTGTTAGACACAAATAAAAGTATTGTAAACTAAACTTAAGAATCTTGTTAAGTTATTTTTGTGATAGGGCGAAGCCAAACGAGCGTAATTTTATGAGTTCTGAGTCGCGTATTTTCTGTCGCGTAAATTCTGCTGCATTCAGTTTCATACAAAAATGCAGTTTGTACCACACGACGACGC
>LUGF01052222.1:14787-28072 GCA_001625245.1 Calycopis cecrops | reverse complement strand
TAAAAATAGACAATACGAAAATCTATTTATTAACTTTGATATTACATTTTCAATACTGTACAATAATAATTCCATTTATATATTTTAATTTTAATTTTTATGTAAAAAAAATAAATGATAAAAAAAAATTTTGAAAATTTGTATATGTAGGTAACTATTGCAATATGAAATTCACACAGAGAACATTTTTCATAATTATACTTAATGAAAATAAGCAATTCGCTAAGTTTCTTTGATTGGACCGGTCCAATAATGGCGTCACCATTGTGGTCCCTTGATGGCAACTAGGTATATCAACATAATGAAAGCGGGTATTAAAAAACGTGCAAAGTTAGGTAAAAAACTTCATAGTCTCTGTAAGCACAATCATCAAACATGAATAAATACAATGCTACTTACATGGGTTTGTTGATGGCTCGATTTTTATATCACGATCACCACTGACACAAGTGCATACGTCACTATTTGCCACACGTCGCGAGGGCACTGAGGTTTGTCGAGGGGGCAATGGGTGCTGTAAGGTTGCCTATCAACGTATTGAACTCGTTGTGACATGCATAGTTTTTGAAAATATTAGGTGGTCCAATGAAAGAGCCGGTCCAATGATCGCAACCTTCACCTACTATCTTTATTCATAATGAAAAGATTTGTATTTTAAACGTGAACATCCCTGACTACAACAATTTATTTGCAAAACTTTTTTTATCTGCCCAATAATAATATAGTGGCAAAATCGGGGCGTCCCGCGAAAATTGGAACACCTGGCCACCCCACCTTGGTGTCACCAGGTCACCATATCTACAAGTCACGTGTAGCCAAGCCATTAATGTGAACACACTCTTAGGTTTAGGTTTTGGAATAGCTAGATATGTCGGATACTGGAATGGACAAATGCCCCATCTCAATTGTCAAAATCAATGGTTAACTATTGCAACAGACAATTAAACCATTAATGTTTTCAAGCGTCATTCTGGCTAAATGCCCATCACTAGTGAGTGAAAATTAAATCCGAGGAGGTCCTTATGTACTTTGCCTAGTACAAAACTCCCATGAAATGAAACACATATCACGACTTCGCCTCTGAAATACCGGGCACTCACAAATCAATTGAAATGCGACAAAAAAGCCGTCACTTCGAACCGATTCTGTGTACGAGAGCTACCTACTCAGTACTGCTAATTCTATTCGGTTGAAGTGCATATTAGCTCTTCTTGTTTTTAACGCCTAGTGCAATAATGGCGGTGATATAGGTTTGACAGCTGTGGACCGTTTTCGATGCGGTTTCTTTTAATTCGAAAGCCAGTTTTCTTGCGGTGGTTCTTAGCTATGTTTGACAAAAATCGGTTCAGCAGTATAAAGAGCATCAACGCTTTTTTAACGTGAAAAATGAAGAGGATCTTTTAATTTTTTTGTACGAATTCAACTTAACTTTGCCTCTTTTCAGGTAACAACAATGAAGATATTAGTAGCGCTTCTGTCAATAGCGATAGCGTGTGCGGCGCAAAATGACTTCTACGAAACATTAGACGACAGATTCCAGTCGAAACCATTGAGTTTGGACCAACTGAGAGCGGTCGCCACTTGTATCAACGAGAGGGCGCCTTGTAACCCCGTTACTGCGAGTTTTAAAAGTAAGTTTTATTTCAATTTGTTTTTCCACCTGAACTGTGGAAGCGAAGAAAAGATAAATCCGTGCATGGAACATAGAGGCAGCACTTTCGCCGAATGTAACGCGCCCTAGTGATCATTTTTGGAATTAAGCGCTAGCAAAACACAATGACGATGACATGTTGACATATGTCATATCATACGTAGACACAAAAAGCTAGCATAAGGTTCACATTTCAGCCACTAGTTAGCGTGGCAGTCTAGAACCTTGACCCTTATAGGGACGGTCCCTATCAGGGCACGAAATATTCAGGCATCACTTTCGTAGAATGTGTGTGAAATAAAGTGCTAGTAAAACACTAAGAAAAAGACAATGACAATGACATGCTGAGATAATATGTCATATCATACGCACAAACGAAAATTTGGTAGCATAAAATTCATATTTCATTGCAGTCTAGAAGCTTATTCCCTATTACAGCTTGATCGAATTCTATGAGTGCTCGTCGGGCGATGAGGCTAGGTTCGCGGTCGAAAGGGCTACTGTCACCCCACTATTCCGGAGATGGGAGATGCACCCCAATATGAGAATGTTTATAATAGTTTTATTTATTACTAGCTTCCGCCCGCGACTCCGTCCGCGCGGATGTCGGTCTTCGCGTGGATGGATTTTTTTTCTACGTATTTTTCCAGGATAAAAAGTATCCCATTTTAGGCCCAGGATAATAAGGTATAATTATACCAAGTTTCATCGAAATCGAACCGTTAGTTTTCACGTGATGCCTGAACATACAGACAAACAGACAGATAGACAGACAGACAAAAATTTTTTTAATCGCATATTTGGGTTTGGTATCGATCTAGTAACACCCCCTGCTATTTATTTTTTCAATATTTTCAATGTACAGAATTGACCCTTCTAGAGATTTATTATATTGTATAGATTATCATGGCCAGACAGATCGCGAGATCCCTCAAGCCCTTCAGGAAAGTGTGGAATCGTGGCCATGGTTTTAGGCTTGGACCTTCGCTTTCTGTCGCGTCATCCAGATCTATGTGGTTTAGCCCTATTTTTTTATTAAATCATTCTGGTTTTTACTAATCCATTCCATCGAAAAATGAAAATGATTTTATTCAAAATACAATTATAAAATTTACTTTTTGAACGTGATCAATTGGGTACATCTCCCACCGGTTCAACCCTAGCCCTGTCCTGAGAAGATCCGGCGAAACAAACTCAGCGGCAGCACTCAATATGAAAGTACAAATAAATTCACATATTATTATAGATGATAATTATACAATTTAGCAATTCACAATAATTATGGTCCATTACCAAACGAGTGTTAATAAATAACTTTTTTAAATTTATTAAGAGAATGTTTTTATGTAATAACCATTCCCCAAAAATAAATCCTTGCTTTACTAAGTCTATGAATTGGTAAATCTAGTTCGTGCCAGTTTCTGGCATTCCTCTCATGATTATGAAAAAGTTTTTATTCAAAATAGAATTACAGGAATTACTTTTGGAACGTCAACAATTAAATCTACCCCCGGTTCAACCTTAGACCAGTCCTAAGAAGAACCGGCGAAACAAACTCGGCGGCCTCATGTTGTGATGAGATGTAAAATTAAAAAATATAAAAATACAAATACATTTGCATATTATGAATAACATAATACAATACAATTTATGAATTTACAATAGTTATGGTGCAGAAAGAGCCTGGAAGGAGGGTACTAATCCCAATATGTGGTATCTGTCATAAAATCTGTTACCTTATAGTATGCCTTACCACACAAACGCTCTTTAACAACTTTTTTTAATTTATTAATAGAAAGTTTTTGGACGCTTTCTGGGATACTATTGTAGAGGCGAATGCATTGCCCCCGAAAGGAATTCTTTACTTTACTAATTCTATGAAATGGTATGTCTAATTTATGCCTGTTTCTCGTATTTATGTTATGATTATCATTTTTCATTCTGAATTCACTAATGTTCTTTCTTACATACAAGAATTATCCAAAATGTATTGAAAGTAAACAGTCAGTATACCGATGTCCTTAAATTTATTTCTAAGTGATATATTGGAGGCTAGTCGGTAAATTGCACGAATAGCTCGCTTCTGCAGCACGAAAATAGTGTTTATGTCCGCAGCGTTTCCCCACAACAGTATGCCGTAAGACATAATACTGTGAAAGTAACTAAAATAAACTAATTTAGAAGTATATTCATCTGATATTTGTCTATAATATTTTTTTTAACTGCGAATGCTGCCGAACTGAGCCTATTCGCAAGCTTAGTGATATGGGGACCCCACTGTATATTTAGAATCTAGTGTATTTAGAATCTAGGATAATTGTAGATTCCACTAGATCCAGAGTTTCGCCATTTAATATTACACTGGTTGGAACCTGTCTAACATTAGGTAGAGTAAATTACATTTTGTCTTCTTACTACACATTACATAACATAACATCTATGCTAATTATGTTAATAATTTATACTTAAATGTTTAGTGCTACTTCCAAATATTTACATTCTTTGGAAATTAATTTATGATAATAATAGAAGTACTTACATAATATTATTTTGTAATATTTGATGCATTTTTAAACGACTTTAAAAATTTTCCAAAGGAGACTGAAAATGTTAGTCCAAAATGTACTAAGTTAAGATATACCTAATTTTCATATTTTTTATATCAAAATTTAAAAAATCTACACCTTTGGCAATTTGGGGACGGGGAAATATACAATATAGTTTTTCAAGGCATAATGGATTAATCGTTAAATAATCGATTGAACATTTAAAGAAAAATAAAACCTTTGTACTAAATGTGAATGTTTACAAAATACAAAAACATCTTAATAAAATATCATTTCATTACAAAACTTCAATAAACTAAACAATAACTAAAATATTATTATTTCTTTCTAATCGATTTAATTTATTGTATCATATTGCAATAAATATAATCAAATTGTGCCTGTAGGAATTTTATGATAAATTGTCACTTGATATTTCGATAATTTTTACCTCTACCCTCCATATCACTCGTATTTTCCGATACGTTACGAGTGCCTTTGTGATTATTATCAACTAGCTTCCGCCCGCGGCTTCGCCCGCGTGGATGTCGGACTTAAAAAATTATTCAAAATTATGTTATTCTGATATAAAAGCTATATTACTGTAAAGTTTCATGAAAATCCGTTCAGTAGTTTTGTGTGAAAGAGTAACAAACATTCTTACAAACTTTCGCATTTATAAGTAGGATTAACGACTATTGGTGCTTTGTCTTTACGGACTCCGACCCCGTATAGATAGTTCGTACGTCTCTGGCTTTCATTGGACACCGAAGATAGCTCCCACATTTGATTTGGATTTGTTTATTGGCACATCGCTGGCTTGTAGTTTGGATATTGTTGAAAGTATGAATCGCTGTGCAGACTGTGGAATAGCAATTAATGTTGGTTTATTAGTCACATTCCTTCCCTCTGTACCACTACTAATATCCATATTCCCTAATATTACTTTACTCTGTAATTTATAATATAGGAGGGCAAATAAGCAGTCAGTCAGAGGAGGGAGGATGGCAACACATCTGTATAGCCTCTGTGCGGAAGTCTATGGGCTCCGGTAGTCATCGGAAAATGACTGCGACTGTTTTCCCCTTATGTGAAAAAAAAACTTAAAACTGCTTCAACTAATTTCCAGAACATTACCCCAGCGCGATAAAAGAGGGATGTAAGAAATGCAGTCCTGATCATCTGCTGGCACTGTGCGAGTTTTACAAGAGGGTCGTCAAGGAACTGCCAGAAGAGTACGAAGCTATCAAGAAGGTGCAAGACCCCACGGGAAAGTTATGGGACAGATTCTACTCCTCGTTCAATAAACTTTGCTAAGTTTTTGGCTTACATCGGTTTTTCATTTATTCTGGTCAGTCATATATGACCCATGGAGGTGGGTGGAGGAAGGAGAACAACGCACCTGTTTATCTCTATGCCGATGTCTATGGGCGCCGACCGTCATGAAAATGCTCGTTTGCCCCCTTATAGCATAAAAGCACAACTGAAGTAAAACCTAATTATTGATTTATTACACAATTTCATTACAGTTTTAAATACAAAAAAGTTTCACTTAGTTCGAGTTTGGATTTTGTATTTGACAACTTTCATTGGCCTCACCCGATCACATATTTTTGTAACGCTCTCGCCAGCTTACTCCCCAAGTCAAGCGCGAGTCTAGAAGTTTTACTTCAAATATTGTTACATTTAAGTTTTTTTTATGGTATAGGGGGACATCCGTATAGAAACTACACAGATGCGCTGCCCTCCTTTCTCCTCCCACCTCCATAGGCCATTAAGTAATTTATAATTAACATATTATATAATTAATTAATAATTAAGTGTTATAGAATTACAGTTGACCTCTACAGGTGTGGCAGTCATGGCTTGGTTCTAACTGTACTTAATGGACCGGACCTTTAGTCTATGGTAGTGGTATACTTATTGAGATTATGGCACCTGGACCTATTGGTCTGGATTGGATCGCTCGCAGCGAGGTTGGAAGCTGTGTTTATTGTCGTCGAAACAACCCATGAGAATTCTGGTCCCTTATGAAGGACTGCCCAGCTGCTCTGTCAGTGAAAGATGCCGAAATCTCGAAAAAGGCAGCCGATGGCACCTGTGCTGGTGTGAGCCATTAACAGGCCTTACTTCTGTCACTACTATGTGACTGTGATCACAAAATGCCTTGGCGACATTATATCAAGGAATGGGGAGATCCATTTGGCTGGCACTGATCACATACAAGGTTACTTTTTAGTCACCGGCCAAATTTTCAGGTTTGGTTCAGAATCACACATTTTTTTTATGAAATAAAAAAATAATTACTTTGTCCCATGCTATAAACATATTCCTTGATCACCACGTGGCATCTGACTCGCGAGTCGCGAGCGGCCGGCGTCACTGACTTTGAAGTCGATACATTTCGTGTACGAACAACGAGCGATGTATTTTTAAGAACCATTTCAAATCAAAATTAATTAAATATTATTATTAGACGATAAAATTTTTAAATACACCCTTGCAATGGTGTTTATTTCCTTATTTTAAAATTTAACCAAAAAGTAACCCGGTATATGGTGCTTAAAGACTGAACTAAAATGTGTACTTGTCAAAGTTAAATAAAATGCAAAAACATCATCTAAATAAAACATTTATTTTATATACAAAAGAGATCATTACATGCGCGTACGCACCTAAACCGCAAACTATACATGTTTTATCTCACACAAGTCCGTTCGGCTCTGGTTGTAGTTGTGACTAGTGATGTATCCATGAGAGCTTTATGTATGTTGTATTTGTACCACTGACCTCAATACTTATGGACTGCCGATTCTTGTAGACATTTATTGATGTAATTTCAGAAATATCAGCACTACCATTAGGTTATAGGCTCATAAATGAACTAATTTAGCCTAATACGCAATTCTGTCAGTTCGTAGTTTCCAAGAAAGTCAATGTCCGAAATCTTCCCCGAATCGGGAAAAATCGACCATTCCCTCTGTCATAGAGATGCCAGAACATATGGTCAGATAATACTATGTAGTTCACTCCCTACCCTCGCATATTACATCGCTACGTACTGTCAATAAGTGGGCGTTTCTTCTCTTTTATGTGCGCTCCCTCAAACATGACTTAGAAAAGGCCGTACTTATATCGCTCGAATAGCGTCTCTCCGTTGGTTTTACCAATGCTACTGTTTCATTGCAGCAACATACTTGTACTAATTTGCATTTCTATTGCTTTGTATTTCTCTCTTTCTCCAATAAATTTAACATCGTCAATAAATATAGCAAATAAATAATTCTTATCATATAGGCTGTTTCCCCGCGAAAAAAAGGCTCTATGTTCAAATAGTATTGAGATCAGTGACCAGAGCGTTCTTCCCGATACTAAAACAACGTGCATATGCAATATGCACGACTCACAAGTCATAGCCAAACGGACTTTGTGAGACACGACATTTTCACATTATTTCACATAATATAGTCACTTGGTTGAATTATCTTTAAAGTTAAAAAATTGTTTAATAACATTTAGAACAGCCTTTCCAAATATTGCTATACTTCGTAGATGGACCAGCCATCTTGAAAACATGAAGTCTGTTGGTGATTATTGACGGCTTTTTTATGTAGCATTATATAAAACCTTTTTTACCATCTTATTTGTCGTGGTCGCGATAGTAGCACACGTGAAAACATTCCCCACAAGGGACCTTAGAAGCAGTGCCGAATACAGGTGGAGGCTTAGGAAATTGCAGCACCGGGCCCTGTAGGCTTGAGGGCCTTAAGGTAATTTTTGTACCCATAGGCCACCGCACACATGCTACTTTAGCATCGGCGATCGGCGATTTAATCGCTTTTTAGAAGCTGAATGCAGCAACCAGACGCTCCCCAGCGCACACTTAAAAACGCCGAACGCAGCTATTTAATCGCGGTGCGACTGCGACTGTTGCGTGTCGAGCATCGGAGCAGTCGCTAAATCGCGCGATTCCGTTACCGCTACTGAACGCAGTCGCTAAATTGTGACGCAGCATCGATGCAGTCGCAAAATCGCAGATCGCCTATGCTAAAAATAACGTGTGTGCACAGAGGTTAATCCAGTGCTACTTAAGAGTGCCTTCACACTAGCGTCTGTTCAGCGTAGGCGTTCGATGAACGTACGCGCAGGGCAGACGTCCGTGACGTTGCGACAACGCAGCGCGCGCGTCGCGTTGTCGCAAATTTTCCTCTACAGCTAATTGTACGCTGCGTTAGCTCGGCGCAGACGTCACACAATTAAAACGAAAACAAAAAAAACACGCGACAACGCGACGCACGTGTCGCGTTGTCGCAGCGTCTGCGCTGCGCGTACGTTCATCGAACGCCTACGCTGAACAGACGCTAGTGTGAAGGCGCTCAAAGTTAAATAATAAAACAGACTCACTACTTGTAAGTTCGTAATTTACAATAACAAAACAAACAAAACTAAACATTATCACAAGCACATAAGGAACATTTCAAATAAATCAACAACTCGCCTAAAAATTTAAATACATTTTTGTACTTCACCTAGTATACTACGATTATTTCACTACTCCACTCGTTATGACTCACTCGAATCATTCATCCTGTTGGTTTTGTCGACCGACTTTCACAAACAATAATAAATTACAAATAATGACTTACGGACGCCACGGTAAACCCTTTTCTTATATTGATGATATGATTATTTTAGTATAGCCAAGGAGCGGTCGGAGCTATTTTCATGACTACCAACGACCATAGACATCCGCATTAGTGATACGACTCGAGTAGGAATTTGCGACCCGAGTCACTCGAGTAAGATTGTTCCCTCACTCGAGTTATACTCGAGTAAAAAAGTCACTCGAGTTATACTCGAGTAAAAGTCAGTCGAGTAAAAATGTCACTCGAGTGACGAGTTCACTCGGCTACTTGTGTGTACTCGGCGACACGAGTGTACTCGGCGCGACGAGTTCACTCGAGTGAACTCGGTCAACTCGGTGCGTCGAGTTCACTCGGTGACTCGAGTTCACTCGGTAACTCGAGTGCAAGTTCATTCGAGTATGATCTTTTTTCACTCGAGTACGAGTTTGATAAACTGACTCGAGTAAAAACATGAATCGAGTCGCATCACTAATCCGCGTAGACGTTATACTGAAGCGCTGCCGTCTTGCCGCGTTGCCGTCCCCTCCATGCCACGACACTCGCCGGGATCTTGTAGGCGAGAGGTCGGGGTCGTGCAGGACAAATTCAGCTACATTGCGATGTGGCACTACTAAAACAATATGAGTAAAATAATGATCGAGTAATCGAACATACATGCTTATGGCGCTTGCGTCCATTGCGCATCACTTCAGAATCACGGTTGTTAACTCTAGTCGTGACAGAGCTGAGTCGGATACAGCTTATTTACCAATCTGATTACATGGCGTATTTAAACACCAATCTCTATGTTATTTTTAATATTTTGTGACTCAATGTACTCTACCCTTTATTTGTACTTCTCTTATGATCTTCATCTCATCTACAGCATATTGTACAAGCGCTACTATCAAATCTTTTTTTACAATGAAACTAATATCAACTTAGTACATACTAAATTGTGGTTTTCTTAATTGAACCTTCACGTTTTTTTTTTTTGCTTTGTTAGTAACCAGGGGTGAGATACTTTGTTTTACATATCTGTACGATCCCGTGGGTTATTTTGAACAGTATTTAGAAGTTCTGCTTCGTGGTAGTGGTAAGTGTTTATGCTAGGGACGGGAAAAATCCGGTTCGGACTCGGTTGCCCATCGGTCGCTGGAATGGCTAGCACAGAGTTCACGAGAGTATGCATATAGAGAGGGGCGAAGCCAGAGGTGAGCATGCGGTCCGTTGTCTGCCTTGTTAAATATGGCAGGGGACAAATGGGCCACAAACTCACCTACCGACTCCATCGTAAATGTCAACGGGCTCGGGACCCAGATTAACTAATTGTCTTGTAAATACTTTTCAAGAAAAGAACTCGACGCGTTTAGTCGTGTGATCGATTTTTCGTTACAACTCGAGATCACCGTATTGATACTTTTCATTCGATATCATTACTCTAGTTTAACCACAGTTTGAGCTTCGGGATCGAGATCGGATCTGATCAATAGATACTATTATATACAATGAGAAGTCGACAAGTATCTATAAACCTGATGTAACCGAAATTCGGCGAGGAAGACAACATATTTATTATATACGCAGGGCACGAAGCGAGGTAGATAATTACATTGTATTGCAAAGTGACAGTTATCAATTCCTTGCGCGATTCCGCTGCTATAGAACCTTACTATCTCAGTAGTACATTTGTGATATTATTTGACTAAACGAAACCGTACGGCACGCACACACGTACGCACATATTCAAATAACACACACACACACGTTCACTCTACCGTACACACACGCACACATATTCATTCGCCCGTACACGTATACGCACACGCACGCTCTACCGCTGTATATCGATGAACATCTCAAACTTTGGCACTTCGATGTCGCTCCTCTCCTGCTTGACCTGTATATCGCCGAAGTACAGCGGGTCGTCGTTGGGGGTCTGACGCGCGGCTCTGACCCTGGCATTCATCAGTTCGTCTAGGTTTTCCACCATTAGGAGCTTCCTCTTGCTCTCGGCCTTCACCTGTAAGATGTAAAGTGAGAGTGAGTATTGTACCAATTGCGCACCGGGGAGGTACCTCTTGTTCATATTATACGGTATCAGATAACGGCTATGCCACGTCACAAACGAGATGTAAATGATACACTAATAGTTAACCTAGACTTTGAAGAGGTGGTGCCAGACTGCATGCTCTCATGCAACCTAATTGGGCCGGCACAACCGGGGTGGTTACACCTCTCGCTTACACGAGACCAGCTTGAAGTGACTGCTATGTTGTCGCGTTTCGTGCGGTGTGTAAGTAGCCGGTGAGTTATTTGCATAGCTACTTTTGCACGCGCAACAACGATAATTATATAAAGTATCACCTGCTGACAACCCTATTTACGGCTGTGTCAAAGTACCTGCGCTCTCGTCATGTTGAGGTGTTTGATCTTGTAATGCACCTTCACGTACGACTGGGTCTTGAAGGTCTGTCCGCACTCGCCGCACGGGTACGTCTCGCCGTTGTGGCCCTTGATGTGCCGGGTCAGCACTTGCTGGTTCTGAAACAGAAAAGAATAGAATCGAATATAATCGAATAGAATCGAAAAAATTCGAATAGAATAGTAATAAGTTTATTGTAATTTATTGTGGGATATTGTGTAAGTATATTTACTGTATCTAAAAGATGTAAGTAACATACATAACTGCTGTTGTAACTTGACAGCCAGATTGTGCTGGCATGAAACTTCTCTCGCCGACGTAATAGGGGTGTAATGTCGTAGAATCGCACCGAAAGTTCTTCCATCTATGCGGCGCGTGTTCGGTGCATGAACACTACGTTACGAATGCGCTATGAGATCTCATGATTTACTCACTGCGAACGCCTTCCTGCATATAGGACAGGACTTGTCTTACGGCTCAGGCAGTTGCAGATGCTGCTTCTGCTGGTGCTTTCTCAACTATGTCGGTGAACGGAAGACGAGGCCGTATTTGCGTCCATATGTGCGCCGCAAGTGCGTCCACGAATACGGCACATGTGTGTATTGCGCTGATGGAGCGGTGTACTCACAGCGAAAGCCTTCCCACATATAGGACATGTCTTGTCCCGCGGCTCCGGCAACTGCAGATGCTGCTTCTGCTGGTGCTGTCTCAGCCGCGCCGGCGAGCGGAACACGCGGCCGCACGCGCACACGTGCCCGCCGCGCCGCCGCATGTGTGTCCACATGATGTGCGACCGCACCTCGCCCTTTGTGAGGTAGCGCCGGCCACAGTGCGAGCACTCGAACCTGTAGATAACAAATAATATTATTTTTTACAGTGTTGAGTGAAATGTAATTAATAAACAGATAATAAATAATGTTTCATTTTAATTACAAATACGCTTTATGAACCCTATTTGTATTTCATTTTTTCGTCTTAACCGAATTATCATTAGATAAAAAAAAATATTTGTGTACTCTTAGACCCGTGCTAAATACCTTAAATTTTCGTATTCGCTAGGTACTCATACAATTCAAATTCAAATTCAAATGTTTATTTCAAAGTTTACATATGAAGATTATAGACTATGTTTACAATATTTTCTTAAATTAGGTATTACTAACATGGGTGCCTGAACTAGGAAATCCTGTGTTTCAGGCTAAAAGAGCTACTCCATTTTCTATAACCATCATATTTTATCATTTATATAACAAACTTAACTTAAAAAACAAACTGTGAAAGGGAGTGTTATATGTAAAGTCTAATCTAACCTAATTAATAAATTCTCTGTATCTTCATAAGACATACTTTGTAGGGACATCTGGAGAGGTTTTTACACATAAAGTGGGTGAGCCGACAAATGTCCAACAGTGCATTTAGTCTGTTGTACAGATATGGGCCTAGGAATATGTAAAATTTTGTTGCAAAAGTATGTTTTATGGCAAGACTTTGGGAGCATACTCTATCTCTTCTTCTCTTGTTAGTAGGTTGAGTGTGGTCGGACAAAGCTGCATGCTGTTTTAACACTATGTGTAGTATAAAAAGCTGTCGGACTGTTAGGACTTTACAAGATTTATAAAGAAGGTTAGTAGAGAACAGGAAAGGGCGACCAGTAGCCACCTTGAGAATTGCTCTTTGTGCTCTCTCGACGGATAATAGCAGCGTTTTAGCTACACCACCCCATGATGAGATACAGTAAGTAATAACAATAGTAATAACAATAGTAGGTAGTATGTACAACAGACATTAAACCTGACTCACACACACACGTGTTTGAGTCAGGTGTCACCTTTTGTGCTAGCCAGCGTGAATGTACTGTAGATGTAGGTGGAGCATGCTGGGCGAGGCTCACACACGCCCGCAGTGTTAGCACGTGTTTGCTGGATGCTTGTTCCTGTAGTAGTAGTGTAGGTATTTATATATGTGTGTGCGTGTGTGTGTGTGTGTTTGTGTGTGTGTGTGTGTTTGTGTGTGTGTGTGTTTGTGTGTGTGTGTGTGT
>LUGF01052222.1:0-12500 GCA_001625245.1 Calycopis cecrops | reverse complement strand
AGGTGCGTCGGCAGGTGGCGCCGCAGGTGCGCCGCGCTCTTGAACTGCCGCCCGCACTCCGGGCACGGTATGCGTGCCGCCGCGCTGCGCTGCACCTCCTCGTTGTGTTGTCTGTCGTCAAAAAATATTTATTGTTCATTACAATGAGAGGTATAATAGTACCATATAAATAAGTTACACCGATGTACCTGCGCAGAGATCATTTTTTGGAAAGGCGCGAAATTATTTAAGCCAATCACCAGGCAATATTTTTGCACGGGAAATTCTTCATTCGCTATTGGTCAAACGATAGTTGGCTGTATTGGCATTCGTTAGTTGCTTAGCCGAATGTCAGCTGTCATAGGCTGACATTCATTTACACGTCAAAAGTCATGCAGCACAGATATCGTGAGCGAGATAGCATAAGCTCACGTCTTGTTATATTTTAAGACTTATTTGTTGTGGAATAAGGTTTTTATTGAATTGGTGTTAATGTGTGTTGGTTACCCACAATACAGGTCCAAGCCGGGAGACCAGCGTAAATTTTGTCTCCGTAAATAATGTAAAGTTTAGGTTACAATAAAAAAAAAACATTATTTTTTATTATCGGCAATGCATGGAACTGTTACATGAAAGTGACATGTGTCACCTAGATGCCTATCAGTACCAGGCCATGGAGCGCAGCGTGTAGATGGCGTGTGACGCCCTGAACTAACGATAATGTATCGTAGATCATAGGTGTAGCAATGACCTGGTTTATACATGGACTCATTTGGGCCACGCATTCAAGCCATAATCAACCGGCAGCATGGCACTAGCATATACTAGGCTCCAGTGTAATTGTTGAGGCTCACCTGACGTGGCAGCGGTACCAGCCGCGCTCGTAGAAGATCCTCTGACACACCGGACACTTGTACTCCACTGCGCGTGTGTGCATCTGCTCTATGTGCCGCTTCAGGTATTGGGGCCGTCTGAAATGTGTAACACACTTTACGGTCACCGCACACTTGTCAACTCGGAAAGTACACGTAAACGCCTTTGCTTTTCGAGGCGAGGCGATTACGTTACGTTTCCCATTAGTGTGAGTTGCAGATTTTCATACAAAAAATACAGAACGGCTACAGGCAGTACGTTTACGTTCCCTTTCCAAGTTGATAAGTGTGTGACCATTATCGTCCTAGCTAAGCATGAAACTCGGCTGGGTTGTAATTAAAGATAACTTCGTGTGGGAGGATAAACGGCTTCGTTACGTAACACGTTACGGTATGACTGGCTTTCCTTTCTCTCAAGCAAACGGTAGGGGCAGGCATGCTCCTCCTCTCCTGCTCTAACCCATAGTGCTAGCCGCTATGACAGTAAGAGAGAGAATGAGCACTAAAAGATTGTATTAACAAATAAATAAATTTCGTTATATTAAACACTGACCATTTTGTTTTCTTAATACAATACTTTCTTTCGTACGTCTTGCCCGTGGTTTCTTAAGCGTTGTACGTGGAAGCCCGATCGAGACTCATTCGGTCTTATGGTACTCCCCGCTTCCCTCTCACCTTATACTTAGGGATTCCCTAATAGGGAATAATCACACTGGATGTTAAACTGCGCATTCGTGTTCCATGCGGTCCTAAAGTTGCTCCCCGCTCCCCTAATATCGTACAACAACAGACAACTCACTTGAAACCTTTATCGCACTGGCTGTTTAACTACCCGGTGGTGTTTCATGCGGTCCGAAAGTTGCTCCCAGTTCCCTTCGTCTCTTTATCTGCGAAAGTTGCTCCCAGCTCCCCTGCCTCTTTATCTGCGAAAGTTGCTACCAGCTCCCCTGCCTCTTTATCTGCGAAAATTGCTCCCAGATCCCCTGCCTCTTTATCTGCGAATGTTGCTCCGCGCTCCCCTAACATCGTACAACAACAGACAACTCACTTGAAACCTTTATCGCACTGGCTGTTTAACTACACGGTGGTGTTTCATGCGGTCCTAAAGTTGCTCCCAGCTCCACTGCCTCTTTATCTGCGAAAATTGCTCCCAGATCCCCTGCCTCTTTATCTGCTAATGTTGCTCCGCGCTCCCCTGCTCCTTTATCTGCGAATGTTGCTCCGCGCTCCCCTGCATCTTTATCTGCGAATGTTGCTCCGCGCTCCCCTCATAACGTACATCAGTACTCACTTGAAGCCCTTATCGCACTGGCTGCATATGAACGAGGAGCCGTGGTGGTCCCTCATGACGTGCGCGGCCGCCGTGTCCTTGTCGCGCAGCCGCAGCCCGCAGACCGTGCAGCGGTAGCGGCGGTAGTGACGCAGCCGGTGCCGGTACAGCACGTCGGCGGTCTTGAGACGGGTGTGGCAGATGCTGCACTCGTGATCGCCGTTCTCCTGTAAGTTTATTTTTAGTTATTTTATTTCTACACAAGATTTGCTTTATTTTTATAGTATAGTATATTTCTACACAAGCACGCGCTTGCTTTTTATAGTGTAAAGGAGTTTATACCAACTTGACGCCGACTCGTCTCCAACTCAACTCGACGTATGGTATTCAAATGTAATTAAGTGAGAGGTACCCCGGACCTCTAACCCTTGTCAGAACCAACTCAAGCCCCGTAACTTTCAAAAGTTGTTATAGGGTTCATTCAAGTATTACGCAGGCAGATTGCTTGTAATTTTTAAAGCAAAGCAAATATGGCGCTCCGCGGACGAGTCTACGCGCAAAAAATAGAACACACTTCTAATGAGTCTACTAAACAGGTTACTAATCATTTGGACTATTCAGTTGTTGTCCACACGTGGTTTCTTGTTTCTATTAATCACTAAACACTTGCACTAAGCACCTGCACTTGCACTAATCATAGTGTGAACCCATACGTTCGAGTGAACACACCACTCACCGGCGAGTGCATCTTCATGTGATCCTGGTACGCGTCCTCCACCACGAATCCCAGCGCGCACCACTCGCATATAAACCGCATGTGCCTCCGCGACCCCAGCACCTCGCCGTGCTCAGCTCGCCTGTCGTCCTCAGTTATCGTCACTATCTCGATGTGGCGGGTTATCTCCTCGGCGTATATCATGTCTGGATTGTCTGGAAAAGAGTTTTTAGTCTAAAAGAGGAGTCGGAGACATCTTCATACCTACCGACGATCATAGACAATGCCCACAGACTTCCATAAACATCGGCATAGAGGTTATACATGCCTTGCCCCGCTGCTCCCCACGGGCCACCGGATACACAGACACGCGACAACACAGCTGTCTGTTTAGACGAACATCTGGTGAGCGAAAGATACCTCCCTGCTCGTGCCAGCTCAATCTAGCTGCAATACTGCATGGCATTACGTCTTTACTAGGCGTGGCTGGTTTTTAGGGTTCCGTACCCAAAGGGTAAAAACGGGACCCTATTACTAAGGCTCCGATGTCCGTTCATCCGTCCGTCCGTCCGTCCGTCCGTCTGTCACCAGGCTGTATCTCATGAACTATGATAGTTAGACAGTTGAAATTTTCACAGATGGTGTATTTCTGTTGCCGCTATAACAACAAATACTAAAAAATTAAATAATATGAATATTTAAAGGCGCCCCCATACAATAAACGTATTTTTTTTGCTCCCATACAAAAGATAAGCTCCCGTTTTCGTAGATAATGGTACGGAATCCTTCGTGCGCGAGTCCGACTCGCACTTGGCCGATTTTTTTAAATATACGTTTCTAATGGACAACTAACACGGAAAACGTGCACGTAATGATTTCGATATAAATCTATTACACCAACTTAACCACTATGTGGATCAGTAGACATCCAACGTGGGTGTATAAGAAATCCTCCGACTATAAGAAAGTCAATTGATCAAAAGATATGTTCCCAGTAATTCTGTCCACCTCAGCGGCAATGCTCTCAAATTTACAAATTGACTTATTTTAATATGTGACCTTATGGGGTAGCGTAATAGAATATAACATGATCATAACCATTTTCTGCTATTGAAGAGGAAACCACTGAGTCATGTCCACACTTACATAATATAAAATAATTTACATCCTCAATAAATAAAAATAAAATAGACTCACTCTTTGCTCTTCCTTTAACAGTTGGTTTTACATTGCTGGCCTTTTTCTGAAATTTTAAAAAATATAAGTGTAAATGAAAAAATCCGTACTATATCCATATTAGAAATACTGAAGTTTGTTTATTATGCATATATGCAAAATTTACTGAACGGATTAGACCTCCCATCATCTTGCCCACGCACTACCTTTCAGTCACATGATACTGCCAGAAAGTTAATGCTAAGCAGCATTTTATGTGATTTGTGAGGTCTGGCCACATATTTATTTATTATTCCAGATTGTAATCCTTATCAGTGCCAAATTATTTAAGTACATTCAGAATTCTTGCCTGAAGAAGAAGAAGCACGCCTTAAATAAATAATAAAGAAGGTGTAGCATAGAACTTATTTATTTTAAAACCAATATTGATATAAACTTATTTGAGAAAATCCTTGGCCATTGTTCAGTCTGTTATGCATTTGGTCCTAACTCTACATAAGTACTGTAGAACTGAACAGAACAAATTATTTAAGCCCCTTGCTCTAATATAAATTCTACATTTGATTTACCTTACAGGATGCACCTTTTTTCTTTATATTTGGTAAAATATATTCTTCGTCAGAGGAATCCTTCCGTTTTCTACCTTTTGATTTAGCTGAGTATATTTCTTGATCTTGTTCTTTCTCATCATCTGAAACATAATATTTGCCACATTGTTTTAGGGAAATGAATTTAATAACACTAAATAATATGGTTGATTTTTCGAAATGTCAATTAAGGAGTTCCTGCAGTAAGCAGACCTTATTATCGATTTTTTTATAACTTTGCTCTTAAATATTTTATATGCTAATCTTTATCAACAGGGGGCACATAATATTCAAATAAAAGAGTATAATTGCATTTACAACATAAATCTGGTAGTTTTTTGTATTACAAATGCTATTTACTAATTACGAAAATAAAAAAGGAAATTATTAGCTATGTTATCCAATGATATTTTAAAAACATAGATTTTTATAGTTACAGTTTTATGAATGTATTGCATAAAAGCATCAAGACTAAAAATAGACTGAACAAACTATACCTACTATAGTTATTTGACACACACTTCTTAGCTGCTAGTGGGGTTTCCCTTTCAAGATGATAATAATAATAATAATGGGTTATCATTAGAATACGTCTGCACGAAATTTGGGATTTTGAGGGTTGGATTGTATAGATTTAGGCTTTCTGACCATTATTACTAGTCCTAGCATGCAGAAATGCGTTTAATAAGAACTTACCGCTCTCAATATAGGGCTCAATCTTTATGGTGGTAGTAGTTGTGCTGACAAAATTCTCATCTTCAACAAAATTTGTATTTTGAGCTGGCTCAATTGGCTCAGACTTTATTTCAATATTTTCAGGAATCTCGGATTTTATATTTACAAAATTATCATTTAATATTTGCTGGTCCTCTTCACTGTATTCGGGATATTCCGGTGGTTCTTCTTTTATTTTGATCGTAGACATAATTCAATATTATTAGCTACACTGATTTATATTTAACTTATTTGGAATGCAAAACTACATTTATTATTCCCTCAGAATGTTCTAGTTTACATCATTCATTAGCCATAGGTTACTATTAACACTATTTCATAAAAATAGGCTAGCTCGGTTATCGACTATGTATGGCTATAAGAATACTACGAAACTTGACAGTGATAAATATAGTAGAATCTGATTAAATCTAATCCTCTATGTTCCAACTTTCCTTCACCACAGTCGAGAATTTATCTTTTAGATGCATATTTTAACATTTTTCACATAAAAAATTAATTCTTAGATAATAACCGAAACACAGATATTTGTGAAGCACACAATTTTTTAAATGTCAATTCGTATTTTTTTCATTTTTTTGACAGCTACGATTATGTTAGTGTTTCCCGTATCGATCAGAAACTTTACCAAATTCGACTCACTACTACTACTACTTCGCAAAATAGAACCATTAATTCATTACTAATTGATTCATATTTCATTGCGGTATCTCACCTACTACCTTAGTAATAGGTACAATTGAAATAGTAGGTACTTATTACTTATTAGGTAGAAACGTATTTCGCGATTGTTTTATATTCTGTGAAGATTTTTTCACATCAACGTCTACGAATATCTCTTAATTTGGTGAATTGTATGCATCATATTCGTTTCATACTGTTAATCTGGAGAGTAATCTCATTTAATTTTAGTAGGTCTTGAAGTCTTATTTATTTTGATCATAATGGTACGTCAACATCTACAAGATGGCGTTGCCGGCCCATCATAAATATTTTTTGTACTTTCTTTTCATATTGATAGTAAATCTCAGAATTAATTTTAAATACTTAATTCAATATCGCTAAAATCACAGGACTACTTGCCCACATAATATAGTTTCATTGAAGGTGATCAACGTCATAATCATATTCTCTTTATCGGTCAACTATAACTATCGGCTAACAAGGTAGATTTAATTACTGTCGTTCTAAAAATACATTTCCATATATCCATAATCGCATTTTGTTGGAAAATTTTGAACGAAGATCGTATTTCCAGTTCCTGGCGAATGGGTAACCTTGCCCCAAGAGAGCAGTGTGCAGAGGTGGAACATAATATGAAATATATTATGAGATAGTGTTGTGCTGCATTGCAGCTAAATTGGGCCGGCACAACCGGGAACTCGCTTATATACACGATACCGACAAAGCGACTGCTGTACCCGGTGACCCATGACATGAGACAACGTATCTGTATAACCTCTATGCGCATGTCTACAAGTGGCGTTAGTCATCAAAATGGCTCCTGCAGTCGTGTGCCCCCCTATTCATAAAAAATATTCAATAGTTAAGTTTATTTAAACTGAGATGCAGAGGAGGATGAGGTTCAATCTAAGGAATTTGCCATGGGCCCTGAAGGGTTGGTTATGTCACAAAGTGATTTTGGTACTGATAACCCAAATATTAATAAATATTAAAAACAAAACGCACAAATGTTTCCTAAACTTTATTACTAAAAAATGTTACACTTAAATGTATATATAAAAAATCAAGCCTTTCTCACAACTTAGTTTTACAATACATATGAATCATAATCACAAAATATATTTTATTATACAATGTAAATATTTGGTATTTACAAACCTTAATTTACAATAATAATGAGATGAATAAAATATAAAGTTAAGTCTATGTAAATTTAATTTGAAAGTTCAAATAAAAGGTTGTGTTGCTATTCATGAAGAAACTAGAAGCAGCCAGTGAATGAATAGTAACTCCTGTATGTATGGCCTTATTTGTGCATAAATGATTATCCTAGTAAGTCTGTATGTTAAAAATATTTTATCTGTCACCTAAAGATGTTGCTAGATCTGCCGCTCTAAGTATTAATTACTAATTATTATGTATCAATAAAATAGTACATATAAAACAAATACTTTAGTCATATTATACTGCAGAAAAATAAAAATGTTTTAGTACATCATATTGTGGTTATATATAATTCACAAGCCAGTGATATGGTTGATATGGTTTATGTGCAAATTAAACGTTATAATAAAACAACTTTTTATTATATTTTTGGCAACTTCCATAAGGGCCATTACCGAAGTTGCCATTACCAAATTTTTTATTTAGACTTTGCTTTTGAGTATATTGTGTTGTTTATTTAAGTATTTTACGCAAAGAAATAAAATTATTTAGGAACTTCATCGTATATTCATCATATATGAGTGACCATGTTTAGGCATCTAAAAAGTTTGTATAGCCAGTAACTTGTAAAAACCATTATAAAATTCGTGAAAGTAGTTTTATTCTAACATTTAAACAAGGTTGATAAAAGCGGGAGGCATTAAATTAAACCACATATACTATAAGTGCCTTCAATTAACCCGAAACTATTGCTCCGGTTAATCTGATTTTTCTTGTGTAGCCTGGAAATTATACACTAAATATGTGGTTACATTTAATGCCGCTCGCTTTTACAAACTTCTATAGTTTATTTCACACATTTTTTTTTCTTGCCACTGACCATATTTACTTATTTTAGACAAAAAATAAATAATATGATAATTGTTGCTGGACGAATTTCGGCTGTGGTAATCAATTGTAGAAAAGTGGCCAACTATGCAGAACATAATATTATACTGCACATGTGTGTGAGATGCAAGTGTGCATTCTATCATTCATTTCACTTGTAAACAATGTTTATTTTTCATTTCCCAGGTATTATATAGTATCATAATTATTTATTATGTTTTATAAAACTTTTAAATTTGATTTACATTTTTTATTACTCAATAAAGGTGTACAAATAACTGAAAATATCTTAGTATATTAAATACTATATAAAATTGAAAATGTAGCTTGTCACTTGCTTTTTAGACTTACAATCGAAAAGAAAGTATATTATACATAGATTGTCAAATCACTATCGGAAGTTACAACAGCTGAATGCAAATATATCAAACAATTTAATCAAAAAATTGAGAAATAATATCAAAGTCTAGTAAATGACGTATACTAGATAGGACTATTCAAGTATCGTGGTACACAACCCTCAGTAGGCTGTTATATTTACTACAAATGGTAATTTTTAAATATTACAATAAAAACTTCGATAAACTCATCGCTTCAATCTACACCTAATACTAAATACTTTTTTTTGCATTAGCAATTATAAAAATATTGACTATATTATTTTGGAAGATTGCATGCTTTTGTAAAGCTTGAATTACATGTGATATTGCAATACAACAGATTTTATGCTCACGGCATGTTTTAGCTTAAATTTAGAACCACTATTTAATAATAACACTCTTCGTTTGATGCCTAACATTTAAGCATCAGTATTTGACATTTTTGACGTTGACGGTGGCTAGTGACGCCCATTAATGTCTGCAAGGTTATGTAGATACGTTCCTTCGTCTCGCCCAACAATGGGACAACTTATTAAACACTGATTAATAGTACTACAGGAACTTAATGTCATTGATATGAAACATAAATCTATGAAATATTTTACTATATGTTGGCAATATGTAAATCAAGGTAATAAAAAATATAAACATGAATATCAATTTTCTCCTTACACCTAGCACTTAAGTTTGCCCAAATTAAAAAAAATGCAAGGGATAAAAATTACTTAAAAAAATAATTACAATGGGAATAAAGAGAAACATTTAAACAATCTTAATCATAAATAAATAAATACTTTCATGATATGAATCAATTATATTTAAATGCAATTTTAAACTTTATAGATGCAGTAATTTGTGCTAAGCTATTTTAAATACTAGCAACAATTTTACTTTACATTACCTTACATTAAATGAGGCCGAACCAAAGAGCAGAAATAGATACATTTCTTTGAGTCATATTCATATTAATGTACCACAAGGCAGCTTTAAATCAATTTGAAAAAAGTTCAATATTAATATTAAAGATTTCTGGGTTCATAATCTCTATATATAACATGTCTATCTTTATATAAAATGAAACCAAATATGAAAAAAAAGGTGGTTTCAAAAAGGTGCCAAATCTGATAGACATTTTGCGGTGACACAACTGCAATTAAGTCAATACAACTTTTGTCGGGTCGGCTACATATTAAAGGTAGATTAACATATCAATGTATAATGTGTATGACTGCATTTGGCTGCTCTTATATCATTACTTAAAGGTTTGGCTTCTAATAAAATATTAGCTGGCACACACAACCCACAGATAAAGCAAGCAATCAACATTCAATATCAACATGTCTTATAAAATTCGATGTTTCATCAATTCCTATATGAGGAACATTAAGGCGTGGTAATGTCGAGTAATTAGTCAGTACCTAACTACAACACCAACCTATCTACATGAACTACATACTCGAGTCATTCGCAAGAGAGTTAGTACACAAAAAAAACTGATATGTATAAATTAATATGCATTTAAAATTAAAAATATTAACGTGTAGTTTCTTGCAGATTTTATAATTCAAAATCAAGATTATCATTATGTACGAATAATAGTAATGTTCACCTAGCCAAATTACGACTATGGCGGCCTTTTCTGTATATACTAACCGAGCACAAGCTTTTCCTTTATTCCCCTTATTCTGATGGTATGGTAGTCTGACGCGACAGGAGAAAAATCAGACGTAGAATCAATGGTGTACTATACTATCCAAGGTACGGAGATATAACACCACCTTTGGACTGATATTAAAAATCGAAAAATCCCAATAACTCTTTTTGTTGCGACTCTAGACCACGAAGCCTCAAATATGTGGGTTCATGAATTATGGTGGGTATTAATATAATATATTTAACATATCATGGGAAATATAATATCACCATTAGCAAATAAAAAATGCAATATTTCGAGGTGGTTGACATCAAGCAAATCATTGCTTTTGCAAAAATAAATCATTGCATTGGTAGTGATTATAATTGAATTTATGATGATATAAAATACATGACTATTTTTTTATAAAGCTAAGTTTTAATTTCAATTTTATTTATCGAATTATATTTACTGTAGCATCTTCAAATTCACTATTTAAAATACTTAATAATAATAAATAAAATACAATTATGTAAAAAAAATATTTCACATTGGTTATTTACATTTAAATCAATTCCTTTTTATTATAGATTATTCCAGTGCTCAAAGGCTTAAAGTGTATAACTATTACTATAGCCTTAGAAAAATCATAATAATTACTTATATTGTACAATCAGCTTGTAAAATTCATAAAAATTGTGCATATATGTTTGTGCATAGTATAAATGTTAAATGGGTTTTTATATGTCCAACAATTATAGTAAATTTAAACATAATAAAAGTCATCAAAATTATTAAAATTTTAACTATCATTGATTACTGACTAAACCGTTATGAGTAGTAGCACTGAGTTCTAATCTCAGTCTGTATACAAGGAAATGATATACACAAAATCTGCGAGACCATATAGTGTCAAAAATTTTATTCCATAAGGAAAACGAGCCTATGTCCTAGTATACAGGGTTATTTTTAAAACACAAGCAAGCAAGGATTAGAAATTAACAGAAATAATCATTGGTAGCAATTTTGTGGTACGACTTTCAATGATACTTAATGCATTAATTTTTAATATGTTTCTATTGTATTGTCGTGACATTCATAAGTCTACTTTTAAAAAAGGAAGGGGTGCTTCGCCTTCAAGCCCGCTCTTAGCAAAGTGCACAGAACTTATAACATTAAATCTGACTTTTAAATTAATATTTATTTTTGTATGGTACAAATTATAACAAATTTTCTCAAGTTTTGCTTGTGTTTTTAAAATAAATCTGTACACTCATAATATTACTAAGACACAAATGCAACAGCAGATATAACAATTCTTTAAATATATCTCTCTTTTATTATTAACCTCTGTACCGAGTCTCTTGTTCACTTTTTCACTTATAACACTTAAGTCGTATATTTGCACATTCACACACATTTAACTGGTGATTTCATCCAAGAATTCCACATATGTGAACGGGAAGTGGCCCACTTTGCCGTTCAGCTCTCCCTCCCATTGTCCGTTTATGTTCATCTTTGTCACCTGTAATAAAAAAGAATATAAGATTTCATGAATAATTTTTTTTCATCCGATTGATATATACTATATTCTAGTCAACTATAGATATAGTAATCATATTCTATTGCTATACCAGTAATAATAATAATAATAAATATTTATACAATATAAATTAAGATATTCAATTTATTACCTCAAAAAAAAATAGATTTACCTATAAATATTTATTTCACAATGCCAAAAGCTACCAACCAATTTGTCGTAAGTTTTAAATGATGATTATGCAAGAAATTCTCAAATTTTAATGTCTTTAAACCACGACACAGGACATTTGGCTACACCGGTGGTTTGCGATTGATACTGGAGTAAGTTAAAACTCTAACCCCCTTAATAATAAACATATAATAACTTTATCCAAGTAATAACCTAGTAATAAGCTGACATTTGTCAAATTCCATATTAAAAAAACACATATAAAGTCATTGAGTTATATGTATACGTAGTAATAATATCTCAATGTATAAAGTATGGAATTTGACAGATGTCAGTTTATTACTATACTCTGTCCATTTGTTTAATTTCTTTTTGACACATTATGAAATTTCGAAATTAGTGACGTCCTCACACGTTTCCGATTCGGTTTGAATATTTTATCGATTTTATTTAAGAATAACTTTTAATCGATTTACACATACATATTTTTAGTACAAATATTAATTTAAATTATACATGCAATAAATAAATATTAAAATAACAATATTTATGCAAATAAAAAAATTATAAGCGCATTATAAACAGGTCATCACTAACAATACCATAACTCAATGCATCGTTGACATCGGCGACGCCGATATATGTAATTTTACTTGTTTCATTTGTATACTTTATTACCTAGTAGCTAGTTTGTTAAATAAAT
>LUGF01052212.1:73436-93120 GCA_001625245.1 Calycopis cecrops | reverse complement strand
CGTGCGGTGTGTAAGTAGCCGGTGGCCTATGGTGGTGGGCGAGAAAGGAGGGCAGCGCGTCTGTATAGTCTCTAACCGGATGTTTGTGGGCGTTGGTAGTCATGAAAATGGCTCCGGCTGCTCGTTTGCCCTGCTATACCATAAAAAATTTAAAAAAAACATATATACAAAACATACCCCTCTTCCTGTCGCAGAGGGGTAACCACGCGCCTCCAGCGTGCGCCGGCCCTTGCGGAGGTACCTATAGGTAATTAGCTCCCTCCTAACGCAACTTTATTTCGACGACTCACTACATTTGAGAACCCCACGTACTTGGATTAGGTGGTATTGATACTTGTTTAACAAATACCCTCTTTTTAATTTAATATTTTTGTTTTAATCAGAGGTAGTGAATGTTGGAGTTGGTAAGCGGAGGTGATAGTTGTTTAACAAATACCCTCTGTATAATAAATGATTTTTGATTATAATAACTAATAACTTTAACGAATTATATATCTTAAAATACTTACGCAGACTTCGAATGAGTATTTTGTGAGCAAAAACTATCGGACTGCTCATACTGATCGATTCACCTGCATGATAACCACAACATATACCACTAAACGTAAATAATCCAAGTATCAAGACGTGCCGAGCGAAGTAGAACGTAATTCATGCTCTTTAGAAGAATATCTCAAAGGTGTAGAGCTAAGTTACAATATGAAGTACGCTTGTGTGGAAAAGTGTTAAGATGTTGGTTATTTAGAAAACTCCTTTAGAACTATAATTTTAAACTCGATTTTGTTAAAATCGATATATTTATTCGAAAAATCGAGTTTAAAATCATAATATTATAAAAAATTACACAGCACCGGCACAATTTTTAACTTCAGCATGGCACCACCTGTAATATCTAATCTACGTGTAACACTAAGTTGTTTTTAGTAATTATTGTACTACTTAGCCCTTATTTTTGTATAGAGAAGGCCAATGAACAGTATGATTGTTCGATTTTAAGTAAACAGCGATGCTGATGAGTAAAAACATTCAAACTTGGACTTGTACTGGTTTGAATATTTTTATTCTATCAGACGAGCAATCGTTGCCATTTTCATGACTACCGACACCCATAGACATTTGCATAGCGATTATATAGGTGCATTGCCTTCCTTCCTCCTCCACGTCCCATGGGTCACTGGCTACTTACACACCGCACGTCACGAAAAGCGAACGTGTAGTTTCGTGTTACTAAGTAGGATGATCTTGAATGTTCCAAAGAATTGACGATCAGGCTCAAGGCTGGCGCGGTGGTAGATGGGTTCTGATAAAGCGGAGCATGTTGCGCCAGGGGTCGCGGGTTCGAATACTGCCATGGTCATGGATGTTTATATTTGTACATATTTATATTAAAAAAATCTTAAATATATAAAACACTAGCTGCGTCCCGCGGTTTCACCCGCGTAACTTTCGATCCCGTGGGAATATCGGAATAAAAAATAGATGTTGGCCGATTCTCAGACCTACTCAATATGCTCACAAAATTTCATGAGAATCGGTCAAACCGTTTCGGAGGAGTATGGCAACGAAAACTGTGACACGAGAATTTTATATATTAGATTAAATATATTTCCGTTGTCTAGTACCTGTAACACAAGTCCTTATGGAACTTAGCACAGGACTAGGCTAACGTAGTGTGATTTGTACACAGATATTATTTTTTATTATTATTATTATTCTAACCTATATATCCTATGTATCCTTCGACATTGTACACATCGAGGACTCTACCGGCCTTACATTCACCTCTCGGTCGAACAACGGTTCATCATCGACAAGGCCACCAAGGCGTACATCTCGCTGCCACGCGGCAAGGGTATCCGGCTCACCATCGCCGAGGAGAAAGACAAGCGCATTGCTGCCAAGGTGACCTCGCAATGGACTCTTAATTATATAAACTAAACTAAACTAACCCACCCGCTTACCATTCGACACGAGGTAGTCTACAGTGATGATGATGTTGAACGTCCCTAAGCACTCTTTCACGCGCCTGTACCCTCTTCGCTAAGATGGTTGTCTCCCGCAAATTTGGTCGGGCGCTGCTTAACGCTTAAATGTTGTATCATACGCCCTCCCCCCGCCCTACCCCGCCCGGCGGATTAGTGGGGATAAGTAATGTGTTGTAACCGTGCGTTATGGGATTATGTTGATGATGATTATTAGGAAAGTGTGGTTATTTTGGAGTGTTAATGCTGGATTGCACTCGAGCTGGACCGGCGCGGTATATCTAAGCTGCATAATATTGATATGAACGCTATCGTATTTAGGTTTGTAGCAATCCAGAGTCCTTATCGAGCGTCGTCTACGAGCGTCTAATTTTAAATCTATATAAAACTAGCTGCGCCCCGCGGTTTCACCCGCGTAAATTTCGATATGGTGGAAAATCATCCCAAGGCATCCCATAGGAACATTTATTCAGGATAAAAATCCTATGTGTTAATCTAAGTTACCCTCTATGTGTGTGCCAAATTTCATGAAAATCGGTTCAGCAATTTTTGCGTGAAGGAGTAACAAACAAACAAACATACAAACTTTCGCATTTATAATATTAACTAGCTGCGCCCCGCGGCTTCGCCCGCGTAAATTTCGATATCGTGGAAAATCATTCCGTGGCATCCCTCAGGAACATTTTTTCGGGATAAAAAGTATCCTATGTTATTTCTAATACCTCCAGGAATATGTGTACAAAGTTTCATAATGATCGGTCTAGTAGTTTTGGCGTGAAAGCGTAACAAACAAACTTACATTCACATTTATAATATTAGTAGGGATAAGATATTTTAAGTTTTCATACAACTTCAAATGTTATGTAGCGTAATTTTATTTATTTATTTTGTTCTATATGACGAGAATGGCTCTGACTGGTTGTTTGCACCCCGAACAAGTGATCGCAGCCATTCTCTTGACTACCGACACCCATAGATGTCTATAGGTATCGGTAGTGAAGAGAGAATAGAGGTTATAAGATACTTTATACCGTTATGCCTTATGCTTATTACCACTGGTAAAACTTTTACTAAAACGATGAAAGAATAAAATACTCAGTATTTTATTTTAACATCTTTAATACTTTCGTAAATGAAAAATAAACATTAAAAGCAAAACTGAAAAATAAAAAAAAATAAGACAGGACACAAAACTCATTCGAAATTTAAATCCTGGCAGATTTTGAAATCCGAATTTTAAATTTCGAGCCTTGTCCACATAATCCCGTCTTAAAACTGCCAGCCAAGAAAGTCGTGAGGAGGAAAATTTTAAGTAATTATAAAGCGCGCTAATCAACTCCCTAATTACGATTAATACCCGACCCGGAGTCCGCGATGCTATCTTGTAAACCGTGTTCTTTATTCAAATTCTAAAGAAACATGACAGGTGCATTTGTATCAGTTCCAAATTTGAATTGGATTTAAATGTCATAGAATATAAATTAGTTTATTCGTATTTTCCTTAGGGCATTACAATTAAAAGAGATATTCTAGGCGTTTAAATTGACGATAACATATTCCGTATATGAAGATGATGATGATAATTATGATGCTTAATTGGAGATTTCATAAAGTTTTGATGTAATGAGGTTTACATTTATATCGATTTGTTATATTTTTAATATAATTTTATTTATTTTATTATTTAAAGTAAAATATCTTGCATTGGAGGTATAGTTTCAAATACGTAATATGTTTTTGATTTTGTTACTTTTCTATTATATTTAGACATTTTGTATTTTCAGGATTCATTTTTTATAATACATGTACAGTGTTTACGCCTTAAAAGAATACAGCAGTCCTGTTAAAAGGGGCTTTTGGAATAAGACTTTTCCTCAAACTTTGAGGAATGTGAAATGTACATAGTACATGTATATTACATAGTTCGTAAATATTAATTAGTAATATAGATTACAGTATACGACCTGATTCTTATACTACAAAATATCATAAACCGAGACGCAATTTCACAGATCAGACGGAAGAATAATTAATTGTCATGGTCTTGCGGAGAAGTGAAGAGATAGGCGCAGAAAAGGAAAGAATGGCGAAGGCTGTACAGAGAAGAGCCTGGCTCTTACATTAACGAATTCAGATGAATAAATAAATGCCCAATGCAGCTGTATTTATTGTGAAGCTGTATAAGGCTTTTGTTTTTTTTTTATTGTATTAGGGGGCAAACGAGCAATTGGTGCCATTTAGATGACTACCGACGCCCATAGACATCCGAGGTTATACAGATGTGTTACCCTCCTTCCTCCCCTCCCTCCATGGGCCACCGGCTACTTACACACCGCACGAAAATTTACAGCACAACTGTATCTTTACGCCGGTCTCGTGTAAGCGAGACGTCCCCGGTCGTGCCGGAACAATTCGGCTACATGCATGCATGCAGCGTGGCACTACCTCTTACAAAAGCATACATCAATAATGTCTTTGTTCACGGCATAGGTCATTAAAAAAAACAAAAAAAAAGCTAGGTAAGTTTTCTCGATAGGACGCTACCTCTCGCGCGCTAGATATAAGCAAATTCATTTATAAGAGACAGTGTCACTGATGGATCGAGCTGGTAGGAATGGGGAAATACCCCCTGCGAAGGGCGTAAGGTTTAAATTTAGCTATTGCTTTTCGTGTAGCTTGTAAGATCGGAATGTCTCGTCGTATGAGATTTGGTGTTGTGTGAGATACATAGTCTTCTCACACTCCCCGCAGGGGGAGTCGAGGTAGCCGTTTCGGGACTATGAGTCCCTTTCCAGCGGCGGTGGGGTCTCACCTCGTTACTACGAGGCGGTCATTTTGCCACTATGTGTAGTGGACTTTAGGGGTGAGGCCAACTTGTAATATCAATTAATAGTAGCATTTTCGTCGGTGGTCCTTTCGATGACTTTTCCCCCGGTGCTATCCGGGCGGTCGGCCCCTACCGGGTGGGATCGCCGGTTGCCCCGGCGAAGGCCCAGCAGGGGGTCGCCAGCGACCAGGGATGCTAAGCCCGGGTTCCGAGCCATCGGGAAGGACCGCTCAACCTTATATATATACTACATACTAAAAGGTCCCACAGGGCCGGAGGGGAACCCCACGACCGGGGCTTGGACCGATAGGATGGGTATTCAGGGAGCGGTGTGGGAAATTAGCGGCAGAGAAGTTGTCGACGACGGCCATTATAAACGCCAACTGGCATTGGTGTTGTGTGACAGCGGTTTCTATATTTATAGCTATGCAAATTTTAGGGGGGAGTGTTAGGGGGTTGAAAGCCATATATTTTTATAAGTGACTATCGAAGTCATAGTTTTTATCATTTCATGGAATATAACTAATTGCTATCTTGTATCAGGAGGTACAAAATGTCATTATTTAAAATTGTTATAAGTAGTGTTTATTCAAATTGTTCTTTTATACTATACTAGCTGTGCCCCGCGGTTTCACCCGCGTTTAGTTTCTATTCCATATAAATTTCAACACCCTATTTCACCCCCTTAGGGATTGAATTTCTAAAAATCTTTTCGTAGCGGACGCCTACGTCATATGACATATTGTCTACCTGCATTCCAAATTTCAGCCCGATCCGTCCAGTGGTTTGGGCTGTGCGTTGAAGACTATGTCACCTTTGAGTTTTATATATAAAGATTAAAATTGCAGTTTTCTATTAGCAGAAATTAACTTTTTAATTAAATTTGTTTCAAATCACCTTGTTATTGCTATATCACTAAATTATATTATTTACTACTACTGTACTATATTAGTTCGCAACTTCGTTAGCTCAACGTATTTTATATATTTTCTTTCAAATTTTCAAATCCGTCGTGTAAAATATACTTACTGAATTTCCCGTAGGAATAAGAGATTTTTCCGCAGTAAAAAGTATTCTAGACATTGACCAGGCTTAGTATCTATACATCACAAATAGTTTTATTCGATTCCGTTCTGTAGTTTTGGAGATTAGCCTGGACAAACAGATAAACAGAAAAACGGACAAACAGGCAGACAAAAAAATTTTAAAATATTTAAAAGTGTTCTAATACTATCTTTATCTACACTAATGTTGTAACATTCTACTTATGTTTCAATACTTGACTTATAATAACTACTGTTATAGCTCAGACAACAAAAAACTCAATTTAAGCAATTTGACATGATGTTATAATATCCAAATCGATATCGTAAAATCTCATTATAACACTGTGTGAGAGCGAGAGAGAGAGAGAGAGTGGTGAGAGAGCCTTATTTCAAAATCCTAACAGCGCGTGTTCGCTCCCGATTGGCCCTGCGCGCGCTGCAGCTGCGCTCTCATTGGTTCAATGCCAGCTTGCAAAGGATTTGCGAGAAAGAGACAAAGCTCTACAAAAAAATGAAAGAAAAATGAACGCCACAGACAACGAATAATCTACTGTTTAGTAGAAATTTAAAAGTAAAGTCATGTGATTTTTTCACATTATATTTCAACATTGAAGCTAGTATTTTATTAACATTGAATTATAAAAAGTATATATTTACGCGCCGCAATTTTTGCAATCAAATTAAAGTATTTAATAAAAATATTTATCTTCGAAGAACATTACATTTCAAATCGTCGGTCAAGCAGTCGTCGCCTCGTCGGTCAAACAGTCGTCGGTCCAACAACGAATGGGGCAATACGCGTGAATTTAATGTTTCGCAATGTTTGATTAATTGATTAATTGCATTAGTGAAGATAAAGTAGTGTATGCAACTGCATATAACACGGGTATTAAAACACTCGTGAGGTAGGTACTATTTTGAAACTCGTATTCGCTATGTTTCAAAAATTCACACTCGTGTGTTAATACCCTTCTTTATATGACAGTTGCATAAACTACTATAACATGGCCCCCATTTAGTTTTTCGTAAATATATTCAATGTACAGACACACGGATTTTATGATTTAATAATATGTATAGATATTTTTTTATTCAGTCTATGTTGTCCCACTGCTTGAAATTATTGATTGAAAATTCTTAATTTAAAACATTGTTTTTAATGTTTTTAATTGCATAAGCATTCATTACACTAATATAAAATCTCCTTATTTAAGTGGCGCCAACTTAACGTTCTTTATTTGAAATATTTGTTGTTATAAATTTAGCAAAACCTCTTAATTTAATGAAGCAAGGATTATTCACCATTCAGCCTGCATTTCCTTTGTACAGTGACACAATGGTCGGCATCTGATCCATTATGAAGGGTGGTCTGTTATGTAGCGTAAGGGTAATCCAAAATATTTGGACTGTGCTAAGGCTGGTATCAAGTGGGCGAAATTTGATGGATTTACGGCGTTTTGTCGTAATTATCAAATCGATGTTATCATTAGCATTTTATTAATTTTATATTTTTTTGTTGCATTCTACTTTAAAAAGTATAATCTAAAGATTGTACTCTAATTTGCTGACAAATACGTGCATAAAATGCTGTTTAGTAAAACAATGCACGATGGATACACCTTCTCCCATATACGGGGGAGATAAGGCATATTTATTTGCAGACTATCATACACTTTCTTCGTATAATAAAGCTGAAAGTAAAATGATCGGAGGTGGGAGGAGAAAGCAAGTCAATGTGTCTGTATAGTTTCTAAGTGGATGTCTATGGGCGTCGGTAGTCATGAAACTGGCTCCGACTGCTCGTTTGCCCCTTATACTATAAAAAAAAACATAGATAGACATAAACAAACATCCGTTCGTAGTTATTCAAATATACTTAACTTGAAAATTAAAAACATTAAATTAAAAACATTAATTAACACAAAACATGCTGCCAAAGCAAAATTTAAGAAGAGCTGTTCTGAGGAACATCATGCAAAATATGTTGAATTAAGGAACCGCTGCAACCGAATGTGCCGAGATGCCCAGCGACGACACATACATGCGTCTGTCCAAAACGGAGATCCTGCTAAAACCTGGCGGTTTTTGAGAACTCTTGGAGTTGGCAAAAGTTCGCATTCGGCGAGTCCATGTAAAAATGACGTGATAGATAAGGATGCACTAAATAGACATTTCTCCTCTTGTGTTTCTCCTATTGATCCTTTTTCAAAATCTCAAACTCTTCAATACTTTACTAACCTTCCATCTCCTGATTTTCAACCTTTTCTTTTTAGACCATTTACAGTAAGTGATGTCAAACGCCATATTTTGTCGATTTCATCAAATGCTGTTGGTTTAGACGGTATTAGTCGTAAAATGATTATTCCCATTCTTGATGTACTTGCTCCTATTCTTGTTCACATTTTTAATTATTCTATAAGTAGTGGCATCTTCCCAAATACTTGGAAAGGTGCTAATATTATTCCTTTACCCAAGTGCTCTCGTCCTAAATTAGTTTCCGATTTTCGTCCTATTTCAATTCTACCTTTTCTATCCAAAGTCCTTGAACGCCTTGTCCACCAACAACTCACAAATTATGTAACAAAACGTAACATCATAAGCCCTTTTCAATCAGGTTTTAGATCTGGCCATAGTACAACCACTGCCTTAATTAAGATAACCGACGATATTCGTCTAGGAATGGATAATAAACAGCTTACTATACTTACATTATTAGATTTTAGTAACGCTTTTAATGCCGTTGATCATGATGTCCTTATTAGTATGTTGCAATCTGTTCACTTTTCTCCTTCCATATCTCAGTGGCTCCGCAGTTACCTTCTTGGGCGTCGGCAGAGAGTGAAAATAGAAGAGAGCCTTTCGAGATGGTCCCCTATCACTGCTGGCGTTCCTCAGGGGGGTGTATTGTCTCCTTTTCTCTTTTCTCTCTTTATTAATAATATCACACTCTATATTTCTTCTTCCTTTCACTTATACGCAGATGACCTGCAAATTTATACCCAATCTACCTTGGACGCTCTGCCTCATGCTATAGCAACCATGAATAAAGATTTGGACACAATATGGGAATGGAGTAAGTGTCATGGACTGCTTTTAAATACCGCAAAAACACAAACCATAATTATTGGTAGTCCTGGACTGCTTTTGAAGGTTGACTGGGAGAATCTTCCGCGGGTATTATTAAACTGCATAACTATTCCCTTCAGTCAATCTGTGAAGAATCTCGGTGTGCATATAGACCAAAAACTGTCCTGGACTCATCACATGAAGCAGATAAGTAGAAAGGTATATGCCGCGTGGCACTCCATAAGACGACTATGTCATTTGCTTCCAATTCCTACCAAAGTGGCAATAACCGAATCGCTGCTCTTGTCCATCATAGATTATGCTGATACATGTTTTGTAAACTTAACCGAGGAACAGCTTAATAAACTGGAGCGCCTTCAAAACATGGCTATCAGGTTTATCTTTGGCGTACGCAAATACGAGCACATATCAGAATAACGCAAAAAACTCAATTGGTTGCCGATCCGCTCTCGTCGTAATGTTCGGATGCTAACACTTTTATACACCATTTTGTTTAATCCAAGAACACCTGGCTATCTGAAAGAAAAATTTGTATTCCGCAAATCCGACAATAAAGTGTTACGCTCAAGTTCAAAGCTCCTTCTAGAAATTCCAACCCATAACACAAAATATTATAATTATTCATTTACTGTACAATCTATATTATTATGGAACTCGTTACCTACCCACATTCAATGCGCTAAAACTATTAATAACTTTAAGACTTTGGTAAAAAAATATTACAGCTGTCAAAATTAATCAAAATTAAAAAAGATTATACACCAACTGAGAATAATTAAGTCATAACAGATCATTCATCTAACACATATCATATATTTATTAGTATTATTGAGTATTATATTATGTTGTATATAGTATTAATAGCATATATAGATATCTATTGTATTTATGCGTATGTATGTGTGTGTATATAAATGTATGTACGTATATACATAATTATATATTCATTTATTTATTCATCTATATATAGTTTTATTATTGTATAGCTTGTGCACTGCCTCCTGATAGCTAAAGTCTTTTTCCTCTAGGTAAGGTTGCCTGGAAGAAATTACTGATAAGTAATAAGGTCGCCTTTGTGTGCGTTTATTATACATAATTCAAAGCTCCTACATGTATTCTATGTAAATTGTTTTATGTGCACAATAAAGAATATATTGATTGATTGATTGATTGATACTTTTAGCTATAAAGTGTAATTTTATGTTTGACAAGCAATTAGAATCTATTACTAATCATGTATTGAATAGTTAATTAAATGTTTTAATAATAGCTCAGACTGCTCGTTTGCCCCCCATAAAAAAAAACAAAAAAATAAGAAAATTTTAAAATAAGGATAAGGAAAGAATTTAAAACACAACCTGTGTTTTAAATTTTATCGTCTAATTGTAATATTCTTTAAATAAAAATCGATTTGAAATGGTCCTTTTTTAATATTTTTTATTTCATAAATCAAAAGTATTATTATTGATTCTGAACCAAACATGATAATTTGGCCGGTGACCAAAAAATAGCCCTGTATATCGCTTTATGCCTATAATATGTGGGTTAACCCTGCCGGATCGTGTCGGCGCTATGGATTACATTGCAGCGTTAGTTCGACATCTGAAAAAAAATACTACGAAAAATGTGGGTAAAATTCGTTTCACGACGGATAATACCTGCGCCCTAAAGCTTGCATTAACTAAAATTAAAAAAAAAAACCATTCGAAAATCAAAACTCAAGTGTAAACAAGACCTTAAATTGGGAATGCAATTCCGTTACTGCTTTCACGTTCCATTTGTATCGTCCTTGTAACGGCGGTCTTTGAGCCGTCTGAAAATCGAGCCCAAAGCGTCAATCAGCCAAATTGGAACGCAAAGAACGGAACTCCATTTATTCTCAATTCGAATTTCAAATCCGTTCTGTTTTCGAATCGGTAACGAATGGCTGAAACCGGATGCGCTCGCTGTTTTAGTTGTTCACTTTTCACCTTTTTTTTTGTAAAGCCATATGATATGCCTTTTGATTCGTTTCCAATATTTTAGAGATAAATTAAGGGGAATTTTGAATTCTATGTGCGTACTTTTGGGTACTCGATCGAGAATATACTACTAACAACTTAGACTATGATTTTGTTTACAAATATTCGAAATTCAAATTTCGAATTGAATAAATAAACAAAATTCTAAAGATCATCAACTTAGGGTCAATTCACACCAAAAGCGCGGCGAAGGGCAGCGAAGCGGAGCGCAGTTTATGTGTCATATGAATTTCAACTTTATTTTCATTACTATAGTACTTATTATCGAATTCTCGCGACTTCTGGAGCATTCCAACGACTTCTCGCGCATTCCAGCGACTTCGCGGGAATCCGCGCGTCTCGTTCGAGTTTCTCATGCGATAATAAGTATTATAGTAATTATTATACCTAAAGTTGAAATTCATATGACACAAATTGCGCTCCGCTTCGCTGCCCTTCGCCACGCTTTTGGTGTGAATTGACCCTTACTAACATTAAAAGGATACTATTTAGGACTTTCGCACGTTACTGTTATAGTGTCACACAGCTATTCGACACTTAAATATCACGACAAATGCTGCGTATTAATTACCTCTAATCGGAACCTGTGACAATAAAGTTCGTAATTTATTCCACACATAAGTTTATAATAGACTAATCGGGACTTTAATTGAAACCTCTCGAACAAGCCATAATTAGATATGTCTAGTAGAAAGACAGGATCAAGATTTATCGACAGAATGCGAGTAGACGTTTTCTTCTTTCAACAATTTCTTCTTATCGACTTGCTCGTTTGTAATGCTACAAACAACCGAAGAATTATTACCATAAATATACAAATTAGGCTAATAATAGCCTAACCTAGCCGATTAGCCAAATTAAGCTTATAATAGTCTAGCCTTAAAACATACTGAGCCAAGACATTAAAGATCCCCCTCGACGAATCTCCACCTTGTCGTGGTGAGGGGACTTAGTAACCGTGGCTTAAACCACCACGGAGAAGCCAAGAGGGATCCCTGGAGGGGACGCTACGAGTGGGCTTGCCCAGGGGCCTACAATGCTTCCGAGGAGGAGGGGTCGCGGGAGGAGTGGTGTCTCGGTGTGTCGTTGCCGTCCTCTCTGTCCTCTGCGGCCTTATGGTTGGTCCGTCGCCCAGCGGATGGGACCAGCCAATGTCGGAGGTCCTTTACCCGTCCCTCTGAATTAGCAGATGGCGACGTGGATTGGGACGACCGGCGTGGTGTGTTCCATTGGAGCTGGAACCAGGGGTTAGGATGGGAACCTGACTCCATTGCCTGGTTCCGACGTGGAGTAGGGACTGTTCAAAGGCAGCCGGACAGTCCCAAAGGAGGAGTCTGGGCTTTTCACCTAGGCCAGTCTGTCGCTGGTGGCGCCCTGTTGCTTTTACATTAAAACCGTCGCACGTCGTTCGCACGGAACCTAGACGTAGGTCCCCGTTCGGGTCCCTATTCGACTGTAATGCAGAACACTTACTAAAAACCAGACCTTGGTTTCCAGGTCCCTATAAGCAAGTACACTACAATTTACAAAGTCGGCGATACAACGTCACCAATACAAAAACTAATGTTCAAAGTCATTTCATTTGGCGCACGACGAAATTAATCACCGGATAAACCGTACGTCATCAAGAAACCATTAAACAACCGATCCGCATTTTATGAGCTCGCCCAAAAACATTTTGCCGCCAAAAAACGTTCCGCATTCAAATCTGCACCCTAAAGATGGCGGGATACGGCGTTCCAAATTCGAAACCACGCACTCTGATTCCGCCATATTTAATCTACAAAGGACTGTTGAGTTCATACCTACATACGCGCATTGAAAACTAACAAAAGGAAAAAAAGCAATCTTCTCAGATTGGCATTTGGGGGCCAGTGGCACAAAAGGTGGCTCCTTTTAGGGGAATATTGTTAGAGATTGAAAAGCGTTTTGTCGTCAACATGTTATTCGGTAATTTAGTGTTGTCCAAACGAAACTTGGGGTCCTAATTGGAATGGATGTTGATGCGTGTGTCTGATTGATTGATTTCGCGTTCCTTATTTGAATACAGACGCGAATCTTTTTTTGGGACGTGGATACTAGGTTTTGCCACGTTCCAATTTGAATTAAAAACTTCGGAATAAAAGTTATACTTACTATAATATATTTTAAATTTTTGTCTGTCCGTCAATTCTGGGGATCGTAACCATATGTTTTTCTCCTATATGTAGTACAAGGGGGCAAACGAGCCATCAGAGCCATATAATTACCAACATCCATAGTCAGCATAGATGCTACCCTGCTGGGATTGCCTTCCTTACTCCGCCCTCTCCATACATACGAGTAGAGCCAAATTTGAAAAAAAATATTATTGAAAAGTAAACTAATAATAATATATGTACATATGTACATAATATGTCACACTACGTTAGCCTAGCCACCTAGCCCCGTGCAAAGTACCGTAAGGACTTGTGTTACGGATACTAGACAACGGACAATATATTTATAGTAGTTTATGCAACTGTCGTATAATGAAGGGTATTAAAACTCGAGTGTGTATTTTTGAAACGAGCGGAGCGAGTTTCAAAATAGTAACACGAGTGTTTTAATACCCGTTTTATATGCAGTTGCATACACTACTTTATCTTCACTAATGCAATTAATCAATTAATAAAATATTGCGAAACATTAAATTCATGCCTACGTGTATTGTCACAGGGAATCGCCGCCATTAAAATCTAACCAATGAGAGCGCAACTGCAGCGCGCGCAGGGCCAATCAGGAGCGAGCGCGCGCTGTTAAGGATTTTGACATAAGGTTCGCTCATCACTCTCCCTCTCTCGCTCTCACACAGTGTTATAATCAGATCGATATCGATTTGGATATTATAACATCATGTCAAATTGCTTAAATTGAGTTTTTTGTTTTCTGAGCTATAACAGTAGTTATTATAAGTCAAGTATTGAAAACATAAATAGAATGTTACAACATTAGTGTAGATAAATATGTTTATAAATCTAAGAAATGTTATATATTTAAGATTATATACTTATAGTAGGTATACCATTGTAATAAATAAGGGATTGTAATAAGTATTGTAATCATAAAGTTTTTTATAATAAAAATAAAAAAAAACTTAAAGGTCGCACCAAACGGGACTTCACACCTGTCACGTTACGCCGCTATCGTGAAAGCGAGATGTTTAGTAAGAGGTAGTGCCCCACTGCATGTCGCCGAATTGGGCCAGCATGACCGGGGAGGTACCTCTCGCTTATACGAGACCGGCGTAGTGACAGCTGTGCTGTCGCGTTTCGTGCGGTGTGTAGTAGCCATTTTCAACGATCAACAGCGGTTTGCAAGAACAACGAGCAGTTAGAGCACAGTTTCCCAAACTTTTTCGTCTTACGCCCACTTTGAAAATCAGTTACTTCGTATCGCCCCCTTATTAGTTATTACACCTTGATATTCAAAGACAATTATGTCGTTTCTGGCCCTTTACCGCCCCCCTCTGAGCATCTAGTGCTCACAAGGGGGCGTTATCGCCCACTCTGGGAAAGACTGAGTTAGAGGAACATTCATGACCACCGACTCCCATAGTCATCCGTATAAAGGTTATACAAATGCGTTGCCCTCCTCCCTCCTCCTCCTCAAGCCACTGGCAACCCACACACCGCACGACGTGACAGCACAGCTGTCACTTTACGCCAGTGTCGTGTAAGCGAGGGATACCTCCCTGAACATGCCGGCCCAATTCGCTGCGTCCATGCATGCACCGGGCAGTCCCTCTTACAAAATAACCTAAATCGGCTTAAGGCTTCCGTGAGGTTTTACCAGGGCAGGGTTCTGTCATTAGGGCGTTTAGAAAACTCACACCAGTCAATAACCCTATAATGAGCGGATGGAGCATAAAAACTTCCATCCCTAAAAAAATGTCCCCATTACACCACCAACTCCCCCTTTGCATCCTACACAATAAAAACAATCCACAAACGTTAACGTTAAGTATCCTTATTGTCTTACTGAGTCGTAATCCAAATGGCAGATATTATAATAAGCCGTAAAAGAATTATCCCTTAACAGGATAAAGAAAAAAAAAAGAAACTTCAAACGTCAAAAGCAAAAGAGCGGGAAACCGAAAAGTACATCAAAGATGGCTACCTAAGCTCGCGTTTCGCCCGCTTAATCAGAAAAATTTAATAATCCCCCTCCCCTCATGATACGTATAAATAAAAGATTTGCCACTGAATATCATTTTGTTTACACAGCCATGTACAATTTTCACTTGGGACTAGTGCTTCGCAACTTTTAATGTGAAAAATGCTATTATAATAATAGGCAAAATGGTATATTGTACTTGGAATTTGTTGTCACGCAAATCTGGACCTTAATTCTAGGGAATTAAGATTAGGTTATTTGCCTCAAGTGTAATAAGGCCTTGCGGAAAAACCACTTTAAGTTAGTATGATTTGCGTTCGATATAAATGTTTTATCTCGTAGTGATTTAGAAATAAGGTTGAGTTTTGAATGTATTTGCTTTGTGCGTCCTTCAAACAGGTGTCTGCCCTTACACCCGACTTGACTTATAAAAGAAATTGTTTAACATTCGACGCGGATGGTTTTTTCAATAAATATTAATGAGTTTGGTGTGATATTGGTTTGTTTCAGTTCATACTGATGAACAAACTTTCTAATATGTTTTCAGACAGCCAGTGTCGTGTAGAGAAATTGTTCGTTTGAGAGGGAATAATTTGAATTCGAAATAGGAATGTTCGATTCCATATTCGAATTATTTAGACGCAAAAATGTGTTCTCAAACTAGATACTTGACCTTTGAGACATTTTAAATTTGCGTTGATTTGAAAGATAATAATTATAACTTTTTAAATATTTGTCATAACAACATGATGTTTTTTTTAAATTTCATTAACAGGAAAAAAGACAATCGGACAAGCTGCACAAAAGGCAACTCATGTCAGTGAATTATGATATACTTGAAAAGTTGTGCAAACACCTTCCCCTTTTCCCTATGCTTTTAGAAATCAGATTTAGGGTCATGAAACTTGTAAAAACTAGTAGTGTCGTCTTAATAATAACTTTAAAAGACGCCTAACACAAGTAGGTACAACATGTAATTGTTCGAATAGTTTAGATTTAAAAATGAAAACTATAGTTCATTGAAATACCATAGGATTTGTTGACATAAAATATTTCAACCTTTGCTAAAATGAAATATGTCAATTCCGCAAGCCTCATAGCGAAATAGAAGGCAATAGATTCAAATCAATCGTATGTGACAGTAGAATATAGATTTGAAAATGGAACACACCGATCAATAGTCATTCCCGCAGAACACCCCGCTGAATCCAAAAGATTCGCATCCAAAGCTTCAATCAAAAATGGAACGAGTGTAAAAAATATAGATGATTTTTTTTCACTCCACTGCGACAAAGGAGCACCCGTCAAATGCCATTGCTTAAATGAGAACGCAGTCACTCGCGAGTGTGGCGGAATGGAAAAAATCATCGGATGAAAAAAAAAAACAAATGTCATCGACTTTTCCCGCGAACGCGCTTCGACACTCGATACTTTGAACAGTTTGAACAATAATGTCTTTTTCAATAGTTTCACATATTTAAAATTAAAATTCGTAATGATTTTTAAGCGTGGTGTGTGTTTTCGGCTTCAAATTGAAATGGTTGCAAGGTTTATGTTCCTAAAGTATCTTCGGCTAGTTTTTTGTAAAAAAAAAAAATAATTTCGCTTAATAATGCTTTGCTAGTGTGCCATGTAGAGACGTAGACTATACACTACGCAAATCATTTTGCCACCTAGTCCGTTGCCCTTTTAGTCATCTCTCAAATTGTAATAAATGGCTAACTTTTTTATCGTCAGATTAGCATTTAGGTACTCCGAATCGGCATAAAGAGTGTTGGTCACCGATTCAGTGTGTCAACTTGTGAATCCACTGCCTATTGATAGAGAGATTTAAAGGAGAGAGTAGGAGAACTCGAAAGATTGACAGGTCCAACCTTCCCTAACGCGAGAATTTTGTTGTCCATCCGGAACGTTCTCACCCTCAGAATTTTTTTTTATATGTAGCGGCCACGACAGGCGATGAGTGATTGTAATTTGTATGTTGTCACATATTTTTTTTTCTTAATTTTTTTTTCGCTTATTTATTTTACTTATCTTTACCACGATTTTTAACTCGACATATTTTCGTTTTTCATTTCTCGTTCAATCAATTTGATGATATTTAGTATCACTAAGTATAGCTTCTACACAAATATTCCGCTTACTTAATCCTAGAGCGAACACTGAATTAATAGAAATAAAAAAAAACCGGCCAAGTGCGAGTCGTACTCGTGCACGAAGGGTTCCGTACTATTATCTATGAAAACGGGAGCTTATCTTTTGTATGGGTGCAAAAAAATCACACACACACAAAAATCAATCAAAAATCACAATATTGTATGGGGCGCCCCTTAAATATTCATATTATTTAATTTTTTTGTATTTGTTGTTATAGCGGCAACAGAAATACACCATCTGTGAAAATTTCAACTGTCTAATTATCATAGTTCATGAGATACATCCTGGTGACAGACGGACGGACGGACGGACGAACGAACATCGGAGCCTTAGTAATAGGGTCCCGTTTTTACCCTTTGGGTACGGAACCCTAAAAACATGCTTTTTCCATTTGAAAAGATGAAACAATATACAGGGTTAAATTTTGGTCACCGGTCAAATTTTAAAATAAGGGAGTAAACAAGCCAAGGGTGCTTATTTTTTTTTTCCTAAAAGTAATATTTTGTTAAATATTCTAAATCTATTTGAAATGGTCCTTAAAAATACATCGATCGTTGTTGATATCGACCTCAAGGCTCCAACAGCTGACGGACGCTAAGCCCGTACGGCGCGCGGCGCGTCAAGGATATATTATACAGAGTTCATTGCTACTGGCGCCGAATGGATGAATAGTGCGTGCCGAGTTAGTTGTTTACACGATAATATATTTAGTCTAGGACAAAAATAATTTTATTAGATTCTTTATTTTTTTTTAATTCATAAATCGAATATATTATCGATTCTGATCGAAATCTGAACATTTGGCCGGTGACCAAAATTTATGCCTGTATGTTTAACACATTATAACAAGAATTTTGTGTATCACAGAATGCTGTCGTCACATTTTGAAAAAATGTGACACGGTTTTATGCATAGTTCATGTTGCATTACAGCCAAAAATTTACCTCTCGCTCATGTGCTTTGAAATGACAGCTACGTTCATTTCCATCTGCTTTCCCTTGGTCTATCCGAGCTGAGGGGGGTAACACACCTGCCTTACAATTATAATCATTTATTATCTACGAGCATCAGTGGTCACTATAAGCTTCGACTCTTTTGCCCCTCTTCTTGCCCCCTTTAGCCTTCTGACTTGCCTCCTTCGGCCTTCTCATTTGCCCCCTTGTATAATATAAAAACAACGAAGACGTGAATACGAATACAGCCTTGTTAGAGAGTTGGTCGCGTGATTTGAGGATTTGGGCCGCGCAATCGTAGCAGACACTTCGAGGTGTGGTGTTGATTAGGGAGAGGTGGGCGCGAGTGGGGCTAGGGCTGCCGCTAGAATGTTGACGCAAAAAAACTAATTTTTATAATTCTATATTTTATTAAAACTTTTTCATTTCATTTCATTTCAGTGAGGAAAGAAGTCGTGCAGTAGAATAAATAAAAAATAAAAATAAAATATAATAAATTTATTACTCAATGTCGGTACCTACTTAGTTACATCACCATCGTGAGGTCATTTACGTAATATAATATTACTTGTGTTGGGGCTGTGATAAATAGGAATAACTTTTTGTTACTTTAGTAGCCTGTTTGTTATACTTTACATTATTTTTATTTTTTCTGAGAATTAATTACGGAGTATGTAAAGAAAATCCTTCCAATACGTATCACCATCATCATCATCGTCTTTATCGCCCTTACATTCACTACCTGCAGATATATTTATTTGGGATCGATATTAAAAATCGGGTTAATTTTCATGACTACGGAGCTCATTGACATCAGCAGGTAGGTTATATAAATGCTCTACCCTTCTTTCTCCTTCCCCTCCATGGGCCACCGGCTACTTACATCTGAGCTCAATAGGCATGGGAGTCAGTCACAAAAATGGCTCGTTTGCCTACAAAAAAAAATAAAAAATAATAATATCAGTGCCAGCTCCGACACGCGACAGGCATTTACTTTTTTTTTTTAATTTACAAACACGATACTGGAGTGTTAGGTGAGCAAAAGACGTAAGTGACGTATACGTGCTAAAGCGCTGGTGTTACGCTTGACCGGTTACTGTTTAATACCTACGAGTATTTTCATAACATAGGCCCTAATATCAATATGGATAAAATGCAAAAATTACTGACTTATTTATCACAGTACAGCAAAAACCACCGTAGCCAGAAACTTGGCATTTGGTGCAGGTTCATGATGTAAATGAGCACTAAGAAAGGATTTTTATAAATTCAACTCCCCTAAGGTGGAGAAATATGGGGGCGAAGTTTTTTTAGCATATGACACGGGTGAAACCGCGGGACATTAGTCAATATATAAGGCTTTTTTTAAATGAAAGTGTCAGCCCTACCGCGAGACGCCATGATTGGTGCGACGTCACGTGCCACTGGGAAATCAGAGTCGGTCGCGCCTCGGCGCACCGCAGAGCACTGCCGACAC
>LUGF01052212.1:39888-52875 GCA_001625245.1 Calycopis cecrops | reverse complement strand
TTGGCGCAACCGCCGGTCGTCATTATATTTATGTATATATTTCTTGTGTGCGTGTATGTCACTGAACTCCTTCTTAACGACTAGACAGATTTAGACGAATTTTTTTGTGTGTGTTGAAGGGAATTTTAAAATGGTTTAGATTCACAAATCAGCTCGGCAGATGGCGCTGCATTCTGTATCTCGAATATACAATATTGTATGGTAATAAAGAAACGGGTTGACAATGAAAAATATTTTTCAATAATGACAAGACAACGTTTATCGGGAAGCTAGCATTTATTCATAAATCTCATTAATGTCTAAATGCAGCCAGCCCTGCACCAGTATTACACTATTATAAACTGCTATACTCCAGTGGCAGACTCCAACCATCACAGCCTTCCGCCTCATCGCACCACAATACACCACAAACAAACAAGATAGTTACCGCTTAATTTCACCAAACAGTATTTAATGGCGCGCGAAATTGCAAAATGTTATCTGTGCCAAGATGGCCGCAAAAACGCGCCAAACCCTTTGGGAGCTCGCAGATGGCGGTAATTGGGTTGACAATGTCGTTGTGGATTGAAATGAATTATATTGATGGTTTCGACAGCATAATTATGTGGACTTAAATACATTTATCAAAATAGAGGTAGTATCGGCCTCGTCAGAGTGGAGACGGGGACTAAGCAAGCGTAGTGGCGCCCGCACGATGCACGATGGTGAGACAACTTATGATCGCAACACACTTATCAACTACGAAAGAGATCGTAAGCGTCTCGCCTAGAAAAGCGAAAGTGTGTAGTGTTTCCCATTAGTGTGCGTTGCAGTATGAAGTTTCATATAAAGAATACTGACCGGCTCGAGGTGATACGGCTACGATCCCTTTCCGAGTTGATAAGTGTGCTGCGACCATTGGTGGCGGAAGGCAGATGGATGTGGACTGCCCAAAATCGGGAGCTACGCCGGACAGGATTACCCCCGACAGACTTCGGGGAGAGGCCAGACTAAGAGCAGCTCAGCTAAGGAGCCTTCCACCCGTCCCTCTGAATCAGTAGACGACGCGGATTGGGACGACTGGCGGCTCCACACACGAACATGTGTGGCCGAACTGGAGTTTTTTTTTCTTTTTTTTTCCTTTGTTTCTCGACAGCGTTTGTGCCTAACACATGTTTATACCTAACCTTCGAACCTTGGTTTGCTGACGGGGTATGTTCACGTGAAACTGTCGCAAAGTAATAGTTAATGGGTTTCTGATGACACATTGGTCAGTAGAAAAGATGGCCAATACTTCAGCGTACCGTCAAAAGACCCGGACTGCTAGTTAGCCATTATACTAAAAAAATAATCTTAAAAATGTACGTAGCGATGATTGGAGAGGCTCAGTATACGGTTAATAACGGCTATTGTTACGATTAAATAAGAGAATGGTTATTAATTAAGTTTTATTGGGTCTCTTTTAAACTTGCAAATTCACGATACAGGATCCACAGAGTACACCATAGACCTATATCACAGGTAATACATGAGATGGAAGGCGCGAAATCTATAACACAGATAAAATGTATTTTAATAGCTATGCTGTACCTTTTCGTGTAGATTGTGATAGCCCGTGATTGTGATGTACACGGCGACAAATGTCTCTGACAAGTCGTTTGCCTGTGCAATGCAGCAATAAACTCGGCTGGTTACTGTCGGCAGCCGCCGGGGAGCCGTGAGGTACTTGCACCACAATAGACCTAATAGCGAGTGTGTTGTGGTACAAGTGGTGAGCGGCAGCGGGGTATAGGTAAGAGTATAGTGCAGGGCAAACGAACTGTCGGAGCTTTAAGCTGGTGCTGTGTAAGCGAGAGGTATCTCCACAGTCGTGCCGGCTCAATCCACTATGAAGCGGCACTAGGTACTTCTTACTATTCAAATTCCTTCAATGCTAGCGAGCAGGCTAATTATAATAATTATCTAATATATAAAATTCTCGTGTCACAGTTTTCGTTGCCATACTCCTCCGAAACGGCTTGACCGATCTCGTGAAGTTTAGTGAGCATATTGAGCAGGTCTGAGAATCGGCAAACATCTATTTTTCATCCCGATATTCCCACGGGATCGAAAGTTACGCGGGTGAAACCGCGGGGCGCAGCTAGTAAAAATATATACTTATTTGCGGAATCACACAGCACTAGTTACAAAAAATATATGCTTACAGAATTGAAAGCATACATTTAGAAGAATAACAGCAAAAAAGAACAAAAATAAATAACAAATACAGAGGCAAACTGTTCACAAACAAAAAATATATTTAAGAGACAAACAAGAAATTAAAAAATAAACGTACATTTACGCAAGTTAGTTGTAAGGCTTTATGAGCTATTATATGTTATTATACAAGGCGACCCACTAGTAGCCATTATTCAACTGATTTAGACTGACTTATCAATTTCGAACCCTATTAATACTTCGTTAATGAAAACTAATGACAAATAAGAATATTATTATATATTAATAATAATATTTATTGATTGTACAGTAATAATTGTTGTGGACATTTTTATATTTTATTAAACTTAGAATTTAAGAGATGGTAAGAGTAGCACTAAAATATTATTTATAGTTGTAAAATACGATATGTATTGGTATTGATAAATTTATGTTTTATGTGATTTTACTAATTGTGAATTCGGTAAATTAGCGCAGAGATAAACTTATAAATTGATCGTTAAATAAACTTTAATATCTCGGTGTCTATAATAAATAAACTTTATTTAAGAAATCCACGCATGAAAGCATTTAAAATATGGTAAAATGTACAAAAAGCGAATATTTTAATATGACTTGCATTAGAGTTTTTTTAATTTATTTGATTTAAATGAAACCTACACGGTACATTCACTCAAGAAACGCATATAATAGATCACATCGTTAAACACTTCATGTCATTTACAACAAAGTTTTACAGATATACAATCAAACTGTATTCGAAATCGATTTTTTTTATAATTGACTAATTTCAATATGCGAGCGATTTAGTTTATCTTATATCGCTGCCGCTAGTGCCATAGACAGTACAATGTAAGTAATATCAGATCGGCCCTTCCTTTGTCGGCTCGTATGGGCCGGCGCCATGTTTTTTGAGTATGTCTGTCTGTGTGGACCACCAACAGTGGCCAGTTACTTAATATAGCTGATGGAGTATATTGTTCTTGGTGGAATTTCATGGTATTACTTGAAGAGTATGTGCTGGATTGGGCCGGTAAAGTCACAATTGAGCAGCAGTGTTTTGTGATGTACTTATGCGGGTTTTTTTTTGGTCACGCGACGAAATGCATTTACGGACTGCCTAGTCGTAGGTATATATGTTAGGTTCAACGCATTTGTGTAACCTCTATGCAGATTTCAATGAGCGTTCATGAAAATGGCTCCGACTGCTCGTTAGGCCCTCTACACTACAAAAAAGAGATAGTACGATTTTTATAAACTTTCCACTATTTATTGATTTTCCAACCTGTCTCTATTTCTCATCACCATGTATACGAATAACCGCACGAACCCGAAGATGTACCTAGTCGATATTGAGTGGAAGATAGTGCTAACCCAATGCTCTCCCAATGCAGCAATAATAATACGGCTTGAAATGCATCAGCTAGTCATTAGCTTAAGAGAGATTTATTTTTCAGACCTGAACTTATACTGTTCACGCGAAGTTGACGCGAAGAAACCCAATATAGCTTCATCGTATTGGTATGAGTTCTCGTGCGTCGAGGCTAGGTTTAAGGCGAAAGGAGGACTTCCACTTTTCCGCAGATGACAGAGATGCATCCCAAATGAAATTGTTTATACCTGATCTAATTGAAATAATACCTGCAGCTGAATTTCACTAACTTCGAGTCGAAATTCATATTTTCACCGGCGCCATCTAGATGTTCCGAAGTCCACCATTGTGCGCTTTAAACGCAACATCATCCTAAGCTCTACTTCTTTGTGGAACCAGCTGCCGCCCTCGGTATTTCCAGACCGATATGACTTAGTGACCTTCAAGAATAGAGCCTACTCTTACCTTAAAGGTCGACAACGCAATTGTAAAACCCCTGATATTGCAGATGTCTCTGGGCGTTGGAATTAACCATGATGTCGGTGATCCAACTGCTCGTTTGAATCCTGTACTCAAAAAGAACTCATTTTCGCTAGAGATACTCTGACGTCGGGGTCAGATCACGCGCGGTACCTGAATAACCTGAGCACTATCGTCAATGAATAGCTCAAAAGGATCGAGACATAGCAATTTTATAGTATACGTTAGCAAACGAGCAGTTGGAGCCATTTGACTACCGATGCCCATAGACATCCACAGAAAGGTAATACATTTGCGTTGCCCTTCTTCCTCGTCCACACTCAACGGCCACCGACTCGCTACACACCGCGTGAAACGCGACAGCGCAGCTGTCACTTTCCGCTGGTATCGAGTAAGCGCGAGTTACTTCCCAGGTCATGCCGGCTCAATTCTGCTACATGCATGCCTGCAGCGTGGCACTACCTCTTACTAAATGTATCTCCTCTTGAGATCATCACATCCGCCTTCTTTGCTACCAATGCAGCATCAACATTACATATTTAAAATCTAAAACCACAGCGCATTTTATCAGCTAATCAGAAAATTCCCCACAAAGGAGGGGCTGAAACCCACCCCCGATATTACCATTTTTTGTCCAAAGACGAAATATGGACTCAAAGGTTTTCCAAAGTTTCATTTTTCGGGTATTTTTCAGGCTATTAGCAGCACCACTTTTTAATTCTTTTGACGTACGTCCCTGGCACGCGCGGCGCTAGTGATGGGACTTGATAGGCGGTATCGATATTTTCTAAATATTTTTTTGATAAAAAGAAAAGAGTATTCGGCGCCTTTTGATAACTACCACATTTGCGTGATTTTTACGTAGATACCTTGTCCTCATTTCCTCCTCTAAAAAACCACCGACAACTTACAAATCGCACGAAATCCGAGAGCGTAGCAGTCTCTTCATGGCGGTACTTACTAAAATAAAAAAAATAAAAAAATATTACCTTTGAATTTGGAATCTGTCATTTTTAGACGATTGTTCATCGTGTTTTCTCATTTTGGCGCCAATGCATTGTACAATATTTTGCGATATTAAAATGGAGTGGGGTTATAAAGAGAACAGAATCGCTGTGATTGCATTATACAAAGTAAAGCAAAAAGTGGAGCTAAATAAAAATTTTAAAACTCTCCATGCACTTGGTATTAGTCAAATGTTTGTAACCGGGCTATTAATGGGTACAATGAGACTTCCTCTGTTTGTGACAGAGAAAGATATAGCCGTCTACATAGTGTTCGTACTAAATCTTGCTCTAAATGCCATGATAATTTGGAGTCCCTAGAACAATCCATACGATTGGCAGGGAAGAATTTCCCCATGGAAAGAGTGCGTGCTTCTATTGATAACTGGCCTCAACGTTTAAAGGACTGTATTGCCGACAGTAGAGACTATTTCGAATAACCTTTTTATATTTTTATTTTTTTTATATTTGTGTATTAAGCTAACACACTGTAAAGTAGGTACCAAATGTTGTTCCCCCTCGACGGATCTCCACCTTGTCGCGGTGAGGGGGCTTAGTAGCCGTGGTTTGAGCCTGCCTCCCACGGTGAACTAAGAGGGATCCCGGGTGCGGACGCGTCGGGTGGGCTTTGCCCAGGCCCGCTCTGGATGCGTCCATTGGACGCTTGCCGTCCATGGAGGTGGGGTCGCGGGAGGAGAGGTGTCTCGGTGTGTCGTTGCCGTGCACCCTATCTCCCGCGACCGAACGGGGGCGCACCGTCAGATGCATTGGCGGTGGGGCCGCAGAGGAAGAGGAGATGCGGTGTGTCGTTGCCGTCCTCCCTGTCCTCTGCGGCCGTTTCATGGTTGGTCCGCCGCCCCGCGGATGGGACCAGCCAGTGCCGGAAGTCCTCCACCCGTCCCTCTGAATTAGCAGATGGCGGCGTGGATTCGGACGACCGGCGTGGTATGCTCCGTTGGAGCATTGGGACCAGGGGTTAGGATGGGAACCTGACCCCATTGCACGGTTCCATCGTGGAGTAAGGGACTGTTCAAAGGCAGTCGGACAGTCCCTAAGGAGGAAGAGTCTGGCCTTCTCACCGAGGCCAGCCTGTCGCTGGAGGCGCCCTGTTGCTTTTAGATCCGGGGCCCTCCAATCATAGCGGCTGAAGGCACCCGCAGGGGTTTAGTCGGTAGGGGCGTACCAAACGCCGAGCCCGACACAGGCCCGGTTTCAGAGCCACCCAGGCTCCCGGGTATCGTGCGTAAATGCATTCCCCTGCGAAAACAAAAAAAAAAAAAAAAAAAAGTACCAAATGTTATTTGCAATTTAATTTTGTTTTTCTTTGTAACAGAACTATGGCTAGACTAGGTATATAAAAGTAGGCATTTATAAAGTTATCTTGAAGTTCTTTTGATACATTCATTACATTTTTGATCAGCGCAGAGCAGGCGAGGTGTGATGAAAAATTATTAAAATGAAAACCAATAACCTATTTGCTTTTTCAACGGTATTACAAATCTTTTTTTTTCGTCCAATCGAGGCCAAATAAATTATTATTTAAGAAGAGATCCACTGAAACATTTTAACCAACATAAGCTTGAAGATATTATATGGATATGGACGCAATAAAGGAGGCAATTTGTAATGGCTGTGACTAATATTTTTTTTTTGCGTATCAGAACGTCCATTGTGATATGTTTTATTAAGAAGGCACAAATTTAATATATTATGTCTCTTTAATATGTGCCGTTATTTTGTTATTAGCTGCTAATTGTCAATATACTAAGTTATTATAATACCTATCGATAAAAACCTATAATAGCGAATTTGAAGAGTATATACATCAAAAAATATTTTTTGTATACTTTTACAGAAAAATCTTAATACTATCGACACAACTTTTATATTATATCGACATCATCAAGTTTGGTCCCCGTCCCTAGCACTCGCATCAGTCATATTTCATTTTGATCATTTTATCCAATCCTTTGGCGAAACCATACTTTTAGAGGCGCTCTTTTTAATTCGTTTTGGCGAATGATAACGGCGCGGCCTTTTTTATTACTCCAATATTACTGGATGTAACTGCACGGCTTCGGCGTAATGGACGACTCGCGGAAATGTCGATGGTTTTGATACTATGTTTTTGCTGTATTTGGTGCATTTGTTACAATAAAACTGTTGACTACTATCCAGGCAGATGCGCATCTTTGTTAGGCTCACAACAACTAACTCACACCGAAAGAGTGGCGAAGGGCAGCGAAACGGAGCACACTTTCAGTGTCATATGAATTTTAACTTCATTTTCATTACTATAGTACTTATTATCAAATTCTCGCGACTTCTGGAGCATTCCAGCGACTTCTCGAGCAGTCGCGGGAATTCGCGCGCCTTCCCTACCGGGCGGGTCGTTTCGCTTCGCTGCCCTTAGCCGCTCTTTCGGTGTGAGTTGACCCTTACGCTTCAGTCACATTTGACGCCCTCTTTTGCTCCTACGGCGGTATCATACGATAAAGAGGTACAGTCGTGCCAACCAATCCCACTGCAACGTACTATCACTGGCTAAAATAACTTGTGAAATTTCTAGCAAAAAGCGGAGCTACACTGTGTGTGTGAGTGTTTTTAGATTTCATTGTTTTTAATTTTTAGTTACATATATACCTACATACATTTTAATTATTACGTTACAGCCCAAAGCTAAAGATAGTTTTTACCACAAAATGGTAACTAAACTCACTAACAAAACTAGTTGAAGTATCGTGTAAGGACTTCACTTGCATTAATCACGTCTATATTGGCCCTACAGACCAAAATGTTATTTTCAGCGTATACTTGAGTATCCAATGCACCGTCATAAACGGCAGTGGGCTCACATACGGGGCGCGTAAATCTCAGTTATGCAGTATTAGCGGCGCTGCTTTATATTATTTATGCCCACTTTTCGCGTGCACGTAGCATGTAGCCCTGATCTAATGCTAACGTACGGCGATATACACGTATATGAGGCCTTCTGTAGTTTATTATCTCCTGGTAACATCATTCGAATATTCACCATGGAGGAGGCGAAAAGTGACAGCTGTGGTGTCGCGTTTCGTGCGGTGTGTAAGTAGCCGGTGGCCCATGGAGGGCGGGAGGAAGTAGGCAGAGGGTACAGTGAATTGGACAAGTATGACATGGAAAATCTTGCTTTATCGTCTACACAACATCGGCGTTAAGTGACAGCTATGCTGTCGCGTTTCGTGTGCAGGTAGCCGCTGGCCCATGGGGGGAGGAAGGAGGGCAATGCATCTGAATAGCATCTATGCGGTTGTCTATGGGCATCTGCAGTCAAACCAGTCGTAGTAGGTTATCCAGTCATGCTTGATGAACCACGGAAATTCTTCTTAGCGGCTCTAAGCTTAGCAGCTTATTCTCTTAAACTAGCAGATCTTACATCTTCTGTTGTGCATAAGTTTACCACCGTCTCATCTTCTCTCTTTTCTTTCTACTCGACAAGGTTTCGAGGTTAGTCATTTTAAAATCTAACAAACACATAAATTTATTCACGGCAAATAAGGTAAATGTTACTTATTTATTACCCACTTTTTAATATTATAAAATAGAAGCCGTCGCAGTCATTTTCATGACTACCGATGCTCATAGACATCGGCCTAGACTTTAGAGGTTATACAGATGCGTTGCCCTCCTTCCTCCTCCCACGTGGACTAAGATAGAAAATCACAATGGTAATGTAGTGGATTGTGTATAAACTACTTTAATTTAATTTAATAAATAAACCTTTACACACACTATGCATCGCATTCGACACAATGCCAATGATATATAATACACACGTAATTATCGATGAAGTTTTTTATGTGCCTTTTGCAAGTTTTGTAATTAAATATTATAAATTCTATATTAAATTGTTTACCTTTGTTACGAAGACATAACACGTCATATGATTTTTAGTTTTTAATTCTATAGTGGATAATTAATTTATATTAAAAGTTTTCTGTTTTAATTTGTTAAAAGTTTTAAGTAGTTATCACTAGTGTTTGGTATGTGGTCGTGCGAAGCATTTGAAGAAGGGCTCGCCCGCGTCTCTCGTCAGTGTGCCGATAACCGAGATCAACGCGAGACCTACGTCAATCACTGTGAAATTACAATTACGTACGCTAATTAAGTTCTACAAAAATTGTTCGATATTTAAGACTATAAGTATATAAATAGTGTCTGTTGGTGCTATCAGTTTTGGACATTCATGTAAACGTGAAGCCGGTTAATAAACGTTGAGTTCTACATATATAGACTTTAATTTTTACTACAATTAGTTATTTACACAAAAAACTTATTATTATTATTATTATTAGTGAAGATAAAGTAGTGTATGACACTGCATATAACACGGGTATTAAAACACTTGTTAACTATTTTGAAACTCGCTATCGCTCGTTTCAAAAATTCCACTCGTGTTTTAATACCCTTCATTATATGACAGTTGCATAAACTACTATTATTACATCATATTATCTCTAGAACCGCTTAACGGATTTATATATTTGAGGCATCGTTAGACTCGTCTTAGCAGCCCGAGTGTTCTTAGAAAGGTGACGTTAAAAAACCAAACATGGCGACTACGCTACGCCATTCGACTTCAGTTCAATATTTTTTTATTTGAATACTGCAATATAGGTATCAAATTAAAGGGCTTAACAAACAAATTTCAAAAAGGTATATCATTATTATCACAACTGTAATACTAAAAAACATACAACGACAAAAAAATCGAAGGCTTACAGCCTTACAATATTATAATGCAAAAGTAGAGTTACTTTTGCATTATAATATTGTAAGGCCATGTCCATCTGTTTGCTTATTAAGCTATTAAACCTAAACGAGTAAAGTAGTTTCGATGAAATTTGGTACACAGGTTAACTAGCTATAGAGTTTGGGAGAAGGATAATATCTATATATATATATATATATATAATCTATACTTATAAAATAACATGTCCTGCCTGACTGATTCACCACCGCCGAGCAAAAACTGTCACACATGGATTTGAAAATTTCAAAGAAACTCTCTGTTGTGTTATGGATCTTATGAATGAAACTTATTGTGGTAACACACATATATAACCTACACACAATAAAACAGTCAAATTGTCGGTACATCTGTACATTGAATCTGTCTGCACATTGAATGTATTACCTAATGAAAAACTAATTGGGAGAGATGTTAGAATAGTATTAGAACACTTCAAGTTTTTTTTGTCTGTCAGTTTGCTCGTTTGTCTGTTTGTCCAGGCTCCGAAACTACTGGACTGATTAAAACTAAACTAGCTCTGCAGTTCTGTTCATATTGACCTCACAAGGAGAAATAGCCAATGTCGTATATAAAGAAATACTTTGAATTGTTTAACAATTAAGGACGGAATTCGAGCACATTGCAAGCAAACAAGAACCACTTTGATTATAATGGAACTACGCTACGCGAACGAAGTCGCGGGCACCAGCTAGTGCTTTATAAAACTGACTACCTTATGTCAGTGGCTTCGTGAAACATAATGTAATCTCTTTAAATGTGTGATAACGTACGGCTCCCCGTCAGTACTGTGCGGATGTATGTGGGCCGGTCACCATCAACTCGACTGCTCGTTTACTATTTACTTATATTTTATTTTATTTTAATTTAAATTAATATTGTAATTATAGAACTCTGACTAGGAACATAATTATTATTACCTATAACATCTTATTATGATATTGACTATTTAATCGAAAAGCGAGACAAATACATGGGGCACACTAAAAGTTTTGCACTTCTAGCTAATCGGAACTATTTGAATTTCGAATGTTTGCAAATGCATTCTCTCCGCAAGACTGTGCCGCTCGTCTTCAAAATGCTTTTGGGAGAGAAGCACCTTGTTTGAGCACCGTGAGACGATGGTTTGCTGAATTTGAGAGAGGTCGAGTTTCTTTACACGACGAATTTCGTGAAAGGCGACCTTCAACTGCCGTCAACGAAAATAATGTGGCTACTGTTAAGCGGCTAAATGACACAATTCGAGGACTATTGGGAATGACTATGAGCCAAATTCAGAAAATTTTACACAAAGAATTGAAAGTTCGGAAACTTTGTTGTCGTTGGATTCCTCATGAACTGACAGCGGAGCAGAAGCGGGATGGAGTGGAATGGTGCTCACAGATGCTACTGAAGTACGACCACGGACATTCTAATGCAGTTTATGGCATTGTCACAGGAGACGAAACGTGGATTTATTGTTTTGAACCCGAAAAAAAACAGCAATCTTGTGAATGGGTGTTTGAGAACAGGCCAAGGAGAAAAATGAGAACAGGCTAACAAAAGTAAGGCAGGCGAGAAACGTTGGTAAAAAAATGTTCGCGTTGTTTTTCTCAGCTATACGGGTTCCATTTGTACAATTCCACTTGAAGATCAAAAGAGTTCTAATGCCGAGTGGTATTCTACCATTTGTTTACCCAGGGTGTTAGAAAAAGTCCGCGAAAGACGACCCAAAAGCCGCGCCAACAAAACAATGTCATTTTTAGCCTCCGAAAAAGTGCAACTTATCACCCATACTGCGCACAGCCCCGACCTAGCACCCTGTGATTTCTGTATTTTGCGCAAAATCAAAGATTTGATGAGAGGTTTCACTTTTACCAACTCCGAAGAGGCAGTGATAGCGTTCAATCAACACGTAGAAAATATGCCTTCAGATCTGTGGTCCTCCTGTTTTAAAAAATGGTTCGATCGCATGAAAAAATGCTTAAAATGTAAAGGAGAGTATTTTGAAAAGCAATAAACATAAAACTTTTGTTAAAACATGTTGTTTTTTTAAGTTACACAAAGCTTATAGTGTGACCTACGTGCTCTAGTTCTGATAATAATATTATCTGTGGACTTTCACACACAACGTTGGTCTAGTCCTTTGGTAAGTACCATAAGGACTTTTGTTACGGGTACCTATTTGACTACGGAAATAAATTTAAGATTATAGGTTTAATTATAGAAATACATAATATAATATAAATATTCGGTGGAATTCGAACCCGCCACCCGGTGGGCGGCGTGCTCCGCTTATCCGAGCCCCATACCGCTGCGCCAACCGGCCTTCGCAACTTTACTTTTGTGTTTCGTATTTCGGAATGCAAATTATATATTATGGATATTTCAGATTGTTTTCTATATATCCATGGCAAAAGTTGAAAACACAATATATTAATTTATAATTTGTTTTTAATATTCATAAAATAAAATTATGATAAAATGTATCCTATAAATCAAATAGGCTGTGGATCTGTTATACTCAACACTTAAAGTGATATCATTTTAAAAGTTATACCAAGATAATAATAATATAGCTTACCTTTTATTCAGTCGATGGCATTTGATAACACCAAACTTATTCAATTGTTTTATACGAGACTTAAAACTTTATCGCTTAAAATTTTTATGTTTACACCAAACTTATATTTACAATTGTTTTATATCAAACAACTACTGAACACCGGAGACACTACGGAAGTTCGTTAGCAGCGAGCCGTCACAGTACAGCGTTTAGTAAACACAAGCGATCGTCCCCCTTGTCACGAAAGCAGCGGATTACAACCCCGACTGCGTGACTAATGTCGGTCGCCGTCCCAGACATGTTCTGGCTGACGCCGACGACATTATCACTACAACTGTTACACGAGTCATAGAGACACGTAAACATGACAGACACTCAGCCGCGAGGCAGGTACACTACACCCCGTCCGGGGGAGTCCGGACGCGGACACAGTTCCGACCACAACTTCACCCTGACAGACAACAGCACACACGTTCGGCTCCGCTAAGCCAGAACGACGATGTTAGTTTAGATTCAGGGAATAATGGCAGTGCCCTTTTGCAGAGCTCAAATCAAACCGCCGAACCGGTTAGGTTAACCACGACATCCGCGCGCGAGTCGT
>LUGF01052206.1:37446-63994 GCA_001625245.1 Calycopis cecrops | reverse complement strand
CTCAATTTACCAGGATATCAGCAAATGACAAGAGTAGGCCAATGATAACTAATCAGTATCGTGTCCAATCAATGCGGGCGGCCCAATTAGCGCAATTATAACAGTCGGCAACCGCGGGCGGTGTTGTGTACCAGGGATGTAGAACGCTGGATGGGTTTAATGTTTGACTTTGGTAATGCCATGCTCCATTGAAGTGGAATTGCGCTCGTGACTGGGATTGGAAAGTGAGCTTTAGTGTCGCATTTCGTGCGACTTGTATCCGATGCCCCATTCGGAAAAGACATAAATAAACTTGCTTTTATTATAGTGTGGTGTGTAAGTTTCCGGTGGCCCTTGGAGAAGGAAGGAGGGTAAAGTATCTGTATAACCTCTATGCCACGGTTTCTTAAACTTTTTGCAGTCACGGACCGATATTTTAGTTGATTTATATTAAAAATCACTGTAGGTACACAAGAATGTTAAGGTTTAACTGAGCTAGCGGGGACCCCTGACAAACACGCCGCGGACCCCCAGGTGGTACGTGGACTCCTCTTTAAGAAACCCTGCTCTATGCAATGTCAATGAGGATCGATTGTCATGAAAATGGCTCAGATTGCTCGTTCGCACCCTTATACTTAAAACAAGTCTAAACTAAACACTCGACCTATCTAGTACTCTATGTGTAACGTGCTATCTACTCGCCACAACGTTCACAAGCGGCGGCCAGTGAACAGCTCGCGTTTTGTGCGGCGCGGCGCCAGTACATTTGTACCGAATACAGTGGTCAACTCGCGCTGGTCGGTAAATGTGTGCGGTTTAGATAAAATTAGTATTTATGTGTATTGATTTGGGGCATCGGAGCGTCGGACGAGGTTAGATCACCTGGTAGGAGGTGTTTTATTTTAGTAAGTGGTAGTGCCACGTTGAATGGATGCACCCGAGGAGGTACCTCTCGCTTACAATTCACCGGCGTAAAGTGACACCTGTCGCGTTTCGTGCGGTGTGTAATCTGTATAACCTTTATGCGGATGTCTATGGGCGGAGGTGGTCACGAAAATTGCTCCGACTGCTCGTTTGTACCCTTGTGCTATAAGAAACAGCTAGAGGTTACGTAGACGAGTTGACCAACGTGTCGACAGAAGCCGCACTTTATTTCTCTTCTCTCTTTTTTTTGACATAAGAGGGTAAACGAGCAGTCGGAGCCATTTTCGTGACCACCGACGCCCATAGACATCCACATATTGGCTATGCCGGCTACTTACACACACATGAAACACAACAAGACAGTCAAGGCTTTTAGCTGGTTTTTAAGTACGTAATACTTTAGTCGCGCCGGCCCAAATGGACTGCAAAGAAGCAAAGGCGAACAAGCTACTGAGGCAATATTAAAACAGTCCATGAGTACTCTCCTTTACCCTAAAGCACAGGAAACAAAAAAATTGCGAGAAATACCTCCTCAGTCACAACGGACATTTAGGCTGATATTTTATAGCACAGGAGGGCAAACGAGCAAATCTACCGACATCCATGGACATCCACAAAGAGGTGCATTGCCCCCCTCCCCCCTTCCTATGGGCCACCAGAAACTCACACAAAACAAAACACAACTGTCATGTTACGCTGATATCATGTCAGCGAGAGGTACCTCCCCGGTCATGCATTATTCAGCTGCAATTCATCATACCACTACCTCTTACTAGAACAGCCCACATACGCTGTAATGCTGCAAATAAACAAATAAAAACCAAACGTTAAAATAATAAATTAACAACTAAATGAAAGCTCCACACGAACCCTTCTTAATTTCATTTGAAAGCAATAATCGCGAAAACACCAGTTAAATTTAACAGTTAATTTAACTGCGTAATTAAACCTCTCACAATACCGTATTAGGCTTAACGTTCGATGTATCGAGTGTCGAATGGACCGGTGTTACAGGGGTTGGGGTAGAAGCGAAAGGGTTGAATGGGAGCGAAATTGTAAAATTGATTTATTTGGTATTGTGTACTGTCCCTTTAGGGTACTGAATGTGTATTAGGGGATAATAACGATTTGCGGAGAGCAATGGGGATTTTGTGAGGTTGTTCTGTAGAATAAAGGGGAAACGAGCAGTCGGAGCTATTAAGGGACTATTTACACCTTTAAATTAATATATCAATGTTTGTGTTACCTTCCTTTATCGTCTATATTAAAACTTAGAGACAAAGAGTGACACTGATAAATCCGAGTCCACTCAGATGCCCCGCATGGGAGTTAAACTTCTGGAGGCATTCCACACATCACCTTTGATCCAACCTGAGACTCGAATACAGGACTTCTTTATGGATAGTTTGTGGCCTGGTTACTAGATCCACTGAGCATAGTGGTCAATCAACATAATGAGAGTGGAATTTGGAATAAGCTTCTCCAGGTTCGAATCTTCAAACTGTCAGTATCATCATCATCATCATTATCAGCCTGGTTTTTCCCACCGCTGGGCAAAGGCCCCTTTACTCTCCACACCTCTCTATCGAGTGCCAAACAGCGCCAATCTTTCCGGAAGTCCAGCTCATCTCTCAGTAGTAATATCACATGCTTAGTAATAAGGCTACTAAAAAAAAAGGTGTGTAAGTAGCCGGTGGCCCATGGAGGTGGGAGGAGGAAGGTAGGCAGCGCATCTGTATAGCCTCTATGCGGATGTTTGTGGGCGTCGGTAGTCATGAAACTGGCTCCGACTGCTCGTTTTCCCTCCTATACCATAAAAAAAAAAACCTCGGGCTAGTTAATTAAATAAGCCTCGATAAAATCTGTTAAGTTCTTTTATTGTAATGATTAATATCCGGATAAACTTAAGACATCAATATGCTTAGTATGTTTTGGAGCTCTAGAAGTATTGCGGTAAAGGTTGAAAAGTAAAAAAAAAAATTTGTACCCAGTATCCAACGTGTGATCAAAAATCATTTTATAACTTATATGTTCCGCACATCCTGTAACAGGGAACATAGAAATACATCCCATTAATATTATAAATGCGAAAGTTTGTATGTTTGTTTGTTACTCCACGCAAAAACTGTTGAACCGATTTTCATGAAATTTAGCAAACACGTTGAGAGTAACTTGGATTAACTCATAGTATAGTTTTTATCCCGAAAAAGTGTTCCTATAGAATGCCATGAGATGATTTTCCATGGGATCGAAATTCAAGCGCTTGAAACCGCGATGCGCAGCTAGTTAAATTATACATATAAATCCGCTATCACGGACTACAAATATATTATACTTCAAATACAACTACCCTCAAAATAAATATATTCTCGTCCTTCGAAAATCACAAATACCGCCACCCCATCGCATTCCCGCTGCTTAACTAAGTTAACCGAGCTAAGTGAAACTCGCTGGAATATATTCTCTCAAATTCGCAACCAGCGTGCAGCGGCATCTGTTACCTGCGCTCTAATGTCCCGTTTTGTGAATCCTAATTCCGAAACGCATAAGCGCATGTTACAATAATTACATTTGAGTTTGTGCATGACCAAGTTGGAACTGGACGGTGGGTAGTTTCGTAATGTTTTATAGTTTAAGGGGCAAAAGCAATCAGACATTTTAATTTGAAGTTTAAGGAAGGAAAATCGGAGTATTTTGACTACAACACCCACGAACATCCGCACAGAGGTTACGTAGAAGCGATGTCTTTGGCTCCATCTCCCCAAAAGGCAAAAAGATAAAAGATTCAAGATCAAACTTCACAAAACGACAATATAGCTGTTACTTGACGCCGGAATGATGCAAGCTACAGTCATTCACTTCTTCACGTTTCATGATGTCCTGGTGTTTCATTTTTAAAAGGCTACAGAAATTGCCGGTGGCCCATATAGGAAGGACGATGAAAATAAAATGAAAATGAAAAAGTTTTTATTCAAAATAGAATTACAGGAATTAAATCTTTTCTATAATGGTTTTTTTGCTCGTCTATATGTTAATCTGTCGGTTTGTCTGTCAAAATCTTTGTCATTTCACGCCGGTGTGAAAAGCCAGAGGAACACCAGTCATGTTGGCCCAAATCCGCTGCAATGCAACAATATACAAACATATGTTACAAAGCTATCAGTAAAAAATCTCCATCTACCGCCAGTTACAGATTCGTCATCGGAAAAACTTTAAAACGAATTCTGAAAAATCTTTTTTTGCGGAACTGAAAAAACTCGATTCCTATTTCGAAATTGAAAAACGGAAAACTAGTTGGGAATTCAATAACAGGAAGTCGGCGTAAAGTTTGACGTTTCCGCCCCGAGACCGGATGTGGGTGACGCCATCTTATTTCCGCAATATCAGATGCATTCAAATTAAGAACGTTCGGTTTTCTGCAAGCGAAGCAAGCGGCGAGACCGCTAAATAAACTTGCTTATTAATTTTCTAATCGCTTATAAATATTTGAGATATTTGAGAATGAAAAGTAAATCCATTTGAAATCGGTATCTCACACGGAAATTCTTTTCATTCTCAAATATAAATATAAAAGAAAGAAAGAAAGAATATTTTGTTCAAAAGCGAAACTGTTTGGTTTAAGAAAAAAGATTTTTTTAAATAAAATAATAATTGACTTTTTTTATTTATAGAATTTATCACTGGTTAGTTTTAGATCGTTAAAAATGCCAAATTCCTATTTACAGGTTATCAGTTTGAAAAAAATCTGATTAAAAGAAAAAATACATTACGGCTCATAGACATCCGTACAATTGCTATGCAGATACGTTGCCTTTCTTTCATCCTACTTCCAGTGGGGCCACCGGGAACTCACAAATCGTAAAGCTGTTGACGGCAGACTAGAATAACTTTTCTATCTTTCTTACAAAGACAACAAAGCATTCCAAAATCCGTTATTCCATATAATAAGACGACGCCATTTCCCCGACGGTACCAGGAGCGCATAAGAGCACTGCACCAACATAAATATCCCGTCGGAAATCGCAACGCATTAGGCGCGCGCCATCTATCGACTTTTGGCCTATCGCCACGCGCCTGATATAACCGTTTATCGATATATTTGTCCCCGTTACACTTCATTTAATGACATATTTAACTATTCGCCGCACTGTTTGTCGATATATCCCCGTTCTACTTCATTTGTACCCAGTTCTGTCGATATATTGTGCCCTCGCTGCACTTTTAAAGTGTCGCCGAGATGTATTTTGTCGATTAAGTTGTATTGTTCGAGAATTTATTGCGTACTCTCCACATTTGTCATGATATCCTGGTATTTAATATCTGCAAGTGCTCTGTAAGTTTTCGGGACTAAGTGAGATAATGTTCTAAACGCGACAGGATAGCCGATAAGGAGGTGTATGAGAGCTGCTACATGGTTCTGAAAGAGGTAGTGCCTTGCTGCATTCCACTAACAGGAGGTACCTCTTAAGCAAATCACCCCGCAACCAACTATAGTCTATGTAATAGTCTATGTACACTGATATTATAAAACTCAATACCTAGTTATTAACGCGTAAAGAAGGTAACTACAGCTCTGATTTGAATAATTATTTCGGTGTTAGATAGCCTATTTATCTAGAAAGGCTAAAGGTAAAACATACTTCTTATAGAAGCCGAGTAAGTGTGTTATACAAAGACATAAATAGTTGGGGCGGCTAAAATCCAATGCTTTTTACAGGACCTAACGAGCAATCGTTAATGACGCCCATAAACATCGGTATATATGCAGCCGCCCCCCTCCCCCCTACACGTAAAGTAGTGCAACAGTGTGTAAGTTCACCTCATTTCAATTTCCTGCCTGAGGTCAGCGCGGGAGATAAAATAAATTTTTAATTATAGACTGCCACCTCTGCTTTGATTGGAATGAAAATGTTTGCCACATCTCAGTACAGCAGGTTTAAAAATACTTGATGATGAGTTATCGAAATCGTTGGGCACTTCTCCTTCTCATGGGCCACCGGCTACTCACACACAGCTGTCACACAAAACAAAACACAACAACACAGCTGTCATGTTACGCTGATATCATGTCAGCGAGAGGTACCTCCCTGTTCATGCCTAATTCAGCTGCATCATACTACTACCTCTTACTAGAACAGCCCACATACGCTGTAATGCTGCAAATACACTAATAAAAACAAACGTTAAAATAATAAATTAACAACTAAATGAAAACACACCAACCCTTCTTAATTTCATTTGAAAGCAATAATCGCGAAAACACCAGTTAAATTTAACAGTTAATTTAACTGCGTAATTAAACCTCTCACAATACCGTATTAGGCTTAACGTTCGATGTATCGAGTGTCGAATGGACCGGTGTTACAGGGGTTGGGGTGGAAGCGAAAGGGTTGAATGGGAGCGAAATTGTAAAATTGATTTATTTGGTATTGTGTACTCCTTTGGGGTCCCTTTTGGGTACTGAATGTGTATTAGGGGATAATAACGATTTGCGGAGAGCAATGAGGATTTTGTGAGGTTGTTCTGTAGAATAAAGGCGAAACGAGCAGTCGGAGCTATTAAGGGTCTACTGATACCTTTAAATTAACATATTAATGGTAGTATTACCTTCCTTTATGTTCTACTCGCTGCGCCCCGCGGTTTCACCCACGTAAATTTCGCATTCACGCCGTAATATCACAGATTAATAAACTTAAGTAATATGAGCGACAGTCAAACTTCTTCTCTTCTCATGATGTCCTGGTATTTAATTTTTAAAAGCTATATTCAATATTTTAGGGCTCCTTAAAGGAAAGACGCACTTTTAGTACCTATTGTTGTCCGTCTGTCTACTTTGTCTGTCTGTCAAGACCCTTTTCCCTTGATACAGGTATTTTGAAATTGTGTGAGCGAAACTGAACACTTCTGTCGCACATAATTTAGTCATTGCAAAGCATACTCTTATTTCAAAGAACCGACAACGTACCTGCAGGATCTTTACATTTGCGGATGTCTGTGGGCGGCGGAACTCTAACCTTTGCTTGAGGGACAAACGAACAGCTGTAAAAATACCTCCAACAACAACAGACCTCCCCCCAGTTCCGTAGTACATCATTGTAATTTATTTTTCTTTACAAAATTGATATGAAAATTAATTGGAGCCCGTAAATTTTCCGGCAAATCGCCTCTCACAGACCGCTGACCCCCAATTTGGCTTGACGTGACTTGATTAGGATGTTGTCAACCGACGCCAAAAATAAATTACATGAGATCAGATCTAACACTTCTTTGAGACACATTTTAGGAACAATGCCCTTGCTTTGCTACGAGTATCTCCTGCTTATTTCTGATATCCTGGTGGATTGTTTTTTTAGAAAAGTACAATGTGTAAGCAGCCGGTGCCCCATGGAGGTGGGAGGAAAGAGGGACATCTGTAAAACCTCTGTGCGGATGTGTATTGGCGTTGGTAGTCATGAAATCGACTCAGACTGTTCGCTTGTCTCCTATATAGTTTAAAAAATTAATATAGACTAGGTGGGACATATAGTGCACAAGTGTAGACACAAGTGCACTGTCTATTCCTTCATTCTCAAATTCACATGGAATCGCCACGACCGGAGAGAAATCAGCAGGACTGTCGACGAGGCCAAGTCACGGGCTAACACTGACAACTTCCACTTAAAATAGAACGCTTAAAACTGTATGGAATAACGCAAACGAGGGATTAAAAGTACCGCGTACAAAAAGTCCCTGAATAACCGAGGACATGCAGAGAGCGGACCGGACAAAAGTACGCGGGAGTTTTCTAAAGAAATAGAACTCTAGTGGCTAGGCGAAGCAACGCACACGGAGGACTTTAGTCCGCGTCGCGCTCTCGAGTGAGGCACGTTCCGGGCAACAAATGATCACACACCGTGTGCGTCGAGTAAACCGTAAATCCGCGGGGGATTTTTTATTCGCGGAGCGTTTCTCCGCTTTTTTCTCCGCCGCGGACAAAAATCCCTCGTCCGACTCGAGACTCCACCCTGGGACTACTTTTCTAAGGTAGTGATATACTGCTTCGCATCCGAATAAGGGGGGGGCATGTGGTTTGTGAGTATCTTGTGGCCCACTGTGTATGCGGTAAAGTAGAACAACGCATCTGCTACCATTCACCGTTAATGTGTGACTGTAACTGCAACTGCGTTGATTGCTTGTTTGTCCCCTATCCCATAAAAAGCGTATTAAGTCACCCCGTGATCCCTTTAAAAAATAAATCAACATAAAACTTGATCCAACATCATGTTGTGTCGTAAAGTAAGTTGAAATTCATCACCATTTTCAAATTTTCACCCTCCTTTTTATAGTGATGAAAATTTTTTATGGCCTTTATTGTGATCGCTAAATCTGAACAAGTGTTTGGGGTGGAAGAGGGGATTATTTAAACTGGCTATAAAGTAGGATAGAAGCATATTATAAATTAGATTATATCTTGGTAAACGTTCAATATTTCGCTTTATGACAAAGATAACGAAGCTTAAGGATTATCTTAAACTAACTTTTCCCCGCAGCTTCGCTCGCGTTGGCGTCAACAAATCAATGAACATTATATTCAAATAGAACTGCAATAGAATTACAACATCTGCCACAATATTGTATTTTTTAGATCTCTTATGATGATTGGTTGAGTAGTTTTGACGTGAAAGCATACAAACAAACTTACAATCACATTTATAATATTAGTAGGATATAAATTTCTCGTGTCACAATGTTAGTTGCCACACCCTTCTGATACGGCTCGACCGATTGTCATAAAATTTGTGTGCATATCGGGTAGGTCTGAGAATCGACCAATGCCTATTTTTCATCTCGATGTTTCCACGGGATCGAAACCTACGCGGGTAAAACCGCGGAGCGCAGTTAGTATGTTGTAACATTTCAGCTAAATGCGGTCAAATAAAGCTTGAAAATATTTACTGAAATGTAAGATTTGTCTAGAAAATAGGTCACAGCATTGCAATGTCAGAAATTAATGTTTTTTAGGGTTCCGTAGCTAAAGGGTGAATACGGGACGCAATACTAACACTCCACTGTCCATTTTTCTGTCTGTCTGTCACCAGGTTGTATCATTGTTGAACCATGATAGCTAGAGAGTTGAAATGTTACCACGGTGTATTTCAGTTATACTGGACCGGCTCAACCGGGATGTACCTCTCGATGAGACGCTACCAGCATTATGTGACAGTTGTGATGTCGCGTTTCGTGTGATGTGTAAGTAGCCGGTGGCCCATGGAGGGGGAAGGATAAGGAAGGCAACATATCTGTATAACCTCTATACGGATGTTTCCCATCTTATACTATAAAAATATTAGTACCTACTTTGTTTTGTAGAAAGTGCTTACGCGCGCCCGCAGATATATGTAGGTATGTTTTTTAATTATATATTAGGTACTAGCTTCCGCCCGCAGCTTCGCCCGCATGGACTTCGGACTTCAAATATTGAGTTATTATACGTATAAACCTACCTCTTGAATCACTTTATCAATTAAAAAACCCCATAAAAATCGGTTGTGTTATTTTAAAGATCTAAGCACACAGACACACAGACGGCGAAAAGCGACTTAGTTTTTTAAGTAATGATACAAGTTACATAGATTGATAGATCGTACCTCATTTCATACGGAACCCTGTACTATACTCGTCCGACTCACACTTCGCCGGCTTATCTCAAGGCCTACGATGGATTATCGCCCGCTTGAAACATTCGGACTTCGCACGAAACCCGACATTATAGCCACGAGCAACAAACAAACAAAAAGCATCTTAATACGAACAGCCAACTTATCAATATCCACCTTAACACGTTAACACAAAGTCGATCTTCCAATACCCCGGCTCACGCTTAGCCACAACTCTCAAGTATCGGGCTAAACTCCCCGGGGAAGGCTTACGGGCTTCGAAACTCTTCATTACGGCTATCAAGTTGCTTTCCCTCTACGCGGGTAGAATTGGAAATGTATAGGTAACTCATTAAACGCGCAGAAGTGGCAAGTGAATAATTAATTCTCCTGCTCATTTATGATATCCTGGTAGTTTTTCTTGTGGTGTGTGCCGGTGGCCTATGGAGCCTCTGTATAGCCTCTATGCGAATGTCTATGGGCCTCGGTAGCCATGAAAATGTGTCCGACTGCTCGTTTGGCCCAATATACTAATTATTGTCGAATCGCTTTGAAACCACTTCAGTTTTCACGGTTATATTAAAAATAGCGAGACATGTAAAATAAAATATTTGTATTCAAAGTAGGATTCCTCTTTTATTATAAATATCTTTTTGTGTTAAATCGCTATCTAGTTTTTATAGGATAAAAGACAAACGAGGAGGTGGTGGGCGACTATCCCCGCCCATAAACATCCACAAAACCCGAAGGTTGACAGGCGAAAGGCCAGTTTTTGAAATAGGAGTAGGCATAAGGCCTTAATTTTCAACTCGAGATTTTTCTTTCCAACGATTTTAAACGACTGAAATTGCTAAACGGTAAAAAGAGGAGAGAAAATATTTTTTCTTTGTATGACCTGTCATCGTTCCTAGTCATTTCGATACTGTCTACACCTGTCATTCTAAAATATCATCTCGTTCTGGATACAGAGCATCAAACGTACGTATATGGAGGGTAGAGAAAAGGAGAATCATCTGATAAGGTAGAAAATAGGAAAGCGTCGCGCTGTATGCCATAAATAACGGTTCAAAAACCTCCCAGAACGACGCTGGTGTAGTTAGTGTATAGTATAAATGTAGAAATTGTAAACGAATTTAAGTATGAGTAAGAGTTAAAAAAATAATATTATTGGCGACTAAGCTAGTATGAAAATTTCAACAACTTGCATAGTACAGAATAATGTAGTAAAAATAAACATACCCTTAAACTAATGTGGCGCTACCTTAAAGCATTTCGATGTAAGCTTTTTCATCCTACTAATATTATAAACGCGAAAGTTTGTATGTTTGTTAATTTTTTACTCCTTCACGCACAAACTGCTGAACCGATTGTCATGAAATTTGCCACACACATAAAAGGTAACTTGGATTAACACATAGGATAGTTTTTATCCCGAAAAAATGCTCCTGTGGGATGCTATGGGACGATTTTCTATTTTCCACGGGATCGAAATTGACACAGATGAAACCGCGGGGTGATATATATAGATGGTTCTCCTTCCTGCCTCTACCCTCCATACTGTCTACACCTGTCAATCTACATCATATCAACTCGTTTAGGATACAGAACAACAAACATACGACACAATCATCTCTATATTGAATAATAGCTGTCATCGTAATGAAACAAGTTTCATTCTCCCAAATTATTGCGTATTCAACAATATCTACTGTCACTCTGTTATGGCGGTTCTAAATTGGCGGCAAAACTGACAGCTGTCGCGCGTCAGGTGTCTGCGCGGCATTTGTCAACGTTTAATTTGGCGGTGGTAATTCGAAAAAGGAATCCGGTTTGAATTTAGAATTGTTTTTTTATTTCAGTTGTTTTTAACCATGGTTTTGGGGCTTTTTCAGGAATGACATTTTTTATTTCCGAGGAGTATTGTTTGAAGTAAATCTTCTTTAGGCGCGCTTGACTTGGGGAGTAAGCGCGTTACACGAAACGTGATTGGGCGAAGCAAATGGAAGTTGAGAGGGAGATATAAGTTAGTGAAGACAAAAAGAGAGAGAGCTACGTGTCGTATATTAGTCTAGGAGCAAGAAATAGCAGTGCCTGCACACATTTTCTTTTTCTATCCCTCTCATAGCTAGTTATGTTTCGTGTATTTTTTTTATAGCATAGGAGGCAAACGAGCAGTTAGGTTTTACTTAAGTCGTGTGGTCACATACACATTTTCATTTATTTAATTATTGTTAATTCATTTGTAATTTGCAGGATTTGTTTTTTAAATAACTAGTTTTTAGAACTTTCTCTATAGAAGTGAAAACAGACAGTCCGTTTAGTAAGAGGTAGTGCCATGCTGCATTGCGGGGGAAACGGGCCGGCACGACCGGGGAGGTACCTCGCGCTTACACGACACTGACGTAAAGTGACTGTGCTGTCGCATATCGTGCGGCAAGTAGCCGGTGGCTCATGAAGGTGGAAAGAGGAAAGAGGGCAATGCATCTGTTTAAACCATGCGGATGGTTATGGGCGTCGGTAGTCATGGAAATGGCTCCGACTGCTCGTTTGCTCTATGCTATAAAAAAAGTTAGGAAAAATAATATGAAATCGTTATATTAAGAAAGCAGAGCACTAACCCGTGTGGGCTTCGCTAACGTTGACGTGGCTGCGTTTTTGTGTGTACAATAAGGCTCAATTCACACCAAAAGCGCGACGAAGCGCAGTGAAACGGAGCGCACTTTCAGTGTCATATAAATTTAAACTTTATTTTCATTACTGTAGTACTTATTATCGAATTCTCGCGACTTCCACGTGGATTCCAGCGAATCTCGCGCAGTCGCGGGCATCCGCCCGACTCGTTCGAGTTTCTCATGCGATAATAAGTATTATAGTAATTATTATAAAGTTGAAATTCATATAACACATAAACTGCGCTTTGCTTCGCTGCGCTTCGCCGCGCTTTTGGTGTGAATTCACCCTAACATTTAATGAAAGTGATATGATTTCATTTATAACTGTCTTTATGAAAGACTTTTCCTTTCAATTACTGAGGCCGATGTCAATTTTTCTTACTAAGAATAATACATATCATTCAATAGTAAGACTAATAAATTATTTATTATTCTTGCTCAAGATGAGAAGATGGCTAACTAATTAAAACAACTTTTTAGTCTTTAACATAATAATTATAGAATTGATTTATTAAATGACTCAGTAAAATTGCATGAAATAAGTATAATAGTTATAGACTATATAAGGGATTCCCAAAGTGTGCGCCTCGGCGCTCTTGTGCGCAGTAGCGTATTCGCGAGTATCTTTTTTGGCGCTCACATTGGTAAAGAAAATAGCCTCGTCAAACTTTTCGAACAAAATGACACATCTTTTTCAAATAGCTAGGTTCGCTAGGGTTCCATGACAAAATGCTAAAATTAAAACTGCGCCGCGAGCTGAGAAAGATTGAGAACCCCTGGATATATAATAGCATACTAAGAAAAAAACAACACCCACTCGTAGCGTAGGTAGATAGAAATAAAAACTTAAGGCTAGCTTAAATACATATCTACTGACTCGTATTCATATTTCGCCTATTATTAAATAGAAATTTCGTGTCACCTTGATTAAAAAATACACTGAATTTTAAACATTTTCTAGTACTCAAAAAAGGTTGAATATACCTCTCTCAAGTACTACTCTCGTATATTACACTCAAATACATTTTCAACTCAATTATAAACACTGGAACAGACGAACTCAGCCCGACTCCTGAAAAACTATCGAACTCCGGTAAATAGTTTGACATGAGGGTAGGAAATAAAATTTATTGCAATGGCGATACTTATGTTGGCAACAAATTGGAAACTGCTGTAAATCATATTTCGAATGCCGGTAAAATTTCCACTTTGGATCGTTCGCGCGAAAGAGAACTTTAAGTTGTGGGTAATAAAGCTTGAAGTCATTTCTGGTCCTTCGAGCCGGAGTTTTTTCATTTTAAACTTGGGGGGCTCTAAAAAGGTTTTATTGATTGAAACTTAGCTACCTTTATGTTGGGAACTTGGAAATAATCATCATTACGGCGTGTAAGCGCTAGAGTTTTTTTAATCCGATGGATCTAAACTTATTTCAACAGCTTACATAACTTTAGATGGTCTGTTAGGCGGATAAACATGACAGTATAGCAGTTACTTCATGTCGGTTGTACGAGAGAAGTACTGGCACAATTTATAGGCAGTGGCTGTATTTCTACATAATTTCATGTCTAAATGTAAATTACAATTAGTGTGGAAAACGATTTATTTTTTTAGTTTATTGTTATAGCGTGCGAAGACAAACAAGCATTCGGAGTCATTTGTTGACTTCTCACACTCATTAACATATCTAATTACGTTGTTCTTCTTCACCCCATTCTCTCAAATGGGTGTTAAACTAGTTAACTGTTAGTTAACTAGTTAACTGTTAGTTAACTAATGGCACGAAACATAAAAGTATTTCACTTTTAAGGCTGTATCATGTTAGAGAGACCCCAGGTCGTGCGGACTCATTTCTATTGTAATGCAGCATGTCATCTTACTAAACATTCCTCCTGTTTGCTACAGAGAAGTAACTCGACTATACTGCTTCCCTAATGACATAAAAACCTCATACCCAATACTGTATTCGACGAAGAATCGCTTCGAAATTCCTAGAATGACAGTTTTTCACAATCTTTTGCCGCCACAAACAAAATGGCGTCCAATACACGTAAACAATTTTGACAGATGAAAAATACGAATCGGCAAACCGTAAATAAAGATATCCACATATCGAGTAACAAAAGAAATAAACTAAACTACTGTATTATTTCGTTCAATCCCTCGTCAACGGATAAAAAAAACAAAAGTTGACAGGTGTTGTCGGCCATGACAGATTCGCGAATGGCGCGCGATCTGACACGCCAATTGAATTAGTCCTATGGAATATTTACGCAATCCAAGATGGTGGACAAGATTAAATCGTTCGAGTTTTCGGCTACTCGCTTATATAAATGGATTCGGAAACATGGACATGAATAATAAATGCGACCTTTTTACAGATTAAAGAGGCGAATTTATGAATGTGTTAAAGTTATCTGAAGATTGAAATCTGAATTTCTGAGAGCGAAAGTAAATAAGCTTGTTGGGGCGTTTCTTTTTAGTTTGCGCGAATACTTAAGCTTCCACTGGACTTGAGTGTATTTACTGATTTAAAAGGCACGGCCCTTTTAAGACGTCTCAAAGTTAGGCGACGCAGTGGGGACATTTTCTTTATTATGGGTAAAAGAAGACCCCTTCAGGCGCCTGCTGGTACGATAGGATGCTACCACGGCTCTTCCACTTTAGAGTGCGAACTCAGCCTAGTTCGCACTCTACTCACTCTCCGTTTACAAGACAGGGGATGCTTTCTTTTAGCTCTTACTTCCCACATACCCACCTAGTCTCCTTATACCTGAGTAATTCTCCTATCCTTCAAGTTAAAGTGGCTTCGCACTCAAGAGAATATACAACAGAACCACCATAAAGTTATGAAGTGTAGGCTACGTTTGGGGACGAAATGTAGTTCAGTTGGACGTGTAGTCATCCATTAAATTGGAGAACGGTCTTTGTGCATCGGTGTGACGGGTATCAGGGGATCTATTTGCGTCTTTGTTACTGAATCAGACCAGTATGAGAAAACTATGAAGACTAAAATCATCATCAATTGGTCGGAGCCATTTTCACGGCTTTCGACTCCCATAGACATCCGCATAGCTATACAGACGTGCTCCTTTCTCCTCCCACCTCCATGGGCTACCTATACACCACACGAAACGCGAAAGCACAGCTGTCAGGTGTAAGCGAGAGGTACCTCCCTGGTCGAGCCGGCCGAAGTCGCCTGCATGCAAGCATGTAGCACTACCTCTTACTAAACATGCGAAACATTCACGCTTAGAATTACGCTTTAACGCACTTATATCGCTTATCTCTCGTGAGCACTTCACAAAAATCACATTCGTTCTTTAAGAGTAAACTAAATTCACACATCAAAACTGACACCCATTACTTATGAAACAACAAATAGCCGAAATTCGGCGACAGCGCGGACGAAAGTGAGGCAATTAATAATCAGCAGATTGCTCCGTAAAGAGTCGCCAATCACGACTTAACGAGTCGACTTAATTGTCCGGTACTGGCGGGCGCACAAGTGGTACGACGTGGACTTTACTCCTGAACCACCTTTCCTGGAGCTGATGAGTTAGAATGCAGGAGTTTGGGACTAGATAGGAACTGCTAGGATTTAAACGAGCTGACGCCCATAGACATCCGGTTATACAGATGCGATCCCTTCCTCCTATCTATACACTTTTATGGCATAAACACAATTGATTTTAGCAAGAGGTAGTGCCACCCAATCCCACTGCAATGGAGCATCAATTGCAATAGAAACGGGTCGGCACGTCCTGACATGTTACTCTAGTGAAGTGACAGCTGTGCTGTCGCGTTTTGTGCTGTTTGGGAAGTTTAAAGGAGGGCAACGCATCTGCAAATTGTGCGGATGTCTATGTATGTCAAAAATCTTCCTAAATTGCGTTACGTAATACTTGAACGGTCCCTTAGTGAAATAATGGCTGAAAGATGGATGAAGAATGGTTTTGTGAAATAAATAAATAAAAATAAATAAATAAATGGATCCAGTGGTTTTGGAGCCTGTTCAATACAAACAAATAAAAAAAATCCACTTTATGTATTCGCGCTGATATAAAAAAACAATATGTATAGTATCACTTATTCGTCTGCAAAATACTCTTTATGTTGAAATTCGACTGCATTATTCATATACACTCAAAAGAATTTTATAACATTTAATTTATATGATAATGTATGTATTGTGTGCCGTGTTGGCGATCTTTAATAAATAAATAAAACAATAAATAAAAAAAAAGAAAAGCAACATCAGCATACAAGTCAAGGACCCGAAATGTATTTCAGCGTATGATATATAGGTACTATGGCACATCCAGTGTTGTACCTCTTTTATGATAGCTTTCACAATAAAACTGTGTGCGATAAATCATTTGATCGTGTGTCATGGAGAATAGAAGAGAAATGGCGTTTACTAAGAGCCACTGCACACTTACGACTTTTAGCTTCAGCGATCGGCGATTTAGACGCATTGTAGAAGCTGAATGCAGCGACCACATGCTCCCATCGCATGCTTATAAACGCGATTTAGTCGCAAAGCGACTGCGAGTGTTACGTATCGCGCATCGGATCGACATCGCAAAACCGCCGATCGTTGCTGCTATAAGTAGCGCATGTGCTTCTAAAATTATATAGTCCATTACAGCGCATTGGACTAACATGATTGTAATAATTGTACCACAGAAATAAGTTACACCGATGTACTTGCTGGAAATGGGAAAGGTTAGTCGAAGATCGAAGCCAGTGGCGTGCTGTGAGAGAGGCCTATGTCCAATAGTGGACTGCAATAGGCTGATGATGATGATGATGATGATGTACGTGCACAGTAATAATAATAATAATAATATCCTCCTAGTCGATTTCGGCTACGGCGGCCGTCTCTATAGAGACGAGCCAGATGCGCAGGATATATTATAGTGCACAAGTGTGCGCGCAGACACAAGTGCACTCTCTATTCCCTCATTCTCATATATCGATGGGACGGCAGACCGACACGACCGGTGAGAAATCAGGCGCAGGACCGACGGCTTAACGTGCTCTCCGAGGCACGGGGGTGGGTGTATCACCGCCAACTTCCTGACTCCGGACTGTTATTAGAAATTGAAAAATCCCAATAACAATTTTCGGTCCGACCCGGGATTCGAACCCAGGACCTCACGTCTGTGGTTGAACACGCTCACCACTAGACCACGAGGCAGTCAACGTGCGTACGTGCACAGTATAGGTATTTTGAAAGGTGCAAAAATGTTTCAGCCAATAACCAGGCAATATTTTTGCACAGGAAATTCTTCATTCTCCATTAGTCATTTCGAACAGGGGTATCGTTTGATTTTAAAAGACCCACGATACCACCAGGGGTATTGCCAGGGGTATGGTGGGTCCGCACTGGGTTAAATGAGAGCTGACCCTATTGGCTGGCATTCGTCAGTTGCTTAGCCGAAAGTCCACTGTCATAGGCTGTCTTTCACACGGACATCAAAATTCATGCAGCACAAGCATCGCGAGCGAGATAGCATGAGGTCACGTCTTGTTATATTTTAAGCCTTGAGTTGTAGAATAATGTTTTCATTGGATTGGTGTTGATGTGGTGATTGATCGGATTAGATCGGCATATGTTGCACACTTCTGTGTCAACGACGAAAGCCGATGTAACTTATTTTCGTGGTACAACTAGGTATACCTCTCATATGATACCGCCTTAAAAATGGAAGCTGTTCTTTGGCATCGCAGCTTCTATGTAGCCTCAATGGGAGGGGAATGGGGTGAATGAGGGCAAGGTATCTGTAATCTGTGAATGGGTGACGGCGGCCAAATGGTTATAAAAATATCCTATGAGAGAACATGTGCAAAAGTGCAAATGTAAATTACACTACATTAATAAAATAACTCTGAATGGTCCTAGATTTCTTTTTGAATTTTGTAATTTTGAAGTAAAACCTCTATACGCGCGTTTGACTTGAGTAACCTGGCGAGAGCGTTACAAAAATCACACATCGGACGAGGTCAATGGGAGTTGTTATTAAAATTCAAATTAGATCTAACTGAAACTTTAAAATATCATATGAAATGTATGTCATTGTAACTACGATAATGAATTTGTGGAATAAAACAATAATCCAGTTTTACTTCACTTGTGTGGTCTAAAGCACGCAATTTTTTTATGGTATGGGGGGTATACGAGCAGTCGGAGACATTTTCATGACTACCGACGCCCATAGTCACTGCCCTCCTTTCTCCTCCCACCTCCATGGGCTACGCACAGCGGGCGCTCCTTGTTTCTCTATGAGACATCTCTAACTCGTACAGTTTTGTTCAGATTCCATTTATTACATATTTTTTTCAATACTTACTCACAAACTCTTCATGATCGTTTCTGTTGACGCTGTTAGAATATATTTTAAGCACTTATTTCTACTACATTTTTGTTTCCACTATCCCTATGCCTTTTTTTACATTTTTTTAAACTAGTTATTTAAAACCCCTCTGTGCGCGGCTGTACGGGTACTGACGCGCACAAAGCCGATAAGCTCGTTAGCTCTCGTCATTGATACGGCGCGGCGAGTTATCACTTCCATACTTATCGGTGTTGGTTTTGTCGTTGATGCGTTGCACATGAAGTGGGGTGATTTTTATATAGTTTAAAAGGTAAAATCGGCTTTATAAGGACCTACGTTCAAGGGAATGTTTTCATATTATGCAATTTTTTTTTTCTTTCCCACCTCTTGTCTAATGAGCAGATGGAAACTTACAAACCACACGAAAAATGGCATAGCTATTACTTTACAGGTTGATGGTCGATAGGCACACACTTCTTTCGCTTAGATGGGAGAGATGCATCCCAATAGCAATATACTTTTTTGTATTTAAATAATCAAATATCATATGACACGTTATGCCATTGTAACTACGGTAATAAAAATAAATAATTAAGTTTTACTTTAGTTGTGTGATCTAAAGCACACTCTCTTTTCATCTTGAACGAGGAGTTTCTCTGATGATATACTGACCGGATCGAGGCGCTACGGTTACGATCCCTCTCCGAGTTGATGAGTGCGCTGCGACCGTAAGACTTGTGTATTCTCCGCTCACTTGTATTCTTCTGTCCGCAGTCCGGCCGCGCTCGGTGGAGGTGATGACGGGCGACGGCGACGTGCTGTCGGAGGGCGCGGTGTTCGGGCCGCTGCTGGAGCGGGCCTCGGTGAACATCTCCTGCATCGTGGTGGAGGGGAAGCCGCAGCCGAAGGTCACCTGGTACTTCAACGGGAAGGAGAGGATCGATGGTGAGTCACCTTGTGTTTTACAGTAGAGAGCCGAGAGAGAGAAAGAGAAAAATGAATAATATATTTGAGTCAACATTCCCATCATACTTTACCAGGCTTAGACCAGCTGCAGTGAACAACAAAAAACAAATATATTTTTGTACTAAATGCGCCCCGCGGTTTCACCTGCGTAAATCCCACAGGAACATTTTTTCGGGATAGAAACTATCCTATGTGTTAATTCAAATTACCCCCTATGAATATTTCATGAAAATCGGTTCAGCTGTTTTTGTGTGAAGGAGTAACAAACAAACAAACATACAAACTTTAGCATTTATAAAGGATTTTTGTTAGAATCTAGTGGACTGTAGCAATAGCATTATTAATCTGTAGCAATAGTAATACAAAGCTCATAAAAATCCAAAAGCTACAAGCTGGAATGTGTGTGTGTGGTGTGTGGAAGTGCATGGAACTCCTTCACCGCCTCAATGGGCCATTAGAAACTCACGCTCACGAAATAACAGCGCAACGGTCATTACATCTATATATAAGCTAGAGGTACCTCCCGATCAACCTAATTTAGCTGCAATCTACCTCTTACTAAATCGACATATACCAGGATAACAGAGCTTCATAATACCTAATTAATATGGTTGGCTGAATCTAGGTTAGCCATTTAAAGCTAATGTGCATAATAAATTACGAATCTAAAATTGCAATTCGGTAAACTGGTCCGCCATTCGCATCATCATCATCTGTCCAATAATATTGGCCTCTCTTAATGAACGCTAAGATGGATCCCAGACCAGCTACTCCACGGAAATATTCTTGCTATTTAACCAACACTTCATTACTTCTAACCTCCAAATCTGCAGCTACATGCATCGTAAGGTAGTGCCATGCTGCATGCATGCATGTAGCCGACCGGGGAAGTACCTATCGATCATACGGTACCGGCGTTAAGTGACCGCTATGCTGTCGCGATTCGGGCGGTGTGATCCCGGTGGCCCATGGAGGAGGAAGGAGGGTAACGTATATGTATAACATCTAACCTCTATGCTCGTTTGCCCACTAAAAGACAGTCTTCCCACCTGGCGAATCGTCGACCAAGATTTCGTCTACTCAAACATCTACTCTGGATCCTTTCGACTTCTGTTCTTCAGAGTACCAGCCCAGTGCATCTTCAGTCTATGCCTGAGAATTTACTGATTGTATTAGTTTTGGTGGCATTTCATCTGAGGTTTCGAAGTCGCATTGCTGGCTCTTGACATAAAAATAAGCTTCTTAAAGACCCCTAGGTCGTAACGGTTCGGAAACACCGAGAGCGGCAGCTGATTCCAGAAATAGTGCGCGGAATAAAATTGCCCTTAAAGCGCACGGCAGCGGATTTCGGAATATCGAGGTGACGGAGTTTTGAGTTTTGTCTCGAAATTCTATTTAGTCGGAACTGAGTCGTCGACGGTTTGAGTCCGACCGAAGTTGTCCTGTGCAAATCATCTTCTCTTATTTTCTAGTCCATCTTCTACTTATAAGAAGGTACGAATAGCAGCGGGCTCAATTGGCTACATCCGACATGTCTAAAGGCCTTGGACTACTGAGTACTGATCTCCTTTACAAGAAAACTTTAACTAAAAACCTACCCATTCTAGTAGTTTCGTACGTCTTATATTCTCATGTTTTCCTGGTATTTATACTTTAAGAAACAGTTAACATTGCATTATGTCCGTCATATGATTATCATATGCTCGGTATATATATGCCGTATTGCATGTAAATTGGGACATCACAACCGGGAATGTTGAAATCCTTCGCTCACGTGAAGCCGCCGCACAGTAGTGACAGCTATATTGTCGCTATTCGTGATACAATGACGGGGAGGAGCGAAGTAGTAGCATAACAATTATGCAAAGTCCCCGGTAGTAAAAGTCTCCAGCTGTTTATTTGCCCCATTATACAACGAAAAGCGTCGGAAACCATCTTAATTATCGTAATGGTCAAGGAAATTGCTTAAAACGTCACAACAAACAAAAATACAATTCGTTTTACATTTAAAGGCTCTAAATAAAAATAAACACGCAAAAACACGATATAAATGTAAGAGGGAGGCTAGGCATGGGGGTTCTGTCCATGTCGATAATACCGGTACCGGAACCGGCATTTACGATGCTTTAATTAATTACATATTATTATCGATGTCTATTCAACTATGTTCATGTATTCGTGCATAGTCATTTTAATGGAAAGAAGGGAAATAAGCAGTCTAAAAGCTACAGTTAGGTCGGTAGAGACGGCCCTATTCAGCTACAATGTTGCAATGGCAGTACTTACTATACATGTAGACCAAACTTTATATTTATTAATAGGTAGTGTTAATCAGCTTGGCAGACTTAAAATGTAAAAGAACAGCGACATTGTCGTGTTTCATGCGACTTATGAGTTTTTGTTTGCTCTTTGGAGTGGAGATGGAAGGAGAGCATAAAAATTTTGCATTGCAATAAAAATATACTCTAAAAGGTTGATATATGACAGCTGATACAAACAAACATATCAAAATTTCTGTCATTTTCAAACCGGTAATACATCATAACGACAAAACTAATTAATTTATTCGGTGTTTATCTACATACTAGCTGTGCCCCGCGGTTTCACCCGCGTCTAATTTCTAAGAAATCCATATAAACTTCAACACCCTACTTCACCCCCTTAGGGGTTGAATTTCTAAAAATCTTAGCGGATGCCTACGTCGTAACATCTACCTGGATGCCAAATTTCAGCTTGATCCGTCCAGTGGTTTGGGCTGTGCGTTGATAGATGGCAATGTCACGTTTGAGTTTTATATTTATAGATTATTAAACAATCTCGACATTTCAAGTACTTTATATCAATCAACTTGTGGTAAAAAACACACAAATAAACTGCGGTAAAATATGCTAAAGTAGATTAATCGTAATATACATTTACTTCAAAAATGTTTAATAAAGACACAACCTTTCAACAAAAAATATTTCTAGTTCCAATCCTATTCTTATTAGGCATCTTATCGATATTGGTATACATTTGAACCGCTACTACTGGGTATCTTATCGATATTGGTGTAAACCCCATCCCTAGCGGATATCTAAACGCTTCGATTTTATATTTCATTGTTTACCCGAGCCGCATACAAACTCACCTGGGCTTTTAGGAGCTTATTTTTGAGTCTTATTTTTGCTTTTTCCCGTTTATTCGTTCGGATGGTTCTTGTGTGACGTCACTTGGTTTATGGGCCCCTGGTGGGAGTGGACTGGGTTTTCACGCCATTGTTATGCCATATTATTAGTAAGAGTGTTTTTTTTGTTTAAATTGTAAAAGCCAAACCCGGATTCGAAACAAAAAAGATTAGGATTTACAATTTTTTTAATGCGTATAGCTGCTGTGTACTGGGGTTTCAGCCGAGTGAAATACACTCCAACAGCAACAAGTTATTTTTTTTTTAACATATTTTACCTTTTGATCAAATTTAGCAGACATAGTGCCACGTTAAAACTTTCGCACATTTCCTGTTATTTTGTGGTTTTTTTTAACTATATATGCAGTCCGAGCATTTTCAGGATACGTTTTCAATATGTTGCCCTCCTCCGTCTCCATGGGCCATCGGTTTACACACGAAACAACTTAGCTGTCCTTTTACGCCTACATCGTGTAATTCGTGTAATGAGACGTCCCCGGTCGCTCCCGCCGAATTCCGCTGCAATGCGTGACAACTCTTACTAAACCTTTTTATATCTAACCCGCGTAAATTTCAATCCCGTGGAAAATTGAAAATCATCCCATCGCATCCTATAGGAACACTTTTTTGGGATAAAAACTATTCTATGTGTTAATCCAAGATACCCTTTACGTGTGCGCCAAATTTCATGAAAATCGGTTCAGCAGTTTTTAAGTGAAGGAGTAACAAACAAACAAACTTACGCATTTACAATATAACTAAGAAGTAGGATACAAACCACAAGGGTTGAAGATATTTCAGCGTTCGAGCAATATTTATAAATCGGGACTTCAAAAATTCAGCATTCGAACTCGCAAATGTACCGCCAGCCCGGAATATTCCGGGATATTCGTCTTACCTGTTCATAACGTTGGGGATTTGGGTTCGGGGATCTTTTGTGGAGTCTGAAAGGGGAAAGCACTTCGCGGCTATTTTGAATACAGGTTGCGATGTATGAAATGTTTGAATCACTAAAACGATTTTATTGTGAGGGAGAGTGAGGTTTTTGATGTACTAATGTTATAAATGATTAAGTTTGTGGGTTTGTTAATGTTTCCCTCAAAGATGACTGCCTGGTGGTCTAGCAACAGACATGAAGTCTCGTTTACGAATCCCGGGTCAGACAAAAAATTGTTATTGGATTTTTTAATTTCTAATAACAATGCGGAGTCGGGAAGTTGGCGGTGGTACACCCCCGTGCCTCGGAGAACACGTTAAGCCGTCGGTTCTGAGCCTGAATTCGCACTGGTCGTGTCTGCCGTCTCATTGGAAAAAGGGAATAAAGAGTGCACTTGTGTCTACACACTTGTGCACTATAATATGTCCGGCGCAGATCATCGCCATAGCTGAAATACGGCTAGGATGACATTTCCAAAATAGCTGAATGGATTTGGATGTAACATGAAAGACGACCGAACTGCAGTTCATCCGGACCATTTGTTAAGAATAATATAAATATAATAATAGGAACAGTTTAGGAAGAGGTAGTGCCTCTGCACGCATGCAGAATTGGGCCGGCACGACCGGGGAGCTCGCGCACACGAGACCGGCGTAAAGTGATAGCTGTGCTCGCGTTTCGTCCGGTGTATAAGTAGCCGGTGGCCCAAGGAGGCGGGAGGAGGAAGGAGGGTAACGCATCTGTTTATCTCTATGCGGATGTCCATGGGCGTCGGTAGTCATGAAAATGGCTGCGACTGTTCGTTTGCCCCCTGTACCATGAAATACCTTGTTTTATAATTTAAGAAGAAGCATTGGGCACCAGGCGTTATTGCAATCACCTGACTCATCAAGAGATGTTCCCGCGACGTGAATCATGTCTGACTGTTCTTCCTGCGATGGTGGCATCGACTGTAGATCGCCAGCGCCAGTTACATATCACAAACCGGAAAAGCATAATACTTTCTATTCCGAAAAAAATGGATAACTTGGCTTTTGTTCTAATCGCGCGAGACTGCAGGGCGTCGATAGTTTTTTCAATGAAACTGTTTAATGTTCGGTTTAAAAATGTTTCTCATACACTCTAGAACCTAAGAAATACAAATAATATATTAACCTTTTTATAGGAGCTAAATCGTATAAAATGAAAATTTGGTACTATCTATATCAATACAGGGTTTCTTAGAATAAGCTTTAACCACAAATTCTGGGTTGAAAATTCTTAAACCATTTCTGAGAAACCCTCTATGTAAAAGGTAAGCCTGACTGGCTCATAGATCAAAGCACAGCCGCAACTACAGTAACTAGTAACTTGGTACACGGGTTCCTTCCATTTAAACGAGCACTAAGAAAGGATTCTTAGAAATACAGCCCCTAACGGGGTGAAATAAGGGTGTAAAGTGGAATTTTCTTATTTATAAACTTAGAAGTACGAAAATAGATGTGTAAATTCTTGATTACAATTAAGACTGCTGTGCGTAGGTGAAATTGACGATTTTTTCCCCAGAAAAGTTAAATTGGAGGGGTGAAGTTTGTGAGAAAATTTTCTCACTTATGTATCTAATATATAATAATAATAGCAGTGTAAAAATTGGCATGGAAATGGTTTTTTTTTCGATGTTTTCAAGCAATAAAAGAAACTGCTACATCATTAGAATACGTAGGTAAATTTGGTCGCCATCTTTAAGCTGTCAATAGCTCAATTGAGGGGCAATACACTCGTACGCGAAGGTACAAGAATCGAATCCAAAGTTAATTTTTTTTTTATTTTTAGGGTTCCGTATCTCAAAGAGAAAAAACGGAACCCTTATAGGATCGCTTTGTTGTCCGTCTGTCTGTACGTCTGTCAAGACCTTTTTCTCTAAAACGCGTGGAGGGATTAAGCTGAATTTCAAAAAAAAGTCAAATACGGAGGTCAGTTACGTCTTGATGCCTTGAAAAAATCACACTTCTTAGTTAACGCAATAAAAAGTTATAGCCAATTATGCACAAATTTTGTATGAAAACGTACTTTGTTGAAAACCAAAAAATTATCGGGTACTTCCCGTTGACCTGGAGTTGTGAAATTTGGCATGAAGTAAGAACTTATAGCACATATATAAGAATATATCTGAAAACTTGTAAATTATATGTAGATCATTGGGAAAATCATTATCAAATGTGTGTGAGCAATCGCTTATATACGTTTGTCAACTTAAACGGCAGGCGTAAAGTTACAATAATATTGAAAACCATACATTACGTTTGGATTACGGAACCCTCGGTGTGCGAGTCGGACTCGCACTTGGCCGGTTTTTTTTTTATCCTAAGATTTTTGGTACGAGGATCGAATCTACAGTCACTTTTCTTTTTTTATTTTTATCCTTTTTTTATTAATCTTTCATTATGTAATTCGTATGTAAATAAATACCGAGCAAAGCTCGGTCATCCAGTTGTTATATTCTACCACGTGAAAATAAGATAAAAAGAAAAACTGTAAATCTTGGTGATTCCCTCCAAAATATACGCGGGCGAAACCGGGGAGCACAGGTAGCTTTACATAAGTTGTCTCCTACCTCCCTTTACTACAGAGCCTTCAGTGTGCGAGTCCGAATAGCATTTCTTATAGTATAAGGGGCGAACGAGCAGACGGAGCCGTTTTCAAGACCACCGACGCCCACAAACATTCGCACAAAGGCTGTACTGATGCGTTGCCCTCCTCCCTCCTGCATGGGCCACCGGCTTACGCACGAAACGCGACGACACAGCTGTTGCTTTACGGTATCGTGTAAGCGAGAGGTACCTCCCCGGACGTACCCAATTCTGCTGCATGCAGGTACTACCTCTTACTGTACGCGAGTCCGACTAGTAAGTAATACTAGTTTAGAGCGGTTTTCACAAACTACTCTAATA
>LUGF01052206.1:24087-37414 GCA_001625245.1 Calycopis cecrops | reverse complement strand
AAGCCAGCGCATCTCCATGACACAAGGCCATCGGAATTTAAAATCAAGGCTCACCGGTATGGTGTTATTGGTTTTTAAAATAGCTCGGACGTGGAGTGTGGAGTGTACTTACACGGCAGTGATAGTGTTGCTATATTGCATAGGTTTTTCAGTATTATTCGCGTAAGGAAACAAACAATTTACCAAAAAAAGTGTGTGCTTTAGAGCAGACAACTGAAGTAAAACTGTATTGATTTAATACACAAATTCATTTATACTTTATCTAAGACTAGGTATTCCGACAGCCGTTGTCTTGTCTAAACATGTTGTCATGGTAACGTGTAATGTTATGTGGCCGAATTGTCAATCCGTTATTTTGCCCTAGTGTATTTCAAGTCGAGATACCGACTTCAGCATTATACATATTGATAGATTATAGTCATAATGGCTACCGATGTCCTATATAACAAAAAAGATTCATTAAGATCCGTTATGTAGTTGTTACGTGAGCGCCGCACAAGACTCAGACAGAACGACGTCCTCTACAGTTATATTAGATGTGTAGATTAGATAAAATATCACACTTTAGCAGTTGGAGGCCAGTAACTCTTCCGATTACCATAGAAATCTGTATAATTGTTTTGCCCAGCGCTATACCCTTTTCCCCCTCTAATAGACCAGTGGTAAGTCACGAACCACACAAAATGCGACTTTTAGGATATAACTACACTCTATATATTGAATTGCAATTGAACATCCTACTAATATTATAAATGCAAAGTTTGTATGTTTGTTTGTTACATCTTCAGGCAAAAACTGCTGAATCCATTTTCATGACATTTGGCACACACAGAGTAATTTGGATTAACACAGAATAGTTTTTATCCCGAAAAATGTTCCAATGCCATGGGGTGATTTTCTATTTTCCACAGGATCGAAATTTACGCGGGTGAAACCGCGGGGCGCAGCTATTTTCTTATGTAGAGAAGAAATGCGAAATTTCTACAGATCGACAACAATATTCCTGAAGTTGAAAATTGTAGAATAGGTTGGAAAAGTTGTTATTTTAACGCATAAACAAGAGAGAGCTATCACATCTTTCCGAAGTTTTTATCTCCACGATCACGTGGCAAGGGAACCGCACCGTCGACAATCTACAATTTTAATTAAATCCGACGCCGCGACTGAAACAAAGGAGCAAGTGGAGAAAATGTTGTTTATGCTGTGAGACTTGATAATATCATTGTCATAAGGAAGTTTCCTTTAGTTGTGAGCTTAGAATTTAGATAATATTTTAGATTATTCTAGCTACACTCCGCGATTTCACCCGCGTATGTTAAATATAAAGATGAAAAATAGATGTTGGCCGATTCTCGGAGCTACCCGATATGCACACAAAATTTCATGAGAATCCGTCGAGCCGTATCGGAGGAGTGAGGTAACTGACATTGTGACACGAGAATTTACTTCATTTTCTTTTGACGATTGGCTGGCGCAGTGGTAGAGAGCTCGGACCAGGGGACCATGTCGCCAGGGGTCGCGGGTTCGAATCCCGCCCAGGCCATAGATGGATGGATCTGTGTATTATTTGTGTTTCTTTAGTAAAAATCTTGAACAGCTTCTTAAGTTAATAAAACATGTTGAATATATTCCGTTGTCTGGTACCCGTAACACAAGTCCTGACGGTACTTAACGCGGGACTAGGCTAAGGTGGTGTGATAAGTACAAAGATTATTGAAGGGGAGTACTGTATGCTTAACAAGCATGCAATTATGCATATATCTATAGCAGTATTTTGAGAGCTCGACTGCTCAAAAACATTTTCGAAGTTAAAAATTGTAGAAAATTGTAGCAAAGTTGGTATTTTTAACACATAGGCATAAAGTTAAGAGAAAGAAGTCACTTCAAATGTGCTTATTTATACCTATAGCTATAGTCACAGCGCCGTCTGCTTGGGGGAAACCCTTACACCTTAAAAAAGCTTAATTAAAGAGCTCCAGAAGTATTTTTTTAATCCATAATCATATTCTTATACAATAACTAAAAGGTTGGAGAAATAACATCTTTCGGAAGCAACATATCTGCACGATCACGTAGCAAGGTAGCCGCACCGTCGACAATTTACAATTTTAATTAAATCCGACGCCGCGAAGAAGCAAGTGGAGAAAATGTATCCGCTGTGAGACTTGATATAATCACAATCAGTTTAATTAAGTAAGAGTTACTGCAACCGCTGTTCAATAACCTGTGGTTTTATTGTGGTGTTATTCAATGCTTTGTTTAATGGGTGGGTTGAATATAGTTAAACCAACCATTCTGTAAGAGGTAGTGCCACACTGCATGCCGAATTGGGCTAGCCAGGGAGGTACCTCTCGTTTACACGAGACCGGCGTAAAGTTTCGTGCGGTGTGTTAGTAGCCGGTGCCCCATGGAAGTGGGAGAAAAATGAATAGAATAGGAGCTCTTTATTCAGTACTACACTGCTAGGTTATAAAACACAAAACACACATTACAATTTACATTTACTAGTACACACAGTAAGTTGAGTAAGTTTGCTAAACAGATAATAACACGATTTAAAACAAGAATTAAAAATAAAACAAAACATACAATTAAAGGAAATATATAACTAGATATATCACACATTTATTGCACTGAATGGGAATGCCACTCGACATACAGTTGGAAATATCACACAAATATTCCCAACGCCAATATTCTGTGACATCATTTATTATGTAACAAATGAAAAATGAAAATGTTTTTATTCAAAATAGAATTGTACAAATCACTTTTTGAACGTCAACAATTATGACTACTGCCGGTTCAACCCTAGCTTTGTCCTGAGAAGAACCGGCGAAACAAACTCAGCAGACCTCACGAGGAAGTATCTATCAATATAAAAAAAATATCATATTATATAAGATATACAACTAAATTACAATAATTATTGTACAAAATCAACCTGGGAGGAGGGTTCTATTCCCAAGGTGTGTCTGACGTATAATCTGCTACCTTATAATATCCCTTATCACACAAACGTTCTTTAACAACTTTTTAAATTTCTTAATTGAAAGTTTTTGGACACATTCTGGGATTCTATTGTAAAGCCGTATACATTGCCGTCTAAAGGAATTTCTCACTTTGCTAAGTCTAAAAAGTGGTACATCTAGTTTGTGTCCGTTTCTTATATTTCTACTATGTTGATCACTATTATTACTAAACTCGCTAATATTCTTTCGTACATATAATGCATTATATATACGTATAGACTATGTATAGACTAGGTAAGTTAAAAAGAGGGAAGCGCATCTGTGTAGCGTCTTTGCGCATGTCTATGGGCTTCGGTAGTCATGAAAATGGCTCGGACCGCTCGTTTGCCCCCCTATATCATAAATTTTAAAAACCACTAGACCACAATACAGATTCAGACTTTATAGATAATAAGCTTGTTTCGGAGAGACATCTTGTTACTGCGTATCTATACATATAAAAAACAGTCAAATCCGTGTGTTTGTACGTTGAATATATTTATGAAAAACTAATTGGGAACGATGTTAAAACAGTATTAGAACACTTTTCAATGTATTTTAATTTTCTCTGTTTGTCCGTTTGTCTGTATGTCTGTTTGTCCATGGTCCAATCTCCGAAACCACTGGACAGATTTGAATGAAACATTATATGGTGTATAGATATTAAGCTGGCTCAACATCTAGAACACTTTTTACTGCGCGCTCGCTCATTCCTACGGGAAATTCAGTAATTATGCTTTACCCGACTGATTTGAAGATTTGAAAGAATTATAATATACTAGCTGCGCTCCGCGGTATTACCCGCGTAAATTTCAATCCCGTGGAAAATAGGAAATCATCCCATGGCGTCCAATATGAACATTTTTTCGGAATAAAAACTATCCTATGTGTTTTTATACAACGCAAATTATATAATGAAAAGCGGTTCAGCAGTTTTTACGTGAAGGAGTAACAAACAAACAAACAAATTTTCGCATTTATAATATTAGTAGGATAAAACACGCTACGCGAACGAAGCTGCGGGCCTCAGCTAGTTAAGTAATAAGCTTGTGTACTACTTGAGCTTCTGGCTGAAGTTTGTTGACTCTTTGAAGGTGAAAGCATCGATAATCTCGGTCTAATCTCAATATCAATATCGATATCTATGCAAACATTTCTCTATGCAATCTTTGGCTAACCATAGACTACAGTACTAAGCGGAGGTCCGGGTTCGAAGCACGGTGCGGACCAAAAATTGTATTCAATTTGTAATAATAGTCCGGAGTCAAGAAGTTGTCGGTATGATATGATATCTCCCACCGGGATATGAGAATGATAGTAAAAGGTAGTGCCTCACCGCATGCATGCATGTAGCCTAATTGGGCCGCCGTGAGGCCACAAAGGTTTTTGGGTTAAGATTTTCAAAAATTTTATTCCAAAGGGGGTGAAATAAGGGTAAATTTAATAACTAGTCGACCCTACAGCCGTTATCTTGCCATAATTAGAAAATATGTTGTCATGGTAACGTGTAATGTTATGTGGCCGAATTGTCAATGCGTCGTGCCCTACAATAGTGTATTTCATTGATAAATTATAGTCTAAGTATTACCGAGAACTAATAGCTATATAACATAAAACTTTCATCAAAACCCCTCCAGAAGTTTTTGCGTGAAAACCAGACAGAAGGACGACTTCTACAGTTTAATTATATGTATAGATGTGATGTGCTTAGCATATTCTTAATATTTCGCCGCTCTTAAGGAGTTTTCACTTAAATAAAATACTTAGTTAATACAACTCCACGTCACACCGGTTGAACCCGGCCCGCGCCGACGGGGCGGCTAACTCAAACAAATGGTTCTTCGTAATTAACTGACATCATTCGAATTGTTCCGGCAACAAGTTAGATTGGATCGGCGACGTGTAAAGGGGCAGAAGAGCGAATCGAGAAGTGTGGGTTTGTTATTAGGGTTCCGTATCTCAAAGTGAAAAAACGAAACCTTTATAGGATCACTTTGTTGTCCGTCTGTCTGTACGTCTGTCAAGACCTTTTTCTCTAAAACGCGTGAAGGGATTAAGCCGAATTTTTGTCAAAGACGAAGGTCAGTTACGTCTTGATGCCTTGAAAGAATCACACTTCTAAGTTAACGAAATAAAAAGTTATAGCCAATTATGCACAAATTTTGTATGAAAACGTACTTTGTCGAAAACCCAAAATTATCGGGTACTTCCCGTTGACCTGGAGTTGTAAAATTTGGCAAGAAGTAAGAACTTATAGCACATAATATATAGGAATAAATCTGAAAACTAGTAAATTATATGTAAATCATTGGAAAAATCATTATCAACTTATTCGCCTGATAAATGTGTGAGGCAACCGTCCTTTTTTTTTTCAAAGCATCAAGACGTAACTGGCCTTCATATTTGACAAAAATTTCAGCTTAATCCCTTCACGCGTTTTAGAGAAAAAGGTCTTGAAAACCATGCATTACGTTTGGATTGATCTTCCCATTCATACGGAACCCTCGGTGTGCGAGTCGGACTCGCACTTGGCCGGTTTTTTATTGTATAGGATAGGGGTGCAAACGAGCAGTCGGGGACAATTTTATAACTAATAACCCTCGTTCCTTCTCCTCCATGGGCTACCGGATAATATATCCCACAACGCACCAAACGCGACAGCACAGCTGTCACTTAACATATAAGCGACGGTACCTCCCCGGTCGTGCCGGCCAAATTCGGTTTCATGCATGCATGCATGCAGCATGGCACTATCTCGTACCAAAAGGTTGTAGCAAGAAATTTAAAATTTACATACATAAGTTAGAACTTCCTAGAAACCTCCTAACATAGTCGGGTGAGAGTCTAGCTCAAACTATGTATGTATGCATGTGCTCTGCATATCCGGAACATATGTATGAGCATCAGGAGCCACGTAATTTACTCGCAGACCGCAGGCTTTGTCTCGGGATCCGGCTCCTAATAGAGGTCTTAAAAACACGGCGCGAGCGATAGGAGGTAGCGGGCGTAGCTATATCATACATATAGAGACGTAAGCGAGTTGACGGTGTCTGACAACCTACGCCAAAAGAAACACATTTGTTCTTCATCCAGGAACATGGGCCACCGAAAACTCATACGCGTCCTTCAACGCAGCAATGCAGTGTAGCGATTTTTATTTCCAGTGAACATAGCATGCAGTCTCAAAAATGTTGTATTTCTTATTGAAATTCTTAATCTTTTGGACTGAAATGATCCGGCTATTACATAGAGGTACGAGCGACGAAACCTCATGATATTATACTTGTAAATAAAATTTAATCATGACGCGCATGGCATAATATAAAAGCATGCATGGTTTCGGCGAAGTTGCTGACTTTGAAATGTTGAAAATTGGCAAAAATCTACAATTATTGTGTTTTGGAAAACTTGGTGAAATAGCTGATGTAACCCGAACCATTACTTACAACCATGATATAATATGCATGCATTGATTTGACTATGGTACCTTTTATTTGCCGTATATGTAGAGTTAGGTAGTAAGTTTTCGGATAGATTCCTATAGCTGAGTTCAGGATGGCTAAAAAAGCAAAACTGCACTCATTTACATTGTTTGCTTATTCTACCCTCCAAATTTGAGCCCAATCGATTAATTCATGCTGGCTACCATTAAATATTGAGGTACAAACAAAAAAACGCATAGAATCCGGTACAAACAAGACATTCTGGACTGTTTTTTATATCGGCATTTTTTTAAGGAACACTGGAAAAATACCCGCTACATCTTATCGCTTGTACCACGCGCACATTTGAAGAAGTTTACGAGATTTCGCCCATGTCGGGTGACGCGCAAACTTGTGTCCCGCCGTCCGCCGCTGCACTTCAACCCCGAATAATTACCAACTCCCAACTTCGGCGTCAGAACGTCATTATACACCCACGGGCATGTATAGAGAGTCTGTGCAGGGCGAGTTATAGTGCACAAGTGTGTGACTTATAAGTGCACTATACACACTGCCCATCTCTACAGGGCAAAGACTGCAAATGGCCAATTACTCGTCCTACAATTTCCAAATGAAACATCAGAATAACCTGAATACTTCTTATTATTATTTCTTCATAAAAATCCTGGTTCTGAAATATGTACGTTACCTTACGATATGCGGTTAAACATGCTTACCGCTAGATCATGAGGCAGTCCATATCATTACTGCATAGCAGATGACACAGTTATACGTGATGTACCTGTCACTTACATAGCATTGTCGTAAATATTATTTGTATTTACATTACGCGCTGTTTGAAAGAATCATGATGCAACATTGGGGAACACTGTCGCGTTTTGTGCGGTTCCTGAGATTCACTAGGTATGGTGTTTGTTTGTTTGTCATTAAACTCTGACCCCTCGCACCAATTCGCCTGCAATGCAGCCATGTGTTTAAAAATCAGAGGTACCAGGAACACAGATGTGGCTGGAGAGTCAAATCTCCCGATCTCCCTTTTTCTCCCTTCTCCCTCTCTCCCTTTGCTAATGTTGGCTAAAGATCCTGTCATGCCAGCCAAAATAAGCCTCTCGATTACACGATACTGGCTAATAAGACAGCTGTGCTGTCGCATTTCGTGCGGTTTACACAGTCGGTTGTCCATTGAGAATAACCTCTATGCGGGGATGTCTTCGGGCCACTTAATAAAAAAAACCTTTTATAAAATCAAAAGTACCAGGAACATATAACTTACATGCAGTGTGTCTGATCAAGCTTTGCTCGTTGAATCTGTTTATGTCTAGAGCGTCGGTAGTCAGTGGCTCCAACTGCTCGTTGGCCTCCTTATACTATAAAAAAAAATTGTTACAAAATCAAAAGTACCAGGAACACATAAGTTGCGTGTAGTGTAGTCGCTCGGCTGATGCTGATGTATCCAAAGAAGTAGAAACACGTCTTACTTAACCGAAGAGCTTTAGCAAGTTTTATTGAAATATTTTCCATTTCTTTTGCCGGCGACAAAGTTAAATAAGTTTTGAATAAATAAATAAAGTTTTGTATAAATCGAACTGGTGTTATGAACGAGAGGTACCTCCCAGGCATGTCTACCCAAATGAGCTGCAGGAAGCTTTAGTAAGAGGTAGTGCCACGCTGCATGCATGCAGCCGAATTGAGCCAGCATGACCGGGGAGGTACCTCTCGCTTACACGGGACCGGCGTAAAGTGACAGCTATGCCTTTTTTATAGTGGGTTATCCTCATGGATACCCAGCTGGGTTATGTCGGACTCTTACCGGTATACATTACAGTACACAAATGCTTTAAATAAAAAGATATTTGTCAAAAGTACTAGGAACACATCAGGTAAAGGAGGTAGTAGTCAGCCAATCTTTGCTATTACTTTAAAGTAACCTCCACTAGACGCTGATGCTGATAGATATACTCAGAGAGGCGGAAACACGTTACTTAAGAACTTTTATTGAAATATTTTCCGTTTCTTTGCTCAAGTTAAATAAGTTGGGCATGAGTTATAATGCCGACCGTGGGACCCGCCGGTGCACACAAACTTGCCACTCAACGAATAAAGACTCCAAAAGGATTTGGACCTTAACTCTTTGTTAAGGACGGCGGTATGCGAGCGGTGAAATAGGCAAGAAATAAATTGTGATCTTGTGTTTACGCGAATTACTCGTTACAATAAAAATTATTTTACTAATAAAAGTTGTAAGGTACCCCGTACCTTAGAAACATGAAAAATCTATGTTATAAATATCACATACTTCTATGGCATCCCTAAGGCATATGCTGGCTGCATATGCAATGCAGTACCAGCCTATCAAAGTAATTTACCTGCATTTGCAATCGAATCGAACCTTATTAAGAGGGAAGAGGGCAACGCGTCTGTGTAGCTTCCATGCGTATGTCTATAGACGTTAGTAGTCATGACGGCGCTGACTGCTCGTTTGTCCCCTAATACTATAAAAGAAACAAGATATTTTTGGTAAAACGTTGCAAAAAAAAGCTGCTAATTAAATAGATTTAGCATTCTATTTATTTCAAAAGTTCATTTAGTTAGTCAATTAATTTACACTCCCGATAATATCAAAAGGGGAACCAACACTTAACTTAAATTAGTAATCATAAACTCCAGTCTCAAATTATGTACGCGACCGGTTTCATCGGCATCAACAAGGCGTAAAACAATTACAATTACAATAAACTACGCGCCGATCTCTCAAGAGATGTAACAACAAAAACATGGCCGCAACACCAAAATCACCATAGCAACCGCGCGGCAGCGACCAACGCGGCCTCAAGCGGCCCACACCGGTATTACACATTACATGTGGTTCAGAACAACACCGTTAAAAGTAATTTTACTGCAATGCCAATTTATTAATTTCATTAAAATGTTATTAAACTACGATATCGTTCTTGGCTACACCTCGCACACGACCGTCCCCTCATTCACCCCACGGGCCCTTTTGGTCCGATAAAGCGTGCGGCCGGGATGTACAGCCGGGTTCCGCACCGCCAGTTAAATCTATTAGAGAACTCTACGTGTAATATCAACTTTATTCTTGGTGTATTTTTTTATTGCTTGTTGCTCGCCTGGTAACATAGCTTGGATAAACAGAGCATGTTCAGGAGTCGTAGGTTCGAATCCTGCTTAGGTGATGTTTATATATGTAATAATGTTTATCTGTATTGAAGCGGCACCGGGGAGGTACCTCTCACTTACACGAAACTGGTGGAATGTAACAGCTGTGTTGTCACGTTTCGTGCTGTGTGTAAGTAACACGTCGCCTATGGGGGTAGGAGGAGAAAAGAAATATATTTTATATTATTTTTACAGATTTAAGACATATACAATGAAGATTTTTATTATAGAAACTCATATAATACATTTTTTATAGTAACAGGATGCAAACGAGCAGTCGGAATGACCACCTCCTCCCACCACCATAGCCACGTAAACACCTCCAATTTCCTTCATCCCCCTGAATTTTAATATACAAAATACGTTGTTGGAATTTCCTGTTTCCATACACAGTAATGAAAATTTAATTATGTTTTCAAAATTTAATAAAACGTGAATAATTTATAAATTGAACAAAATATTTATAATAAAGAGCGCGGAAAGTATGTACATTGAAGATTTTCGAAAAAAAATATTTGGGGATACTTAAAATTGATAACAACGACAACAGTTTTTAGGTTTTTTATCTGTTTGTCTGTTTGTATGTGCAGAGAAATCCTGACCAGGCTATAGGGTACAAAAATGTGAATTCAGCCCCTAAAAGATGGGAATTGAAGTTTGTTCCCTACACTATAATGAAACAAAGAATATAATATGAAAGCCAAAAACTATTTGAACTGATTCAATCGAGATTTGCTTAGTTTTAACAAGCCCAACGTTTCGGCCTAGTTTTTTAAAATTGAATAAGGAGGCAAACGAGCAGTCGGAGCCGCTTTCATGGCTACTCTAGACATCTGCATAGAAGTTGGACGCGTTGCTATCCATCCTCCCCCTCCATAGGCCACCGGCAACTTACACACCGCACCGTATCATATAAGAGAGATGAATTCCCCGATCGTTCTTAATTCGACTGCTTGCAGCGTGGCACTACCTCTTACACGATCAGTAATAATTCTCGTGCAACGCATCAACTACACAAACATGTAAAACTATCAATTAATACTCGCTTAGCAAACTTTCAGACCGCATATTAATTTGTGTTCCCCTGGTACACAGAGGGTGTACCCACGGGGTTTGTTAAATCAATCTGTTCGAGTTCTCTACCTCCTTATTGATTCTGCTGCCCTGGTATTTTACTGTGAATAGCAAGAATACAAGTGTGTTGTTGATGCATTGTAGATGAAACAGGCTTGTACTATGGTGGTTAGATGGTGTTAGCAGCATTGCAGAGAAATTAAGCAGGCACGTTACGAATCGCGCTCAAGCCGCTCTTGAAGTGGTGGTTAAGTTGTCGTGTTTTGTGACGTTCGTTGTGGGTACACCACGGGGTTGTTAAATGAATCTGTTGTAGTTTTCTCTACTTTTTATTGGTTCTGTTATCCTAGTATTTTACTGAAAATATTGAGAGTATAATGTACAGTTGCTGTGTTGTAAATCAAACGGGCTTTGACCATAGTTGTATAAATTATAGGGTTAGATGTTGTTGCTACTTGGCTTGAATATCGCTCAAGCAGTGCTTGAAGTGATGGCTGTTTGTGTTTTGTGTATTCGTTCGTGACTGTCCGGCGGCCGATGTTTGGGGTGAACGAGGCAACGTGTCTACATAAGTCATGGTTGTGAAGATATTTATGGAACATATCAAACAGCTGTCTGCTGTCCGTGCAGCACTCTGGAAATGATACGATCTATTCCTGTTCCAAAAAGTATATTTTTGAAAAGAGGAAAATTGAAAAACATTGCTCTTCTTGACGCCGTAGGGTCCAACGTAGTCCCTACAGGGTGACCCCCACAACCCCAGCTAACCACACAGCCAAATTGATTAATTTGTGGACATTAGAAAAGGGACTACCCCGAGGTTCGAATTACTTCATGAATATCTAATAACTAGTAACTTGTTTTTAATTGGAAAACGAGCAAATTGGGCATCTGATGGTCTTTATTGAAATTAAGTCTATAAACTCTGTTATAACTATAATTTTACGTCATAACTTTGTAGGAAAACATTGATGAAAGAGAGACAGGGGGATACAAGCTAAACGTGCCTCTCTATCACTTGTTCCGCGCTTGCATGCTCGTGCGTGCAGCCGGCGTTCATGCTCAACGCCTACATGATTTCGCCAAGATATGCTGTCGCGATTCTTGCAGTTTCTGAGTAGATGTGCCAATTGGGGGCACGGGGTGAAGAACAACGGATCTAATTAGAAACGTCAGGATATTTAAGCGCTTCAGTAGTGACTAAACAGCTCCAACTTCTCATTAGTCCCCTTTTCCTTTAAATAATAAGTCTGAAATAGCATTGTTGTTAGTGCGTTTTGTCTTTCCTCTGCTTGCTATATTATTGTGCGAGTGATTTCGTAAATGGGGACGGAAACGTGTAACAGAAAACTGAGAAATCGCTTATGACGTCATAGTATAACTCTCGCCCGCCTTAATGAATTGCTTTGTTCTTAACCTAGTAAGCTGCTGCAACTGGATTAGACCAGCACCACGGGAGGCACCGCATACCGGCGTAAAGAGACAGGCGTGTAGCCGCATTTCGTGCGATTTACGAGTTTCCGGTGGCCCATTGAAGGGGGAGAAAGCCACGCACCTATCTACACGGATGTCTACTATCGTCAATAGTCATCAAAAACCGACTGCTCATATACCCTCGTATACTATAAAACAGTAAAAAGCTGAGCTCTCATCCCTCCACATAGAAACTAAGTATGTCCTGAAGTCTGTACTAATGTCTTGTCACCGACGCGTGAACATCCATCTCTTTATATTTACGTCTGCAGTTACTGGAACCGTGAAATTATTTTAACTGAGGATCATATTTTAACTTGTGGTTTCAACCATATTTTACTTTACCCGCTTCGGTTCAAATCTTTCTCTCTAGAGAATGAATTCAAAACTTCTTTTCTTAGGTTCTATTGAAAGGTCTTTGATTAGAAATATTAGTAGGCGGTGTTATATCAGTTAGTCAGTACTAAAATAAGTTTTCTGCAAACGAGCAGTTGGGTCACCTGATGTAAAGTGATCACCGACGCCCACAGACATCTGCAACACCAGAGTTTAAATTCAGTATTCAGTTCGTGCATTTGATGACTTCTTTTATAGTATGAGGGGGCAAACGAGCAGTTGGCACTATTTCATTATTACCGACACCCATAGACATGCGCGTAGAGGTTATACAGATGCGTTCCCCCTCCCTCCTCCCTCCGTGGGGCACCGGCTACTCACACACCGCACGAAACTTCACAGCACAGCTGTCACTTCACGCAGGTCTCGTGTAAGCTAGTACTTCCCCGGTCGTGACGGCCCAACTCACCGGCATGCATGCACTACCTCTTATTAACTAGAAATACATAATTGTAAAAAGTCACGTTTTCGCCCTATTGACGATATTTGAAGAGATTAGAAATTACAGAAGAGAAAAACAAAACATAAAAAATATACATTTAAAAAAGATTTCATAGTTGAAGTATTTCACAACTCCGACGTTTCAGAAGCCAGGTCCACCACGGTCAAGGGCAGACTGACTATTTTCACGTTTTTTGTATGTTAGAGGTGGACAAACGAGCAGTCGGAGCCATTTTCATGACTGCCGACGCCCGCATAGTTTATACACAGAAGCGCTGCCCTCCTTTCTCCTCCCACCTCCATAGGCCAACG
>LUGF01052198.1:180556-192771 GCA_001625245.1 Calycopis cecrops | reverse complement strand
ACAGCGTCATCTGCGCAGGACATATTATAGTGCACAAGTGTGCGCGCAGACATAAGTGCTCTCTGTTCTCTCCGACACGACCGGTGACAAATCAGGCGCAGAACCGACGGCTTACGTACTCTCCGAGGCACGGGGGTGTAACACCGCCAACTTCCCGACTCCGGACTGTTATTATAAATTGAGAAGTCCCAATAACAATTTTTGGTCCGACCCGGGATATGAACTCGGGACCTCACCTCTGGTTGAACACGCTTACCGCTAGACCACGAGTACATTGGCTAACTAAACAGACCGACTGCTCGTTTACCCCCTTATAGTAAAAAGAATCCATCAACAGTCACTTTTTCGCTCTACATTGAGATCTTTTTTTTTATGGCATACCAGCAGTCGGAGCCATTTTTGTGACTACCCCCACGCCCATAGACATCCGCATAGAAGCTATACAGATACGCTGCCCTCTTTTCTCCCACCTTCACGGGTCACCGGCTACTTATACACCGCACGAAACGCGACAGCACAGTCACTTTACGCCGGTCTCGTGTAAGCGAGAGGTACCTCCCCGGTAGTGCCGGCCCAATTCAGCTGCATGCAAGCATGCAGTGTGGCACTACCTCTTACTAAATGTGAGATGTCTCATTTTTTTTACATGTGCCTAAACATACGACCACATGTGTACATATAAATAGACAGCGCCGAAGCGAGCCGGTGACTTCGCCCCGCTTCCCTCGGCCCCAATTGGCGCGTCCTGCGGAACCCGGCCCATATTCCGCTCCTAGACGCTTCCGGCACGCACCGCACGCTACCGCGACGTGTATTGTGCGTTTGCCGCCGCGCCGGTCGGAAACTATCAAACGAATTACCGCAAGTACCCGTACGTAATAACAGCTTATTTCATCTGATAGCAAGGCTGTCGTGAGAAAAAAAAGTGCCCCATTGAGGGGTATCGAGTACAGGGCAACGCAACGTTTAGTCAGCTGTGCTATTGCGTTTCGTGCGATGTGTAAGTAGCCGGTGGCCCATGGAGGTGGAAGGGGAAAGGAGGGCAGCGCATCTATATAGCCTCTATGCGGATGTTTGTGGGCGTCGGTAGTCATGAAAATGGCTCCGGCTGCTCGTTTGCCCTCCTTCACCATAAAAAAAAGAATGTTCATGATAGTGCTGACACTTGTCCAGTTTCGTACAGTCCAATGAATAGGTAAATTAGAGAAATTAAGCTTACCAAAGTATGATGTTGGTAAGCTTTGGTAGTCAACCTATTACTTAGTTATGTAATTAATGGAGAACTAGTGGCCGCCCAGTGGTCGAAATTCGACCATAAAATTATATTTAATTATAATTATAAGTTGTTGAATATAAATTATTAAAATATTACTGAATATGACCTGAAAAAATAAAACGTCAGTTTTATTTCGCAAATCAGCTGATGGGCTGCTACCTTAGATCATTACTAAACTACTTTCCACTGGACTAAAATTAAAAAAAATACCATTTAATAAAAAAAAATTGTCATATGTCATTGTCAATTGTCAAAAATTGTCAATGATAAAAACAAATATTTAAAATTGTACATACTTTATTTCTATTTTGCAATTAAGAAATCTGAATAATTTTTGGCACACAATCACGCCGAGACCTTTAATTTGACACCTTAACCATAATTTTACGTTGTGTGGTTCGGCCAAAAAGTCCAGGACAAAAATCGGCTTCCGCTATTAATATATAAGATGTTACTAGGTATGCCAAATCGCTTGAAAGTTTGTCCCAATAAGGCCCTTATGTAAATAAATATACTACTTTTTGTTTCATTTTGATGTTTTTGTTGATTTGATTTTATAGACACTTAAAGCACGTGAGTATTTTCTTTGTGCTTCGAAGTTTCGAAAAATATCGAGTCCCGCTAACGTTCACGTGACCGCCGCGCCTGTCACGTGTTACCCCAACAGGCCGCGCGCCGCGCGAACCCTGCCCGCCGTTTAGTGTCAAATACTAGGCCAGCGGTTATAGTAGCTTGTAGAGTATTTTGTTACTTTCATCCACGCATTAAATAGTGTAGTAAGTAAACATTATTCGATTAAAATGGATGAAGGATTTGAAAAAGGGAAATCGTATAATCTACCTCATATAGATGCATTAATGGTTGCCCAATTTTTATCATCAAATAGTGATTTCGTTGCCGCCGAAATAGCTCAATCGGATTAAAATTCGTGATTTGAGATACTCTACAGATGTATAACGGCTTCGAAAAAGCAGGAAGCTGAAAAAAATTATAATAAAAGACGTTTATAAAAAGTAATTTTATACATATTATAAAAATAAGTCGCCCGGCTGCGTCTTTCTGTTTGTTTAAACGCGATAAACTCAAAAACTACTAAACAGATTTTTATACGGTTTTCAACAATAGAAGGAATGACTTTTGAAGAACGTTTAGGCGTATAAATTACTATGCTTTTATGTAAATTAGCAGAAATACGGCGTTAAATGTTGAAGAGGTCGCCAAAAATCTCGCCAACTGGGAGCTTTCCACGCAAACGCCGCGTAAACTAGCAAAGATATAGTTGACTAATGTACTAGCGAATTCAAAATCTATAAAAATGCTACAAAAAAGTTTAAGATAACATATCTCTATCTCTTATAGTTTACTTACAATAGCCACCTTTATGCTCAAATTTTTAATTAAAACATTACGTTATTTTCAAAGCAATTTTCTTTAGTTCAGTATTAATCCTTATCCAAATGAATATGTTAGTTAGCTTAGGCATTTAATGCATATTAAAACTGCCCTTTACACTATATCAATCAGATGAATAGTTTTTGAGATATCATCGTAAGAAGTAAGTATTATGGACGCGCGACTGCGAGCGCCCTGAGCGCGTTGTGGTGTGACGTCACATCGTCACGGGCAGCCCGCGTCGCGCGGTACAACTTGTTTTACTTATAAATCGGAATTGAGGTATCGAAATAATTTTTTCACTAGTATTTTTTATTTTTGACAAAGAATATTAAGAGCTATTTATCAAAAATAGGTAACATTCTCCATTGGTTATTGTTATTATCTATACTAATAATATAAAGCTGAAGAGTTTGTCTGTTTAAACGCGCTTATCTCTGGAACTACTGGTCCGATTTGAAAATATACTTCAGTATTAGTTAGTCCATTTAGCGAGGAAGGCTATAGACTACATTTTAACCGACTGTGGTAATTAAACGGAGTCACGTAAACGAAGTTGCGCCCGCTAGTTATTTAAACAAAGGGTTTTTTTTTAAATAATGATAAAAAAACAAAACTACCGCACTCCGTAATATCAGTTATCACTTCACGCTTGACACTCACCGGCGGCGGACGTGTTTAATGCCTTTTTAATTATCCAGCTCGGAGTGGAAAGGCGTTTCCGTGCGCACTATCTGATCTGCTGGCCGCCGATCATGTTGTCGGTCGTTTGGGGTTTAATTCACAGTGCACGCTTCCGGGACTGTCTTACAACGATGTGTTTACCGGTGTTATGTTCACATCTATCGTGAACCCAGCTGAGGATTAAGCTCTGGCGGGGCACGGGGCTAGGGTGACTTTGGGAGTTGAGAAGGGGGCCCTTTATGGGTAAAAAATGATCATAAGACCCTTAAGCATCACCTACAGGGCGCGGTTTTACAGCTCCTCTAACCCCCATCTGGATACGCCGCTGCTCGCGACCACAGAACTATACATATTTTATGGCATATGGGCAAACGAGCAGTCCGACGCCCATAGACATCCGCATAGAGGCTATACAGGCGCTGTCCTCCTTTCTCCTCCCACCTCCATGGGCCACCGGCTACTTACACGCCGCACGAAACGCGACAGCACAGCTGTCACTTCACGCCGGTCTCGTGTTGATAAGATTGTCGTGTTGTATTGTACCTAGAGACTCATGATAACGCAATGTGATGTGTATCCTGTTTCGTGTTGTGCGTAGCCGATGGGATGGAAGAGTGGTGGGGGGAAGGAGGGCAAGGCATTTGCATAGCCATTAAGTATGCTAATGTTAATGAGCGTTAAGTCAAGTAACGCAAACGACGCATACTCTATAGTGAGAGGAATGAATGGGGGCAGCAAGACAAGTATATAACCCAGGGTTTCTTAAAGCGGGCTCATTTAAACCTTAACATTCTTCTGTGCACACAGTGATTATTAATATAATACATAATATTTATATAAATAAGGTTTGTTTTCTTTTCCTAAAATATTCTTATTTAGTATATTGGTTGTCTATGTTTAGTCATAGACCGTACACTGAATATTCATACCATAAAGGATGTCTATTGTTAGGTACAGATGACAAGAGAGAGAGAGGGATGTTTGACATTACGACCATGACTTAGTGACAGCTACAAGCATATATCACCGTAGGTAGAGAGCTACGGATTACCAGTAAAGATGCACTTAGGCATCAGCTGTCACCTCTGCTCTGTCCGACTTGTTCTACTTCCACTTGGCATGTGTATATAACAATTATTTGACAGGGGTTCTCGGAGCTTTAAAATTGTGGAAAGAGGTCCGTGACTGCAAAAAGTTTAAGAAACCCTGATATAAGCCATAGTACGCATCGTGACTTGACGATGGGTTCTCTCACAAGTTCCTCTAGCGGGTATTCCAGCTCGTGTGCCCATTAGACAATATCTGTATATATATATAAAACTCAAACGTGACATAGCCATCTATCAACGCACAGCCCAAACCACTGGACGGATCAAGCTGAAATTTGGCATCCAGGTAGATGTTACGACGTAGGCATTCGCTAAGAAAGGATTTTTAGAAATTCAACCCCTAAGGGGGTGAAATAGGATGTTGAAGTTTATATGGATTTCTTTGAAATTAACGCGGGTGAAAACGCGGGGCACAGCTAGTTAAACATATAATGCGAGTAATCCCAAAATCCAAGACGACATCAACTCGCCCTGCCTTGAGCCAGAACCGCAACAAAAAAAGCACTTGCCCCATTTGTCATTCCCATCCCGTCCCGCTATCGTCTGCGAGACTACTACTCCTCTATCCCGTCGTCTCGCCGGGGCCAGACGATCGATACGGGTGGGATAAGGTACGGAATATAAGCTAAGTTTGTAACTTAGATATTTTTGTGCTATCGTCACGAGTACGTAAGAGGTAGTGTCTATGTTGCATTGCAGCGGAAATGCGACGGCGCGGGTTGGAACCCTTCGATTAAGCGTTTATTGTCTCGATTTGTGGGTTACATTCAGCTCGTAGTATTTAAGTCTGGTTACTACACACTTAAATCAAAACAATTAATTAAGCTTGTCTCCTCAGCTTCCTTAAAATCTATCATTTATATGTATTTACTTTTAGTAACCAAGGGAATCACAGTTATTCCAGATCCTATAGCTGTGCAAAATTTTATGTAAATGAGTTCAGTAGTTTTTTGCGTGAATATACTTAAAAATCTTTCGAGTTTTGTAATATAAGTAAACGCCATCCTTTTTTTGGATTTAGAAATAGATATTTTTTGAGAAAATAAATGTATGTTACATTACTATGTGCAGTCGGGTACATAGTATAAAGTGCTCACACAGGCACAAAGGCAGTACGCACACAGGCACACACAGTACTCACACAAAGAGAGGTTGTTCGCTCGACTTATGCTCCACACATGCACGTCCTGGAACAACACAACACATCTGTTACATTACAATTAAATCAGGTCACTTGGTGACTGTCTGTCTTATTTGTTTTACATTTAGAAGGAAAACACACAACACATGACAATATGTAGTAATAATTCCGGTACTTGTGTGTGCAAGTAGCTGGTGGCCCTTGGTGGTGGGAGGAGAAAGGAGGGCAGAGCATATGTATAGCCTCTATGCGGAAGTCTATGGGCGTCGGTAGTCATGGACATGGCTCCGACTGCTCGTATGCCCCCCTATGCCATAAACTTTATCTTACTATAAGTACAAACGAGCAATAGTCATTTTCATGACAACCTACACCCATGGAAATCCCGTATATATATGTATATGTCTTTGATTTTATGACGTGTATATAATCAAAGTTATTTGTATATGTAGTGCGTAGTCTCTATGGAAATGCGACAGCACATCTGTCACTTTACTCCGGTATCGTGTAAGCGAGAGGTACCTCCCCGGTCCAGTTCGGCTTCCAGGTGATCTACCTCCAGGTGAATATATTGGGATTCTTTCTACACTTCTCGCTAGGGATGATCGATGTTAGAAAAACATCGATGTTGACATCGATATTAACATCGACCCGTAAACATCGATGTTGACATCGATATTAACATCGACCCGTAAACATCGATGCTCGATAAACATCGAAAGGAAAACATGGATGTTCGGAAACATCGATGTTTATCCGTTTAACATCGATGTTTTTCTAACATCCATAAATATCGATCATCCCTACTTCTCGCTAATATTGTCAACTCTGCCGGTTGCTCTCGCCCAAATCGCCAGCAATACTGAAGTTGCACCGGACGTACCCAACGCTAGGATGTTCCTTAATTGACCGGATGTTTTGTCAATCGGTGTATAATGACAGTGTCAAGATATTATATTACTAATTGTCCAATTTGTCAAATTCATAAATAGCATCCTGTATTAACATTTTATTGTAATTTTTTAAATGTAGCCATTTTTATTTTATGAGAACAGAACTCAGACTACGACTACAAACATCAGCACAACGAGACTACGGCAATGCTTCCACAATCCGGATATTCACAAACTGCCCAAAACACGATCTCCATCAATGGGCCAGCGGAAACTCACACGCCGCACGAAACGGGAGAGCAGACCACTTTCTATTGCAATGCAGCAACTGGTCCTACAAATACACGCGCACGCCTCAATCTAACCGCCAAACTTTTTACCGCCATGCCCCACGACCGGTCCGGTGGAATCCTTCGCAGCCTTGCGCGAGCGAGACGCACGCGCGGGAGGGAGGGAGACAAAAAATCCCGTTCCGACCAAACACTTATTCGGGCTTCAATTTTGGTTGTTGGCTCTCAAATATTTACGTTTGCACTTTGTGGTAATTCGTGGGATGACCGGGCTTTGACAGCAGGTGTATTTTTTTAGTAAAAGGGGTAAAACGAGCAGTCGGGTCCATATCTGTGACTTCAGACCATAGACATCCGCATAGATGTTATACAGATCCGTTGCCCTCCTACCTCATCCCACCTCCATGGGCCACCGGCTACTTACACACCGTACGAAACGCGACAACACAGCTGTCACTTTACGCCGGTATCGTGTAAGCGAGAGGTACCTCCCCCGTCCCGGCCAATTCATCTGCATGCATGCAGCATGGCACTACCTCTGAAGTATGGCCGTTTACGCGGAGAAGCCTTCATGAGAAAACAGGTCACAATATCAAGAACCTTCCGGATTTTGTCATCAAGCAAAGCCAAGTTCAATACTATCCATAGACTAGCAGGACCAAGACTAAACCAGAATCAACAAATGAAGACCAAGACCGACTATGCAAGACCAAGACCAAATACGCAAAACTCAACCTAAAATTCTAAGTGCTTGTATGAAATACAATATTTCCAACAGCGTCAACATAATACTTTTCTCGGAAAGATATAGTCGGCATGTCGCATTGTTTACTAGATTTAGGCGTTATATAAAAAAAATCAAATTTGAAAAATGTTAGTTGCATGATCAAGACCGAAACCGCGACCAAGACTTGACGTGTTTGGGCAAGACCAAGATTAAGACTGAATAAGCAAGACCAATACAAGGCTATCATAGTCGTGGTCTTATTCTTCACTCGTCACTACACCGCATGAAACGCAATAGCAAGTCAATCACTGCCAAGGTGGTGTCACGAACCTGAGGCACTTCCTCGGTCGTGCCGGCCGGGTTCGGCGACAATGCAGCACTGACACGTTTATTTTTATTTTTTTTTAATAGAACGCCTATCGACATCTTCATAGATTACACAGATGCGTTGCCCTCCTTCCTCCTCCCACCTTCATAGGCCACCGGCTACTTACACGCCTCACAAAACGGGACAGCACAGCTGTCACTTTACGTCGTTTTCATGTAAGCGAGAGGTAGGTACCTCCCAGGTCGTGCTGGACCAAATCTGCTGCGTGGCCTACCACTTACTAATAAGGCCGCTATCCCACTGGCGTTTTACTGGCGCGAAGACGTCGGAGAGTCGTCAACGCTCGTAAAACGCCAATGGGATAGCGGCCTAACACTTCGTATTACTTAAATGTTAAAAAATCGCTAACGTGGGTCTCAAAGCGGCGGAGCTCAAATGGAGCTGGACTGGTCATGTCTGCCGCAGACCTGACGAGTCCTGGGCAAAAATTGCCACTTTATGGGACCCAGACTCAAAGAGGCGACGCGGCAGACCAAAAAAAAGATGGCGAGATGAACTCGACGTATACCTGCCTGATTGGCGTGATGCAGCTCTGAACAGAGAAAAATGGAAAAAATGGGGGGAGGCCTTTGCCCAACAATGGGACACATATTGGGCTTGATACAATAATATAATATTACTTAAATATCACTGTTGTCCATGAAACTGACGTCGTTTTTTCTCCGAAACCCCCGCTCTTTGTCAGCTGATATTTTAAGTACATTGACCTGTACACGTCCCACATGGAAAAATCAATTAAAACTTGAATATTCACGTTGCCTACGAAACAGGTCCGTTGGCAGATATGGTCGTTAGCGCCCGCATGCGGATATGCACGCATACCACGGGCCCGCATGCTGTAACAGTGTTACTAGTCACACTGGAGAGTTACATGCGGTCTGTGAGTTTCCGGTGGTTCCAATAGGAAGGGGGGCAACACATTTGCATATCAATGATGCAGACATCTCTGAACGTCAGTAGACATTAGGGGGGTTCCTACTTCTAGTTTGCATATTATACCTTTTAATATTTACACATTTTCGTATGATACCTGGGAGACCTATGTCGGACTCGTCACTTACCCTCTTATTTTAATGAACATAGAATAACTTTACCCAAGTAATAACCTAGTGATAGTGACATCTGTCAAATTCCATATTAAAAAAACCGGCCAAGTGCAAGTCGGACTCGCGCACGAAGGGTTCCTTTCCATTATCTACGAAAACGGGAGCTTATCTTTTGTATGGGAGCAAAAAAATCACGTTTATTGTATGAGGGCCCCCTTAAATATTCATATTATTTAATTTTTTAGTATTTTTGTTATAGCGGCAACAGAAATACACCATCTGTGAAAATTTCAACTGTCTAACTATCATAGTTCATGAGATACAGCCTGGTGACAGACGGACGGACGGACGGACATCGGAATCTTAGTAATAGGGTTCCGTTTTTACCCTTTGAGTACGGAACCCTAAAAACATAAAAAGTATGGAATTTGACAGACGTCAGTTTATTAGTTGGATACAGTTATTCTATGTTTATTAATAAGGGGGTTAAATTGTAATACCTCCCCCCTCATATACCTGTGGTTAAGAGATCCGTCTCAATATAAATTCTTACAAAATGTTACAAGCAACAACAGTCAGCTGGGTCAATCGGTGGTTACGTAACCCGCGGCCCCGCGCTTTTGTGAGCGGCTGATAAGCGCATCTGGCGCGTGATAACGTCTGACCTTGCCGGAGATAACGCTTTTGACTGCTCTCGACAACAACACACTTCAAAGCTCTCCGAGTAACGTGCCGTGTGAGCTGTTTAAAGCTTTTTTCCAGAATAAAGGGGCAAACGAGCAATCGGAGCAATTCAGAGACGATGCCCATAAACTTCCACACAATCAATAGGTGATGCAGATCATAAACTGACAGCTGAACCATCACTTCACGCCAGTGTTAAGTGAGAAGTCTCAAGCCAAATTCGCGTAGCAATGGCATAACTTTGCCGTTTGTGATCCGTGGGGAAACTATGTGGAGATGCTCCATGTGTGTTAGTGATGTGACTTGAGTCATGTTTTCACTCGAGTCACTCGAGTCAGTTTGTCAAACTCGTCCTCAAATAAAAAAAAAATTTACTCGAGTGAACTTGCACTCGAGTTACCGAATGAACTCGAGTCACCGAGTGAACTCGGCGCACCGAGTTGACAGAGCTCACTCGAGTGAACTCGTCACTCGAGTGACTTTTTTACTCAAGTGGCATTTTCACTCGAGTGACTTTATTACTCGAGTATAAATCGAGTGAGCGAATAATCTTACTCGAGTGACTCGAGTCGCAAATTCCTACTCGAGTCGCATCACTAATGTGTGTTAGGTTCGATTTTTTCAGACTTGGTCTTCTGATGTGGAAATCCAGAGATGAGGTGGCATTCTGGCGCCTTACCACCCTATTATCATACTGATCACACAAATCAATACATCACTAAATCTAATTTACATCATTACGCTATCGCCACGCAACAATCTGTCCATTCTCGCGGACTGCAACGCGCTAATAATGATTCTCCTTTCAAGACGCTGTTCTTACATTAACAACAAATATTCCGAAACGTCGGTGCGACGTCGATTCTGACCTTGCGGGTGTTACTCACGTCTTTTTATATCGTCCTAATATTTAATGCTAAATACAGGATATGACTAACGCAACACTTTGTATTATGTACGTCTTTGATAAGGATTCTAGTAATAAATACTTGAAAATATTACTATTTCAATAACTTAAAATATCGTGCTTCTTTTAAGTGGAGATCGGGTCCACACTGGACCTTTTAACATGGTCCCGTCGCTCGTAAAGCATTCATAGCAATCCGATAAGGGTTGCACCTCCATTCAATTCCACAACAAAATTCAAGTTTCGAAAAAAACTAATTTCGACTGCCACGACTAATAGAAAGAAGTTTGACTGCGAATCGCAAAAAGTGTTAATGGAATTTTCAATTTCTTACTAGAAATTTAAAATCCCATTAAAACTTTCGGAGTTCGGAGTCGGAAAGTCAGCGGTATTTAATACCGCTGATTTTCCGACTTAGCCCTTAGCCGTTAGGCCGTCGGTCCTACGCCATACTCCGGTCGTGTCCGAGTATCCCCCATACCCTCCAGGGGAATAAGAGTGCACGTATGTCTAGGCACAGGTCAAATATCCCCTGCTTTTCGCTTGTATAGAGCTGGCCGCCACATACGAAAGTCGGCCAATTTTCATAAACATCCTTCGCATTATATTTTACTCGTCTATTAGTCGTAATACAAATAAAACTATCGTAAAATACCAAGTTATTAATGTACAATCCACTCTAAGATGAACTAACAAAGATAAAAGGCTTCCCTCATAAATCCCACCAGTAGTTACCGAGATTGGCGCGTCCAAACAAACTCTCCAGCTTTATAAAGTTGATGGAGCTTGTCTATTAATATCGCGAACATCCACGACGGGCGCATCCTCATTTTGTTTTTATTGTAAATACTGACTTAGATTCGACATCATGCGGTGTGTAAGTAGCCGATGGCCCATCGAGGGAGGAAGAGGAAGGAGGGCAACGCATCTGTATAACCTCTATGCGTCGGTACTCGGTAGTCATGAAAATGGCTTTGATTGTCCGTTTGTCCCCTTATACTATATTTAAAAAAATAATAGTTTATTTTATAATAGACGACTCGGGGCGTACTACGCTAGGCGTCAAAAATAAAATTTGCTCAATCCCAAGGTAACTATGTAACTACTTATTGAATAGTGTAGCTTTTATTTAGTAATCATTCATGATCCGATTTATTCCGGAGATTACCCCCAACAATAAACAAAGATAGAAACGATATCTTAAAATGTTACTATAGATTTATATTCAAATAATTGCTAGATAAAGAGGTAGTGCCACACTGCATGCTTGCAAGCAGTCGAATTGGGCCTGCACGACCGGGGAGGTACCTCTCGCTTACACGAGACCGGCGTAAAGTGACAGCTGTGCAGTTGAGTTTCGTGCGGTGTGTAAGTAGCCGGTGGCCCATGGAGGTGGGAGGAGAAAGGTGGGCAGCGCATCTCTATAGCCTCTATGCGGATGTTTGTGGGCGTCGGTAGTCATGAAAATGGCTCCGACTGTTCGTTTGCCCTCCTATACCATAAAAAAAAATTAAAGAAAATCTTTTCGCTATTCTTCAAATTGCAATTTTTCAAAACTTCGTAATGTAACAGCAAATTCACTAATCACTTGACTAGTAAATAGTAAAAACGGTAAATTGTATAATCAGATTGAAATCAATGAAGCAATTAGACGACCAAATCGGACATCGAACCCGCG
>LUGF01052198.1:154005-168551 GCA_001625245.1 Calycopis cecrops | reverse complement strand
TATTAAATACCCGCGCAATTTTATTCATGATAGGCACAATACTAATCATTCCTTGGCCTGAAAAAAAAAATAGACGTCGGTCAAGCAGTCGTCGCCTCATCGGTCAAACAGTCTTCGAGGGGCATCTTATTCCCGAGTTTGGGAATGCTATTGGTTGATAAGGCGAGTAGTTGGTCTATTCTCTATATAGTTTGTGAATCATTTTCAAAATGGCGTTTGACTAGGTTGTGTGTTACTGTTATAATTTTTTGTTTTTGAAATTTTACACACTGTTGTCATAATATTTAGGTGGGTATTTATATAAATGTATAAGATAAATCATTAAATAAATAAAATGTGTAAGTTTTAATATATTTTTATTAATAAATTTTAGTTTAAATGGGTCGCTCGCCGAGTCCACGGCGGCGTGATGACAGAAGAGACCGCCGAGACAGAGAAAGGGACCGCGACAGAGATCGTGATAGACGTAGACAGCGCACCCGGTCCCGGTCGCGGTCCCTGGATCGCCGAAGACGCTCTCCGGAGAGGAGACGTTCGCCCTCACCCCGCAGAAGACGCTCCGTGTCTCCCACACCCACCACTTCCTTCGTTCCAAAACCGAAAAAGAACTTCGGCGAGCGACCGATTGTGACTCCAGCCGATTTGGAGGGAAAAACGCCCGAAGAGCAGGAGATGTTAAAAGTGATGGGGTTCTGCGGCTTCGACACAACCAAAGGTAAGAAAGTCGAAGATAATATTGAAGGTGATGTACACGTGGTGTTGAAGCGAAAATATAGGCAATATATGAATAGGAAAGGTGGATTCAACAGGCCGCTGGACTTTGTGGCGTAATTCAGTAATGCACAATCTACTTATTCTACCGTTAGACCTGCAGGGTCAGTGTTTTTAGACACTTATGTGATATACGCTTCTACGCTTGCCTTTGTGCCGAGGCACACATTAGTCACATAAGACATGCCGTAGATTGCTGGTCCAATTATAACATTCAGTACATATATATTTATTTACTTTTAGAACAAATCTAATTAGATAGAATAACTAAAAAATAACGACCAAATATGCTCATTAAATCTTTTGAAATATAAACAGGATTGCATCCATTCTTTATTCATGAAACCAGTTTGTCATTCTTTGCTTTGCTCGTTGGGTATGTCCTTTATTGAGAGGGTTGTTGCTATTTGAAATGGATTCAAGTTATCTTAATAAGTACACAATTATTCACAAAGGCAAGCATTGAAGCTAGTTTTTACTTAGTAATAAGTGTTAACATTCTGTTTGTGATGATTTACCATGTTATATTAAGTTTAAGATGTAACTGTGATCTATGCTCTCGACCACACTAACCACTTGAAAGTAAAGGAATGGAAACATAAATTATTTTAACATAAATTGTGGTACACAGATTATTATTGGATATGGATGGTTCATACAATTATATAAAATTCCTTTCACAAATTTGTCCAAAATTTTTAATTATATAAGTACTGTTATTTTATTACAATACTATAATGTGGAACATTTCTATTTACAATGTAACATAAATCACAGTTATATCTTAAAATACAATTAGCCACAAAACACAAAAAGCTCATACATTCCAATAATATAAAAAACAAGTCATGAGAAAACAGCATTCAAAATTTAACAACCTCGAGTAAACACAATTGTCTTTCTTTTAATTTATAACAGCCTTTGTGATACATTGGTAGTTTCATCATCATCGTCCGCCGGAGAATGTCCGCCGCGACAGGTCTCTGCCATTGAGCGCCAAAGTTCACATTCATTTTAATTTATGTTTAATTTATTATCATCATTATTGTATATTAGGAGCAACTGAGTAAAATATAATATATTTGTTCATTTGCTTGTAGAATCTCTCAAAAGTGTTTAAATTGAAAGAGCTATTTAATTTTAATAATTTATGAGATTTGATAATATCTTTAAAGACATGTTAAATGCCAGGTTTTGTACTTATATGGCTGAAAGCTTATTGTGTTTTTGTGGCATACACATTGTTGTAAGTTAGGCTAAGTCTGTTATCACAGTGCCCGTGCGCTGCAATAGCCCGCACGGGAACCAGTACAGCGCAATGCGCACCAAGAAACCTGAAGAAGTGGATTGGAGACCGACATATCATGTCCATGTGATTGTACAGTACACTTTTTAACTTTACTGAAGAGTTATATTGAGCTACCACTGTTTTTTTGTTAGTGATTTATTACTTCAATCTCCTACACACAGAAATATGTCACTAACATAAAGGGTAACTCATTATAATCCACTCAGCTGTTAATGGTCACAAGGCTGTCCTATAAGACTGAAGCTTGCCGCACTTGTTGAACGTTGCCCGCACGACGCGCCACACATAGTCATAGTCAAAGATATATTTATACACATATACACCATTCCCATTCCCCCTCTGTCCTCCATATTGTACAATAGTTAAAGCCTGATTTTCCAGAGTGTTGTGTTTCATAATGTTGAAAGTCTGACCTATGTCTAAATTGTAATTTAAATTATCTACTGCCAGTTTTAAGTTTCTAATGTTTGTGTTGCCATAACTTAATGTAGGTTTGATTTTATTATTATAAAACACAGTTCTCTGTGAAACCAGTCTCCATAGCCCATATATACAAAGGTTGCTTAAAATGTGATATTTTTTTACATAATGTTTAAGCGCACACGCGCCGCGCGGGAAGTACGGCCAGCAAAATAATCGTTCTCAAATCCACTTATTCTTGTTTGTCACTCCACCTGCACTTTTAGAATGAATCAAAAGAACTATGTTCGGTCATGTTGAACAAAAACAAACAGTTTACAAAGTCGAATAAGTAATTATTGACTCTCAAAATATCAAGCAAACATTTAAGAGTTAAAACAAACTCTAATTCTGCAAAGAAACATGTATAACGCAGAATCAATATTTTATAGCAACATGTTTCATAAACTCTAATTCTGCAAAGAAACACTCATAACGCAGAATCAATATTTTATAACATGTTTCATTTGAAAAATTTTGACTTTTTTGAGTTTAATGAAGTCACCAAATTTGTATAGTTGACAAACCAAAATTTTAAATTAATTATTAATAATATGGTTGTCAACCGATTCGTTCTCCATGTAAATACCACAAACCTAAGGTATTTATTTTTAATTTTGATAAAATTGTAAATTTCTGGATGTAAGTGAAAATTATTTTTCAATGTTTAATAGAAATTGTCCTTGGATATGATATTATAATTTCGCATTGTAGCTTTTAAAAACAAATTGATGTAACCCTTATATCATGTTTATTTCTGTATGCTACAAATTGTGGTGCTTTAAAGATGCACATTTTGTTCTCAATCTAAATATTATTTGTAAAGTTACTGGAAAGTTTTGTTGTAGTAACTAACAATTATAGTGCTTCAAACCACTTAATTTAAATTATATTTAATCTCATTGGGGCAATTTTTTTTGTCTTATTTTTCAATTATAAGCTCATAGGTAGACGTGAGGTCAAAAATTGTTTTCTTGGCATAATGAATATTTTCACAAAAGTAAAGATTATTCAACAACATAGAACATCTAAACAATGTTCTTCTGATGAAATTCTGTTTATTATTACATTATATATAGGTTTATACTATTAAATTGTTTTCTATTCTGATTCTGAGTATTCTGATAAAAACCACTGTTTATATTATAAATGTGATTAGCTTATAACAGATTAATTATTTGTATTTGGGTAATTTTTCCTACTGGATATTTTGGAAATTGCATTATTACCACTGTCAGCATAATGCGCTCTGTAAGTTGAGTTCTTTTTTAAATATGAAATTGTGTAATTATTTCTTTTGGAATCTGGTGTATACTTTTTAAACAAGTAATTCTCTTTGACCATTATTGATACTGTAAAATCCAAGGATGTATGTATTAATAAAATTTATTTGGATCAATGTATTTTTATTATTTTTCCTGATAATCTTAAGGTCATTAACCTAAACTTAACGAGGTTAACTGCCACATCTAAAATCAATACCAACTACTGGTGCAGTCAAGCACATAATCCATAGACCGTCGCTGTTACAAACACTATATTTTCAGAGGGAGTGCAGTTGCTTTATTGCATCCGAAATGGATTGGTACGTAGAGGTACCTCTTGCTCACAATTCAGATCATGAAAACCAGATGCATCCACTCCATGTATAAGAAGTGTTCATAAAATCAGTTCTGGATTTTGCTGCTATGTTTTAACACGTTTTCCTCTTCGTGTACCATGTATGCGCAAATGTCTATGTATGTATGTAGTCTGCGTGATGTCATCCAACATTACATTTCGCTCTTTGTTCAAGTCACACTCCCACTGAACATGGTCTCTGGTCTCAACTTCATGTCTATAAGGCACTCTGTGAGCTATGGAGAAGGCTATGTTCAGAGTATTTTTGAAGGATCGCATCAGAATGATATAATCAGACCGAAAACTTACCGACATAGCCCAAAGAATTAGCAAGCTGAGGTGGCAGTGGGCTGCATCTGCCGCGGAACCGACAACCGATGGAGAAAAAGGGTTCTAGAGTGAATACCAGGTCTTGGCAAGCGTAGCGTAGGACGCCCTGCAGCTTGGAGGAGTGCCGATATTCGTTAAGTGGCTGACACTTTCTGGAGACGGAGAGCTGAAGGCAGAGCTCAGTAGCGTGCACTTGGGAGGCCAGCGTCGAGCAGTGGATGACAACAGGTTGATGATGATTATGACGCATGTTCTCTCACTCCCACCAAATAATGCGTGGGAGCGAGAGAACATGCGTCACCACTTGCTTTTTTAAATAAAAGGCCTTTAAGTAAATCTCTTTGTCGCTGACTTATGCGAAACATGTCTTTGAAGAAAATGTCGACAGCAACGTCCTCTACAAGCTGTCATAAGTCGCACAGGTGATCCGTGGTTAGTTCGCTGTTAGATGACAAAATTAAGATTTTCTCCATACCCACAAAAAGAACAATATTTTTTTTCTTCAAACGTATCAGTATTTTGAAAATTTGAGGACAATAAAAGTTGCTTGTAATTATATAAACTGTACGCCGAAAAAAAATCGGGTCGATTGGTCGACTTTTGTTCCTAAGTTCACGATTTTCGTATTTGGAACCAGTGTGCGCCTGATCTTCTTTGGTCAGGGCCAGGGTTGAATCGGTGGTAGATTAAATTGACGTTCAGTGAGTCATTTTTATAATTCTACTAGCTTCCGTCCGCAGCTTCGCCCGCGTGGACTTCATCCACTACATAATGAATGTTAAATATGTACACCTTCTTTTTGAATCGCTCTGTCTATTAAAAAAACTCCATCAAAATCTGTTGCGAAACTTTAAAGATCTATGCATACACAGATACAGACACACAGACGGCGGAAAGCGACTTTATTTTATACTATATAGTAATTTTGAATAACAACGAATTCATTTTATTAGCCAATCCTCACTTAAATCTTGATTATTTAAAATTAAAGCAAATTCTCTTCTGTCAGATGGTAAGGATATAAATTAGTCATTTTTAGTTTTCAGTAGATATTTCAAAAACCGGAACCCTTATAGGATCACTTTGTTGTCCGTATATGTCTATCAAGACCTTTTTCTCGGAAACGCGTGCAAGGATCAAATATTGAAGTCTGATTGGCAAGAAGTCAGAACTTTTAGTATATACATATTATATAACAATAAGATCTTTCGTTCCCATGACCTCAAGCTATCTACAAAAGAAGCTGTAGTCCTGCCAAACATCTCATACTAGCCGAAATATGCACTACGTACCGCCGCCACATTAAACAACTTGACCGTTTCCACCTCAAATGTCTTCGAAGCATCCTCAAAATCCACTGGTCAGAGCGTGTGCGCAACACCGAAGTATTGAGGCGGGCCAATGTAGATGGAATTGAGTCATGTCTTGTTCGGAGGCAACTTCGCTGGTGCGGCCATGTTGCGCGTATGTCTGACCAACGAGTGGACAAGCGCATCTTTTACTGTGAGTTACAGCGCGTTCACGACCACAGCGGTGCGAATTGCGGCGCGGTGAGCGGTCGTCTGTCTCTCTTTCACTCGATACTCGACGCGCGAGTGAGAGAGACCGGCGCGGTGAGCGGATCGTCTGTCTCTCTTTCACTCGATACTCGACGCGCGAGTGAGAGAGAGACAGACGATCCGCTCATCGCGCCGCAATTCGCACCGCTGTGGTCGTGAACGCGCTGTTACACGACGGCAAGCGAAAGCATGGCGGACAACTGCTCAGATATAAAGATGAGCTTAAGCGCCACATGAAGGGTTGTGAGATAGACTAGACGCAGTGGAAGGATCTGGCGTCTAACCGGGAGAAGTGGAGGTCTCACGTGAAGCAGAAAGTGCTCAGCTTTGAACTGCGTCGGCACACTGAGCCAGATGCTAAGCGTGACCGAACAAAGGCCGACAAGCAGCAGCTATTATTTACAATTATATTGACGGTGTTCTGACGTATTCGCAATGTGCGCGAACCTTTAGCAACAAGATCGGCTACGTCAGCCATGTCAGAGAACACCAAAGAAGCTAAGTAGAGAGAGAGAGCTAAGCCGAAATCGACTGGGAGGATTATTATTATCTATTATTATTAGATATTATATGGATGTAATTCCCCAAAACTATTAAATTATAACTATATCACTGAATAATATATTCCCAACTTATACATATTAGATATGTGCAATTTATTTCATACAAAATGTGTGCATTCACCCAAAAATAAAAGTTTGTCAACTAAATTGATTAGCTCAAAGATAACGAAGCTTAAGAAAAGAGAAGCAAATCTTAGCTAGTGTGGTTCACCTCATCTGTCACGTTCGTAGATACCTCCCCTTGGTACAGAATCTGTATGTAAGGCCGACTCGCACTTGGCCGGGTTTTTAACATCATAGCAAAGATTTACATCTAAGATGTATAGGTATTTTATTAATAATAAAACATAATATCAGCCATAAATTTATTACATTAATTGAGATTTAAATTTACAAATTTTAAATGCATTTCAAACAAAACAATTGTTACAAGCTTAAACATAAATAGGAACTTATTCGTTATCTACCGTCGCTGTATACTCTGCATTCTGTACCTACCACCAAAACTGTGACGTCATCGTTCCTAAAGGCGCGTTCACAAATATAAATTTAAAACTGACCAACTGTAAAATAATACGAGACTCAAGAAGACAGAATAGCTTAAATAAGTTAATAAGTAAGTTCTAATTACTAATTATAGCCATTTGCCAGTCAGTGTAAAGTAAAATAATTAATTATAACTAGGTAAGTTGAGGATATTTTAAAGAGCTTTTGCAAGTACAAGGGCAAAGTAATCATTACATCTGAGCCTCCTGTGTGTTTATATAAAAATAATCAGCAAAAAAAAAATATGAATTTTTTGGTCCAACTCAAGTACTTCTAATTGCTATAGTTTCGGAGATAATATAGTGAAAAGTGATACAAGTAGGTAAAAAAACCAGTGCATATTGATACAAAACAAGTTGTAGCCTTTATGTTTTGGTTCCAAAAGCAATTTCTCGTGTTTAGTTTGGACTTTCTAGTATTGCACAATGATATAACTAAATTTGTATCAACACATATTTTTTGCTTGCATTCCAACATCATAATAGGTACAACTCGTAGTTTTTTTTCAAGAAAAATCAAGATTTTTTCCAAACGTATAATATTTAACTAAAAACATTAAATGTATTTTTAAAGAGAATGTACTTATCAGTAACATGAAGTACTCAGATCGATTCTAGTCTACTTCGTTTACAAAATATAATTTTTAAATCTTATTTTCGGTCTCCTGTAAAATTAAGATTCTGGACTTGTATCACTTATCACAGGAGGCACATATATGTATTTAAGAAATATTGCCAGGTTGACGTTAGATTGCTATCTCTTGGCATATCTTTTCAAAAACATCAGATACAATTTGTATCGGTGACTTATGACAATGTAACTAATACAAAACCATGTGGTTTGTTGCAATATGTGAATTAAATTTATTTCTTATGTATGTATTTTATTATGACAATTGAAAACATAAAAGTAATGTGCGTTGAATGTACTAAAACTAAAAGTATATATCTCTTTACCATATAGGTAATTTTCAAATAATTACAATTCAAACAATCTTCGCATACAATCTGTAGATACTGCATGATCTACAGATATGTCAGAATCTAGAACATAATTCAGGTATAGTTCTAGATTACAGATCAATGTTTCCCAATTATTTTTTCAATATTAAATAAATTAATTAAAAAAAAAATAGTTTTACATTAGTTCTTATATAATTTAACCAAAATGCAGTTACATAATTTATACATTAGATTTATTTAAAGCAAATGCATGTTTTTCTTTTCTGACCTGAAAATTTACTTTTCATTCTAGTTCTTGTTGATGGTGATACCTGTTGATCTAACCTCGTGTAATTAGGTAACACCGTTACAATAAAATGTATATTTTAATTTGAACTGGTGAGTCATCCGCAGGCTCTTCAGACAGGTCGTAAAGATACTTCTCTAGTCCGTCCATTAGGGCAGGCGACCCATATTTCATGAGTGATCAATTAGGTAAATTGCGTAAAAAAATAATTACATTATATCATTGCACAATCTTCAATATTGACGATAAACAGTCAATAATATTGCACGATTCGAAAATTTGCGCAATAGAATTGATCGTCTATGGACCGCACTATACACTCTCATTTTATTAAATAATAAAATATAATAATAAGTATTTCATGGGTAATTGCGGTCATTTAAATTACAAAATGGCGACAGAAAGAAGCACATCAACATTTGTCAAAAGTATAAATATTATCACACCACCTTAAAGTTGTCAATAATTGAAACAGGAATGTAAAGTTTTAAAATATATTACGCATGTCCACAACTGTACGTTCGGGCTTTATAATTTTTTACATATTTATTTCGAAAAAGTAAAATTTTTACTTTTACCCGATTACCTACCAAAATGATAATATTTATAAACAATACATTGTCTTTGCAATGCCTTAATAATAAAAAAAAATAGGCATTATTGTGTGTAGACAACTTTGTATCTTATTTATAATCATTTACAAATCACATTTCTCTGTTATAGATTACTTAAAGTGTTAAATGAAAAAAAGAATAGCAATCAGCAGACCTAAAAACAAGTATTATTTTTTCATTTTTTAAACTCAAAAACGTTTTATCTACGTTTTTACACATTCTGTATGACAATTTCTTGTCAATTTTGATATGTTCATTATAATTTTCGTTTAATTTTTGGCAAATATATTTCGTATTTTGGCGTCACATGCGGTATCAGGTTATAATTTTTGAGCTCATTTTAAATTTTGCCCAAACTTTGAACTGTACAGTAGTATGACAGAATACTTTCTATTCATTTGTACAATTTCTTCTTTCTCTTCTTCGTCTTTACTCTTTCACTATGCTATGGTGGTGTTTCTAGCGTAGCTAGTTGGGCCTATTTTTATTTGTCATTATTAAACTTAAAAGTTGCGCCATTAAAAAAAACGCTATAAAAATGGCGCCTGCAGACAGTACCGTGGATTAATAAATAGAACGTCAACATTTTCTTCATGGGACCGAATTGCCAATGCGTTTCTGGCAAGTCACGGTATTTCATGCATAATTTAACTTATTAACTACGTACCATTTAAATGGCTAATTGATGATCGCATATTTAAATATAATATATCCGTGCTTGAGCACTTAATTCGTACGGTTAAATGAGTCTTAGACGATACAAACGCACGACCGTGTGCACACGCCCTAATTATTTTTTTTTTACAAAAGATTTATTGACGCGACTTTCACATATTATGCCTATGAGATCACTACGAATTGGCTGATATCAACTCCCTGGCAAATCGAACGAGCAAAATAATACTGAGGCAAATACTTTAACACGGGATGTGTTAAATATTCAAGCAAAAAAAAATATAATACTAAGCATGTACTTTAAAAGCATGTAATGTGTTAATTGTAAGTTTACTTTAAACTAAATTATCACCGTACAATGGAATGCTTTATTATTAAGTACAATTTTCAAAAAAAAAATCCTTCATTTTTATATCTCGTAAACCTACTCGCTCCAGGTCATTTAATTATTAAGGGGCAGTAGGTAATACGTAGTTTTTTGTATTTTGATTATTTCTTATTACTTATTTCATATAAAACAACCCTTACAATACTATAATATAAACCAAGACAGCAATGGTGTGTGTATATCATCGTGTAATATCTACGGAATAGTTTCAAACGCTGGGACGGTATGGTACAAACTTTTATTATAAATGAAAAAAAAAAAACTTTAAAATTAAACACATATTTTTTTTTATATTAAACTAAACAAACGAAGTCTTCACTATTTTATGTCAATAAAAAAATTCAAATAAATTACTTAAGGTCATTAGACTTAATCATAATTTTTGAACGAATATGTAGTTTTCCATTTTCGTTATTATCTCGTGTAAAAATAAATAAATACATTATAATTTTCAAAAAGCTACCCTTAGTCCTATAAATATTGTCTGTTCAGTTAAGGAGTTATGAGATTCATTCGAACTTACTAGTAAGTGGTGAGGGTTCGTGGACTTGTAGTAAATAGCAATGTACCGGTCATTTCACATTCTAGATTTCAATTCAGGGATGTGTTTCTCAATTTTTAAAGTAAATGAAAAGTAAAAAAGATTAAACATTTAAAAAGGGCAAAAAAGTAGAAAAAAAAAATTATTACATACATAATTAGTTTTTAATAATAAAAATAGAAATGCTCGAGTGCGCCAAGAATTTAATACTCTTAAGTTGAATCGTTTCTCTTTTCTGTGTAAATAAATTGAAACGATAACAAAAATATTTTGAATTTTTTAGTCCTTTTTGAAAATGTTGTTTTATTCAGACTATTTATTTTCAATTTAAATAGTTTACCTAGCACATAATATAACACGAATCCACCTCTTTGTCTCTCCTAAACACTAGCCAAGGAAAATGTGTAGGTACTTAAAAACTACTCACATTAGTTAGCCCACTTAAATTAGATATTCTACCGTCAGGGTATTCGACTCGCACCATAAACCCTCACCTTAACAGAAATCTAACTCGGATGTTCTGCCAAACTAAAGTAACACGAATAAGAAGCGTGGCGACCTTTGGGTATTTAACCAAATGGAGACGCAAGCGAACGCCGCCAACGCAAACGCCGCAAACGCAAACGTCGCCAACGCAAATGCCGCGAACGCAAACTACTATAACACAAAAGTCTGCCAAATTCTGGGACGCGGTAGCCAGGCGCTAAACACTAACGCAATTTGGCCACATACACGCACATGGAATAGACTCCCACTCTCCCAAACCTCTGTTGGAATTAGGCTTGCCAACTTGAAATTACGAATTTGCGGGAAATAATGATTTCAAATCATTTGGTCGGCCGGCTATCGGTGGTGGTCGTAAAGCGTGACATTTAGTTTTTGATAAGGACATTAGAAGCGGGACGTCCCGCATATTGCGCGGCGGTTGGCAAGCCTAGTTGGAATCTCTGTCTTTCTAACCGGGGCACCTTCCGCTCGGGGCCTCGACATGTCACCATATTGTTACGCCACGGGCCCCAAAGTGCCCATTTCATCCTTTAGGCCAACAGGTCGCGCAAAGCGAAATGTTAAGAAAGCACATGTAAAGTAGAGCGGAATAGCGTATCGCATTCAGTTTAGCTTAGCCCACCCGATCACTGAATGATCAGCATTTATACAACCTCACACTAATGTAAATTAAAAACAGGAAAAGGGAGGGCCGTCTACCGATCTCTACATATGGATAGCTGATGTAGTTCGCCACGTAAACATTCATCAGCGTCACCGTTACCGATGAGTGAACTGTAGCTTAGAACTATCGAACTTATAGAACATGGTGGACGAACAAACACATAATTTTCTATTGAGACGCCTGAACTTTCATATGTACAAGTTATCCAGTTATAGAGATCAGAGGTCAAACGACAGACTTGAGCGTTGGTCTACATTCTGCTTGTCGGCAGAAGTATGCAGGACACGGAATGTGGAGAAGAGGAAAGCTTGAAGATAGATATTTTAGGACTCGCTGCTTTATAGGGATTTGCTTATAGCCTGGTTTGATGGGTGGGGCTTGTCTGGGGGCGGACGGAACAGGAGATCATAGATATTGAACTTATAGGTGTGTGGGCGTGGATTATCCGGGGCCGTAACTGTAGGAGCTCGTAGATATTGAACTTGTAGGTGTGTGGGCGTAGCTTGTGGAGGCGTGGCTTATCCGCATCTGTCGGAGCTCGTAGATGTTGTACGTGTAGGTGTGTGGGCGGGGCTTGTGGGGGCGTAGCTTATCCGGGGACGCAACTGTTAGATATTGTACGTGAAGGTGTCGTGTGGGCGTGGCTTGTGCGGGCGTGTTCAGAAGGGCGCGGCCTCGTCGAGCGTGTGCAGCCAGTTGAATATCATCATGTTGCGCTCGTACTTGGACAGCGGGCGCCCGCGCTCGCGCTCCAGGTCCGCGGCCGTCAGCGCCAGGTTCGCCGCCTCTGGGGGGGAGGCGAGTTCGCATTAACGGCGCAGTGACGTCAGCAAATGAGACGCGCATCAAATCAGATCATTCTTAAGATAACCAGGATTCGAAATGATAATTATTTTCTGCATAATGTTTATCGTTATTGCGCTATATAAACTGTTGCATTATATCTACACCCGACACAGAAAGCGCTTGTCACTTAATTTTTTTTTGTGAGATTTAACTATATATATTATATCACGAGGGAGGGCAACGCATCTCAACTGTGCGGATATTAATGGCCGGTTATGCAACTAAAAGGCTTCGACCACTTGCCTATCTTGTACTACAGGTAGGTAAGGTAAGCAGTTACCTGGATGCACGAACTTGGAGTGGAGCGCGCGCGGCACCGCCAGCGTCGTGGGCCCAGCGGCTGCAGCCGCCGCCGCCGCCTGCGCAACCAAAATATTAATTCCGAACAATGAAAGTTCACAACGATATATGAAGTGATAGCATCGACATAGTAGCTGTTATTCAGGTAATAATAGTGCGGGTAAAATGCGTCTCTTCCATCTGCGGGAGATCAGGTTCGCTCCCCCTTTCGGTCCCTAACGAGGTCTCGTTTCCCGAAGGACTTGAAGTAATCTGATGAACCCATATTGTATTTTTTTTCGCTAACATTGCAGAAATTTAAAAAAAAACAATAGGCAGTCATAGGACGTACGCCCGACACGACTAAAAAATTAAAAGTATTATGGAACTACGATCTGTGCTTAGTATGTTAGTGCAGTGCCGCCTACTACACGTTAGCACGCCTCCACCTTCCTGTGCACATAACTGTAAGTTGCTGACGCGTGCTCGTTGACGCTAACTAATAATATTTAACGCCGGTCTAAACTAAAGAAGTTTTCACGTCAAAGTGTTAAGCGTGTTTCGTATGAGATATAATAATTAATAGATAATGCAATCACTGGCTAAGTTCTGGGCTGATTCTATTTTTATATATATTAAGCGGCTCAAGCGGAAAATCGGTGCCGACGACAATCAGCAAATGCCGAGCTTGGGGCCGATTTTGCAAGATATAAATGTTGTTTTATAAAAACTGTACTGTACTGTAATAATAATTGTACCTTATATGTATCTTTGAAAAATAAATACATATTTATTTATTTTATTTATTTATTTAGTGCTCATGACGACACGAAAAGAAGAAGCTGCCGGGGACATGAGCGTCCCTGCCACGTGCGCGGTGACGTCACGCGCGCGTCAGCAACATGCTCACCTCCAGCTTGTCCAGATTGAACTCCGACTGCGAGAGGCGCTCCAGCGCGCGGTACGTGGTCAGCAGGCGCCGCTTGATGTAGTTCTGTCGCACCTGAAGTTTACATCAATATCTATATAAATAAACCATACATGACAATAAGACCAACCGAAGCAAGCGATGTTAATAACGTCTATATATAATACTAGCTGCGCCCCGCGGTTTCACCCGCGTTAATTTCTAAGAAATTCATATAAACTTCAACACCCTATTTCACCCCCTTAGGGGTTGAATTTCTAAAAATCCTTTCTTAGCGGATGCCTACGTCGTAACATCTACCTGGATGCCAAATTTCAGCTTGGTCCGTCCAGTGGTTTGGGCTGTGCGTTGATAGACGGCTATGTCACGTTTGAGTTATATATATATTGATTTAAAGTGAACCAATAAGTAACAAATAAGCCGATGCAAGCGATGTTTCCGTGTTTTGGAGCGGGATGAAATCGTTACGGAACGAGGGGAATTCTAGAACTGTCGTTGGACCTGCAACGAATTTAATTAGAAGAAAAATTCAGGCCAAATCGGACTCGCGCACGGAGGGTTCCGTATCTTTCTCTATTAGTGGAGTTCCTGGGGGGTTTTACCTCGGAATAGAGTTATAGTGAATGGATTAATATGATCGATGTGGGATATTGTTTTTTAAACTATAAATTGCAATGTTTACCCATTATTTTTTTGTGC
>LUGF01052198.1:99411-112785 GCA_001625245.1 Calycopis cecrops | reverse complement strand
TTTATTGACTACCGACGCCGTAGAGATATGCAGATGCGTTACACTCCTTCCTCCCCATCCGAGAGGTAAGTACCTGCCCAGTTGTACCAGCCTAATTCGGATGCAATGCAGCGTGACACTCTTCTTCTATCCTTTATATGATGGTAAAAACTACTTATACAATTAAAATTTTTTGATGACTCCACTGCCGTCTCTGTCCAATACATCCTTTCCCTCAGAAATACAACGCGACAAGTTTTAATTATATCCCCGTCCCGCTCGCACTCGAGCCCGAGGGTGATGCCGTCTCCCTCAGACGCCAGTACACTTTCGTCGCGAGTTTGCGAGCGCTTATGGTTTTTATTCAAATTACCTTTAGCAGCTAAACACGGCATCAGTACGTTGTCTATTATATCTTTTTAATACATTTCACATTATTATGTCATTGGCAATTTGGTATTTTGACAATAAAAAAGAAGAAGAATGCTTTTTGGAAGATTCCTGTCATGTCCGTTGTCCGAAGCGTCCGAAGTCCGTTGTGCTACCTGCTGCCCGTTAAAGCATTATTTTATAAATTATACGTACGTTTTTAAACGACTTCAAAAGGCCGATTTCACTCGGACTTTTTTTCAGGCCACATGCCTATGAGAATTATTATTCAATAATTAATTAATAGGTCACTAAATTGTCATATGAAGAGGAAGTAAGATCTAAAGTGCAGGATAATAAGAAGAATATACAATACCTCACTTACAAGTTGCAACTAGTTTATAAAAGTTCATACTAGCATCTATCAAGGTATGAAATGTTCAGGCAACGATTTAAGGACAACTACAAATAGATATTTATTAAAAAAAATACATTATAAAGAACTAAATACCCGCCTGCTTTTAGGAATTTTCTAATAACTTTACATACCTATTTTCATATCAGCAGCTGTGACGTCATCAAACATTGAGGTGACCGTAACCGTTGCGTGTCTGTTCCATGTTTGAGTGTGCGTGTGCGTGAGCGTCGCAAAACGCATAGTTCCTGCTCGTATGCGGAGTTACAATGAAAAAATTGTTTTGATCGTTTTCTGCTGATCTATTATCGTTGGTATCTGCATTGCAACAGTTATTCTGGGTCCATGGCAATATCCTTGGACCGGTGCATTATAGTGTCGGCTAGATACTTGACTATTAACCACCACTTCCTAATTCAATATTGTGCGTCTTTCATTGTAAATGTCACGCCAACTAGAGGCAAAATATGCACTTGTCGAGTAATGTTATTATAATTAGTAATCTAGCAACTAAACAGCTGTCTATTACTGTCCTTTCGCTTCCATCCGTTAATCTCTAAATTGAACACTGAAACAAGTGATTTATCCGTTTTCTGCCTTTCATGCAGTCTGCCGCTTATTGCAACACTACATAGGCACATGTAATATCATGATTTCGTTTATTATTTACAGCAACCTCGTATGGGGTGAATGACCCGGCCTTCCCATACTCGCTACAGCTGACAGTACAGCGTGTACGAAGCGCGAAAAAACTTTAATAAATTCCCGTGGCTAAGTTATTGCTCCGATTGATCTGATTTTCGTTGTGTAGCCTGGAAATGATACACCAAATATGTGTTTTCATTTAATGCCTCTCGCTTTTATCAGCCTTGTATACAAGGTTGCCTTTCGCTGTACGAGCCGGTACAAAGCATGCTTACATTTTGCGCTATTTAACTTGTTTGAAAAAAGTATTTTCGTATACTTGTCGTAAACTTTTTTATAATAGTTTCGGATTAACTATAGGCACTTATAGTATATGTGGTTTAATTTAATGCCTCTCAGTTTTGTCAACCTTGTATAGTCCTGACTTTTACTTAAACATCAGAAGAAACACTGGTCGCTCCGGCTATTTTGTTTGAAGATATGATAACCCTATCTGTAGTGTACACTTACTAATTAAGCCTGGAATTGATAATGACTAAAATTGTGAGGGGCAATTTTTTTTTTATGGTATAAGGGGGCAAGCGAGCAGTTGTAGCCATTTTCATGACTACCGACGCCCATAGACGGGCCAAAATTCTTTTCTACGCCTAAAGAGAACACAAATTTACTAAAAAAAAAAGTTTTATTTTATATTTTATTACATTATATTACCAACACAGACTAATATATAGTTCACTCTAGAGTAGGTATCCAGCATTTGCAGCGATGTTTTTATGATATTTATATTTTTAAAGCAATTTATGGCGGACATAGTAAATAAATTAAACAACTGCGTTATCAAACTTGAAAATTCGGGTTTATTAGAGAAATCTTAATAATTAGCTCTCAAACATGGCACTTTAGAACAATAACGTAGTTTATGTTTTATGACTATTTAAAATCACAGATATAATCAGCTCTGCCGAAGATTTCCTGCGTATAAAGGTCACTGCGTTACCGAATGCTAAAGAAAAAAATATTTACTTTTACAAAACAAGGACAAAACTGTACATAAGTTATACCTTACTACTAAGGAAACCTTTGGCATATAAATAACAATAGAAAAACATGAAGAAATTTTTGATGAAGAATTCATAAAAAAAATAACAGCCCAAAAGATTCCTAAAACACTAGCGAATCTTAGGGACACAAACGTAACGCAGGGGTAATCATAGTAACACAGCAGTAAACTACCTAAATGTTGAAGCACTTTGTACATTCATTTTCCTAAACCAATAACTTCTACAAACAAAACAATATTAAAAAAATAAAAACAAAACAATCTTCTAAATATATAATTAACGAATCTCAGAGAAATAAAATATTGAAACGAAAAATCAATACGAAATACGAAATAATCAGTCTTACTTCTCGAAAACGTTAACGTGATCAAATTCAAAGTATTCTCTTTTACCTCTCATTATTCGTTTAGGTGCAGGAACTATTTTCAGAATATTTTCTTAAGATTCGTATGAAATATCAGTCTTGACAGCTTTGAAACTCTTACCAGTCGAGTCTGCAGTCTTATAAAACATTATCTTCACAACCTGGAAACTGGTGTTGAGTTTGGTGTATCAACCATAATTTTATGTGCAGTTTTTTGGCGTTCCCGTCTTCTTATTTGCTACCTTCCATTTACGTTTAGCAGCTTTATGTTCTCGTTCAGTCAAGTCTTTAACCAAAGTTTTTTTGCGTGGTACCTTTCACGATGTTTTTTTGAGCTTCAGCATTTTTATCGGAGTTTGCTTCAGCTTAAGGCGATAACGACGCTGCTTTTCTGCAGGAGTCAAAGCCATTGACTGCAAAAGGTATCCTGAAAAGAGACACGGTGAATACTTAAAATGAGAAAATATATTTATTACTTTTAACACAACTGCCTTCTACTGGGACTACTGTATTCCCCATGGCGGTAACGGAATGTAGCAGTAACGCAGATGTAATTTTGGTATATTTCACCAATTTGCACTAAATATTTTGGCTTTAAAGCGAATATTCTTCCTTGTCGCAACAATGTACTGCAATAATAATGTCTGACACTAATAATAATTAACAAATCGGAAATACTTACTTTTTTCTGGCGGTAACTCAGCAGACACACAATAAATACACGCGCCTCACTCGGCTACTGCAATACGGCTGACCGACCCCGCTGCCACCGCCCGCGCGTGCCGATATTTGTTTCATCTATGTTACATCTAAGCGATGACAACTAGGTATATAAAACTTTAACATGCTAATTTTAAGGATTACTTTGCTATAGTAACACTAGGTAGTTATGATTTTCTTATTTGTTAGGGACACGTTGAAAAAAATTTTTATATGATTATGAACTTTAAGAAAACAATATAGAATGGTGTTGTCATACAGGAGAACTTGCATGTATTGAATTTGTATGTGTATACAAAGTGTCATCTAGGAGAAATTATGAGAGCTAGCTCTTTAAAACTTTGTCTTGTACTGCGGGACAGCAATATTTTGTATGAAAAACAGCAGCGTTACCCAAAATGGCAACATCGTTACCGACATTTACGATAATATATAAAATTATTATTCAATTTTATGCTGTTAATAGTTAAATCTATTGTTTTTGTAAAGATTTAATGTATTTTATTAGTTTTTTATTTACTTTTATCGTAGTAAAACTTTTATCAAACTAGGGAGACCGATTTGTAGGCATAAAAAAAAATTTTGGCCCAGACATCTGCATAGAGACATACAGATGCGCTCTTCTGCATGATAAAATTTGTACTTACTCCCTCCCCCACTTCCATATTATAAGTAGTATGGTCTGTATGTCTCATAGATGTAATGTTACTGGAGTGAGTCACCTACTCATTGTGTTTTAAGGATCGTGTTGGTGTGTTAGATACACAAATATATGTGTGTGAAAATATTTTACATTTGGAGCTTGTTTACTTGAAAGCCCTTGATTTATTTCATTTATACTAAACTAATAATATCTATTTACACCCGACGACTTAATTTAATTATGTTATTTTGGTATCGACTCTAGTTCTGTGAAATAACCAAACAAATTCTTTAAGCGAAAATTATTAGAAATAAATCCTACTTCCTACTAATATTATAAATGCGAATGTTTGTATGTTTGTTTGTTTGTTTGTTACTTCTTCACGCAAAAACTGCTAAACCGATTTTCATGAAATTTGGCACACACAGAGGGTAACTTGGAATAATACAGGATAGATTTTATACCGAAAAAATATTCCTATGGGATGCCATGGGATGATTTTCTATTTTCCAAGGGACCGAAATTTACGCGGGTGAAACCGCGAGGCGCCGCTAGTTTATCATAAACGAAGAAAAGTTATGACAACAACGTTTCTGGAAAGTAGAAAAAAAGTTGAAATTTAGCTATTTCTGAAACAAATAAGAATAGTGCTGTACCATTTTATTAAAGGTAAGTATGCAGAATTTAAATGAATTCCTTCAGTGTTTGCTTGATGGATCTTTCAAAGACTATGTGCTGCCTAAAACATTTTCCTTTACATGTTTTCACCGTCTGGATCGGTTTATAGAGCAAATATTGTTATTTCCATTAAAAATATGTTTAAGTTTTGTTATTTTAATGGCATCATACTTAAAATATGCAATAAAATTTAATTTTGAAATATGTATCAAAAAAGGAAGGAATATATAATATAATATTATATCTAGACAAAATTTATATTCGTATTTTAAATATTCAAATATATTCTAGAACGATGTTAATGAGAATTAGTATTTCGAACTTATTAACAAAATCGGTTTATAAATAAAAGTCGCGCCGTGTAGTCGACGCTCGCTACATTCATTTGAACAGAGCGGGCGGTTGCCGGGTCAGCCGGTACACACGGCGGTATTTTATTTACTTTAATATTTTATTTAAATTTAAATGTCAAGGTTTCTTTTAATATATAAGAGTAAGACAAAAAATTATATATCGCACGTGTGACACTTCACGACTCTCCTGCATAGTGCATGGATTAGATGGTCTATGATTGTTTTGTTTAAGTTTATATGGCTTTTTTTCAGCTCGTACATAATTGTTACCACATTTGAAACACGTTTACGTTTCATAAACTCAGCTGTACTTGCCAATATTTTATAATAAATTAAAATAATATAAAATTCATGTATTTGTGCAGATGGCGTCTAAGCTGATTCATCTTAGTTCTGAGTATTACTTTATTATGTATAGAACATACCATTTGAAATTCCAGTAATTGGAGTATAGATATATACCATAGAATCTCTCTTACTAATCAGCAGTGACCATATACATTTTGTATATTTTGCCCATTCCCTCTCAACCACCAAAGAGAAAGTCACGAACGATAGGAAGTAAAAAGGGCCGTTGTTATATTAAAATATACTAAAAGAAGCACATAGTGTGGAAATGCCTCGTGGCGTATCCATTTGGTTGAAATTGCTGTTTAAGGCGCGTACACATTGTGTCGTCGCATTATCTTTCACATTTGTGTTGTGTACACGGCTTTAATTTTTTATACAGTAATTGCGTAAGAAATTTCTGAAACTAGGAATCTAACACCCATCTTATTATTGATTGATATTTAGTGAACTATTTTAAGACATTAGTCACAGATCATCACAGAAAGCTCATGAGGAGCTGAGAAAAACTCAAAGGCTGCTGCTGCTGGCTGCAGCTGCTACTGCCATTATATAATGTAAACATTAAAGCTATTAATACATATATCATAACCCTGAGAAAATATTGTTAGATAATCTATTTTATGAATGTTGGTATTCCGATTCTATTTTAAACATAATTATGCAGTGACATGAAACGAAATGCCGCTATTAATAGATAGATACATATGTATTATGTTCTAAAAATAGTAAAATTACTTGTTTTGTAGCATTTTATGTATAAGAATAGCGACTAGCATAATTACATTTTCCGTAAAAAAATGAAAAACCAGTTGGCACAACAGTGATTTAAATAAATTTCAATGAATATGTATAAATATAACTTGACCTATATCAGTGACCCTAAGTGACATTATGTGAAGTCCGTAGATATCCGTATATTTCAAAAACCTTGACCTTTTTATTCTATTTTAAGATCGAATTAAAACAATAATAAGTTAAATATAAATATTGGCATTATTTACAAATATTTCTTTATTTATCGGAATTGCCGAAATACCAGACAATCTCCTTGGAAAAACAATAGCTGTTTTATTTATTCCTTAATCATTCACGAGGATACCTACTAATAAATTTAAAAATAGAGCGAAATATTATTATCTGTCTTATATTACAACACCTTTGAAACTAATATAAAAAAATATACTTGAACGTCAATAAATTTGATCCAAATGCCAATTCTAACCTGTGATGAAACGGAAAAACAAATTCAGCGGGTGTCCAACCCTCATTTTTATTACTATCATAATATTAATACGGAATCATCCTTTAAATATTAAAGTCAGTTGGTGTAATATTCTTGTTATGTAAATGTAACAAAAGTTTCTTAATATATAATATATAACATCTAATAGAGCATTTGTGTACAAGATATCTACGGCTCGTCAAAGTACATGAGGATCTAGCTAAAAATGTGATATCTTCACTATTACTTTTGAGTAGTAAAAACTAACTTGGTGACTATTAATTCATAAAATGACTTATATTCACTAGTAAGCAATTATTACTGTTCATCACAAATTACCACTAGGTACATAATTACTAAGATGTATATGCGACACAGTATGGCTATTACTTATACCTACATAAATAACCTCACTGAGTACCGACAGGATACTGAGTATTATGAAACCAAAGATAATAATATCATGACAAAGCATTGTTATTATTTTGTCATAAACTCGAAGAGAAAACCTAAAACACATAAACGTAACATAATAATGTTAGGCTTAAAGGTGTTTCGTATATTAAATCATTAAATCAACGACAATACATTTTAATTTGAACACCGATCGCCATCTTGGTTTTTTCGTTTCTTTTTACGAAAAAAAATCAGTGGTACCCTATTTTCGATGCAGACTACACTATCATATACAAGTGATAATAAAATTAATTGACATTTCATTTTAAGCTTTATGAATACATTATAAGATTGGTTTTTGAATGGCAGCTTATCTTAGATTATTTGAAAAACGAACAAGTTTTGTATGTGTGCCCTGAATCGTCGCACACTGGCTGGTTTTGTTATATAACCTACGATTGTTTTGAAATTACATATACCGTAGGTATTTGAAATTGGAATGATATCGATGAAGTTTCCTTTACTTTTGTTTATTAATTAAAAAATAGGTACTTATAAGGTATATGGTGTAACTTAATTAAAATAAACTATTTTAATATAGCTCGATGAAAGAATAATAATGATTGTAGAGAGTTAAGTTGGGAGACGGTGAGTTTGTTAATTAAAAGAACCTAACATTACAACAAACGACTTATTGACTTAAAATTGTCGAAAGTACATAATAACTTATAACCTATGGTGCAGCGGTCGGCGGGGAGCTCGACGTCTAAGGGGAACAGCATAAAGAATTATTGTTTAAAATAAACACCGTAGCGGTCTAATGGTTTCTACGGTAGGTACTTACCTAGTTAGTATTTTGGTAATGTAACTAGAAAGTAAATATTTTGTTGTATTTATAACATTTTTAATAAGTATTATAAATAGAGAAAGAGTAATGTTACATATAAAGTTATCTAGATACTCAATTTTTGTTTTATCAGTAAATAAAAGTCTTTTCCGAGACTTATAAGTTATAATCCAATATTAACTTAACATATAATATGCGAATTAGAATAAGAACAATTCTCTCATTAGTCAGAGCTTGATATTCCACTGTATGAGTAGATTCAAATAAATGCGGGCAAAATAATAACTTAATAACTATGTATATCCAAAGTATTAATAATTATTAAAATAATAGACGTGATCAATGAGATTGAAACTTTCAACCTAACAAACATGTGACAACATCACAACCTTATTATCGTGCATAGATAAAATAAAATTAACAATCAGTCAAAATCATGGCCGCCGTGAAATAATCTATACGTATTTTAAAATATAAACGTTCCAATGTACGGGCGTGTACACACCCGCGCGTTGTGCAGACGGCGAATTTATTTAAAGTTTTTGTGTCATTCTTATTTCGATTTGTTTGAGACTCCACAAGAAGATACAAGATGTGTATTGTGTATGGTGTTGCTAAGCTTAAGAATATCATCGTTAAATTCACTTAAACATAACTTATAGCGCTCGACTGTATTAAGTAAGAAGCAATAAACTAATTGACGATATGGTTTCAGTAAGTCAGGTTTTAGTAAGAGGTAGTGCCACGCTGTATGCTTGCATGCAGCCGAATTGGGCCGGCACGACCGGGGAGGTACCTCTCGCTTACACGAGACCGGCGTGAAGTGACAGCTGTGCTGTCGCGTTTCGTGCGGTGTGTAAGTAGCCGGTGGCCCATGGAGGTGGGAGGAGAAAGGGGTGCAGCGCATCTGTATAGTCTCTATGCAGATGTCTATGGGCGTCGGTAGTCATGGAAATGGCTACAACTGCTCGTTTGCCCCCCTATACCATAAAAAAAAAAAAATAGTAATTGAATTGAATATGTCAGAAGCTCGTAAATCTATTTGCATTTCATATTATAGTATGTGATATTTCAGAATTTTTACGTTTATCATATCTTATGTAACGACTAGGCGGTGTTATGCCTAATAATGAGGTATCAATTATTCTAAAATAAATTTTACTACGAGGTAGTGCCACACTGCATGCTTGCATGCAGTCGTATTTGGGCCCACACGACCGGGTAGGTACATCTAACTTACACGAGACCGGCGCGGCGTAAAGTGACAGCTGTGCTGTCGCGTTTCGTATGGTGTGTGAGTAGCCGGCAGCCCGTGGAGGTGGGAGGAGAGAGGAGGGTAGCACATCTGCATAGAACCTATGCGGATGTCTATGGGCGTCGGTAATCATGAAAATGGCTCTGACTGCTCGTTTACCCCCCCCCCCCTTTACCATAAAAAATAAAAAGACTTCTAACCTGAACCATAAACCCTAGTAAGGCCATGCGGACATTTTTTATAGTATAAGGGGGCTAACGAGCAATCGGAGCCGTTTTCATGACTATAAACGCCCATGTCCGCCCAATCACTCACTCTGTGTGAGCACATGTTTATAGAGTAGTCAAAACGGACGTATGAAATCTATTAACATTTAGTTAATTATTCTAGCAATATTATTTAAATTAAAATAAAAAATCTATAATTATTTAAAACAATGCTATAGAGTAATTTTTAATATATATTGTTTTAATGAATTTAGTAGTCATTGGCTTGTAAACTACACATTATGCACACTAGAAGTATAATAGCACGTCAAAGATTAAGTAATTATAAGGTAAAAATTATAAATAAAGTATCAAGGAAGTAAAAAGATGCCAACAGCCAACGGATTCATGATTATGATGATAGGCACAAAATCTGACAGTAATTTAATAAGATTCTGTTCTTAGCTCAGAACACAAACGCTTAAATGTTATGACACAGAACAAATTCTAAATTCAATTCGTTTTAAAAAAAACTTAACGAGATTGTGAAACCTATTGTGTACCTAAAGTAAGCCAGAATCGAACCTAGACTTAACACTACTAGTTCTTAGCATGGCCTCCTACTGCGTTAACCGATCTTAAGTAAGTTGGCAACACCAACTCTAAACAGAATATTTAACAAATATCCTATCCATTGTGCTCGCGACCTTATATTATTCGACGACTGTAGGGGTGACAATGATTGTGTTTCTCCACAGTAATTATTATTATTACCGATATTATAATTTAAATGTTCTTTGAGTTTTAATATTGAATTGTTTTAATGTTATGTTATATATGAGTAGATAGAGACAGTTATAATAGAATAAAATACGCAAGTGAAAATTTTCTCACGTTCATGTCTGTCGATCTAAATAAAATTAATTAATGAACGTTTTCAATAAATATTACTAACACCATTAATTATGCCAAATTGGTTAATTATTTAAAAACTGCCGTGCAAAAATTAAAAAAATATTAGTAATATTGAAATGAAATTTACACCCATTGTTCTCGGTGAACATCCTAAATAAGATAGTAATTCTAATATGTTACATCCACATTACGTTTTACGAATGTTAAATAGCATATTTAATAATATTTCATTATCGTCATGTTTCATCAGTCCACTGTTAAAAATAACCTTGACTTTAAAACACACGGATTTTAAAAAACTTATCATATAATTTAAAAAAGCGTATATTCAAAATATTTAGTAATAAAATATAATAATATTATAAAAATAGTTTTAAATAATAATAATAATAATTTGCATTAAGGGCAGCCCTGTAGTACTCCGTGTGTGAGCGGGTAAGCAATATCGAAGCACACAGATACGGGTCGGCCGTCCGTTGAGATGGTAGTGTTATTACTGTTGTTCAAATCCTCCCCCCTCTCGTGTTTTGACTTATTTTTGTCAAACCAACGCCATATTGTTTTATTGTAACCAATAATTGGCATTTTACGCGATAACCCAAATTTTAAAATTTGTTGATAATTCAAGAAATATATTTTGTTCGAAATTCAAGCCTATTGTAAATATTAATTATCTGTGTCAATTCAAATTAGCCTGTGTTTAAAAAAAAAGTGTGCGTAATGTGTTTCTAAAAATACGCGGCAGGAATAACTGTTTCTGATTTTGTTTTTGTGCATTGTCTAGTGTTTAAAATTGGATGCGTTATACATATTTTGTAATTGCATTAAAAGAAATGTGAGTGCTGTTTTTGTGTGACGTGGATCGCCTTTGTGTGGATTTTAATATTATGGAGAAACCATCATATAAGGTACAATTTAATTAAGTATTATTTTATTATTTGAATATGTAATTAATTAAGAAGTTTTGTAAATTTAAAAATAAATATCATATTTTGTGTACTAGAAGATATGTTCATATCATGTATAAAATTTCAATGAATTTGCGGATTATCAGAAACATAATTCGATGACGTCAGCCATTGTTTCAAGATCTTATTAAGTGGTAGCCATTTGCATTTTTTAAATACATATCGAGATCTGAAAAAGTCTTAATATTTTTTAAAGAACATTTAGACTCCTTCGAAATAATAAATAAAAATATCTTTGCGTAAGTTAAGCTCGGCGACTTGTGTTTTTGTCTTCTTGAGATGTTTAACTAGTATGCTGAGTTAATAACTTTTTTAATAACCGTTAACCCTTCTACACCTTTGCAGCGACCTTTTAGGCCGATATGTTTATATTATATTTTGCCGATATTTTTTTAACCAGCTGATACGAGATGACTGCATCTGTTACTAATAAGGTGCCAGTTGTGTTTGCGGAGAACACGTGTAGGATACGTCGCGAATTAGTCTTCGAGACCATCGCGGATCAGTTTGTTGATAAAAATAAATTGCATAAATCACACCACAAACCGTATGAATCGCGTCAGTGTAGCCATTACTTGACACCGACAATTTGTAAGATAGTTATGTCCCTATTCGTGCCGTCCCGACATGGCCGCAACGCAGCAATGTTTTTAAAGTACAATATAATTAGGGCGGTGTGCATATAACCTTATCAATGCTGTAGGTTTATTTTTCGCTTTTATCGCATGTACAAATCAATATTATGCTCATTGGAAAAACTTGGGCTCGGCTTACAGCATTGATGTGTTATATCTAGATTCACACTGCGGTAATATTTTAAACCGGAACTGAGACAACTATCTAATGAATGTTGCAGTATTTCATAATTTCACTGTAAATATTACGTTTTTAAATTAGCTGTTTAATAATTCAGAATATTACCCAAGTAAAGCCTCTAATTTCTAATATTTATACAGTTTTTTCTTTGTTATGAATAAACATTGATTTTAATTAACATTATTGAATAATTTTAAAGAGTACCTATTAAAGAATAGCTTGTCCATTTTTAAAGCGACCGGCGCGGGTTGATGTACATATTGCATTTTTGCGTACATTGCAAGAGTGGCCCATGAAGGAAGGAGGGCAACGCAATTGTATAACCTCTATACGGATATCTATGGGCGTTGGTAGTCATGAAAATGGCTCCGACTGCTCGTTTACCTTCTTATACTATGAAAAAAAAAGTATACCCGGCAGTGCATGCATAAGGGCCTACATTGATGGTACCTAATTCTTTTTCGACTTTTATCACTTGGTAATTTATAATTAAAACTTTTAATAATTCAATTTATAAACTTTCATCCGAAAATTCTATATTTTATAATTAATTTTGGGTATTGGGACAAAAACACCCTATTATTATACATACACCTAATTGAAAATGTCTTGCAACTCTCAAGTAATTAGATTTGCGAATAACTTTGTGATTTTGGCCTTCTGCCAGGTTTTAATAGTTCGGCGTTTGGTTTTTCTAATTATGGAAACTCGATGCATACATATTAAGAAACCACGATGATATATTATCTAGCTGTAGAGTGGGGAGAATGTGATCATTTTGCAACTCATTTTATTAAGCAAACAAATCTATCTCGCAAATACTCAGGTTGAATTATCTTCCTCTTTATGTCAATGTTTTTTGTATGATGTGAATTTTTTCCATGTAGAGGTTTTTTATTAAGCTACTAGTTTACGCCCGCGGCTTCGCCCGCGTGGATTTCGGACTTCAAAAATGATTCAAAATTTTAACTTATTATGTTATTCTGATATGAAAGCTATATTACTGTAAAGTTTCATGAAAATCCGTTCAGTAGTTTTTGTGTGAAAGAGTAACAAACATTCTTACAAACTTTCGCCTTTATAATATTAGTAGGATTTAGCTTAACATACTTAAATTAACGTACTTCTGCCCGTACTACGGCTTCGTACTCGTGGAAAGCAAACAGGTTCA
>LUGF01052198.1:78609-98960 GCA_001625245.1 Calycopis cecrops | reverse complement strand
ATTAAAACTTACCTATTTCAATTTATAAACTTTCATCCGAAAGTTCTATATTTTATAATTAATTTTGGGTATTGGGACAAAAACACCCTATTATTATACACCTAATTGAAAATGTCTTGCAACTCTCAAGTAATTAGATTTGCGAATAACTTTGTGATTTTGGCCTTCTGCCAGGTTTTAATAGTTCGGCATTTGGTTTTTCTAATTATGGAAACTCGATGCATACATATTAAGAAACCACGATGATATATTATCTAGCTGTAGAGTGGGGAGAATGTGATCATTTTGCAACTCATTTTATTAGGTAAACCAATCTATCTCGCAAATACTCAGGTTGAATTATCTTCCTCTTTATGTCAATGTTTTTTGTATGATGTGAATTTTTTCCATCTAGAGGTTTTTAATTAAGCTACTAGTTTACGCCCGCGACTTCGCCCGCGTGGATTTCGGACTTCAAAAATGATTCAAAATTTTAACTTATTATGTTATTCTGATATGAAAGCTATACTTATTACTGAAAAGTTTCATGAAAATCCGTTCAGTAGTTTTTGTGTGAAAGAGTAACAAACATTCTTACAAACTTTCGCCTTTATAATATTAGTAGGATTTAGCTTAACATACTTAAATTAACGTACTTCTGCCCGTACTACGGGCTACGGCTTCGTACTCGTGGAAAGCAAACAGGTTCAAAATTTATTAACGCCGATATCACGCAGCTTGTATAGTATAAAACATACGCCACTTTTTAACTTATCTACTACTACTAGATATTTAGAAACAGATAACAACATAAAGTCACATTTAAAAGTGTTTACGTAATGCTTGCACAAGCATACTAAACAAAAAAATGGTATTTTACTACACATAATATATCCTTTCGCCTCTGATTTATTTGAACAAATATTCCTAACCTCGTAAGATTTGAAGAAACCAAAAATAACGGCTAATTCATCTATAACCTATTTCACATCGATGGTACGACTCGTGATGTAAAAAGTAGCGACCTTCCCGTCTTCGAGGTGATATTGTTATCCTCAAACGTTTATTGTTCATTTAAATATCGTATTTAATTATTTACCATCATCACACCTATATCGTCCGTCTTAGTCGTCGTAGTTTTATTTTGTGTGTTTCAAACGAATTTACTCGTTTCGGATCCTAGGACGTGTTTCTGTGTGACAGCATTTTTGGTATTCAATATGTTTTGCTATTCAAGTTACTTAAATAATTGAGTTAAGTATTCACCCGACTTTAAAGTGTTTTAGGCCTGCAACGGTTCCGGAAACTGAATATGCATTTGATAAACAAAATCTATTCAATAAAGACGACTAAAAAAAATGCAAAAAGCTAATTATGGCATTCTAAATGTGCCTTCACCGAGGTTATTATTTAATAAATCCTCCATAAACTACAGGAGATCGGTCGTCTTGGCGTTTATTAAAGAACTTATGTCCAGCAGTGGACCTATGAAGGCTGATGATGATGATAAAACCACAACAAATACAATGATGCGAAGTAGATCCTCATATAGGCCACGTGAGATAAATCCCGGTTTGGCGACGCGCTGCCTGTCGGTAATGTGCGTACTTGGTGCGCTTGGCAGTGCGCCTGCTCTGGCAGCTACACCGGCCAGGCACGGCCGGCGGGACATCGGTGGAGTTCCGTATACTATTTTACTTACGCTTATATAAAGATCGTATTTCTTTTTGAAATTTACGAGTTAGTACATATTTTTAGCTTATATTCCTTTAATATACAAGTTTCTTATTATGAATTATGATAACACCTAACAGATTATACAATAGTTAAACCTATTTATTTCCCGTTTCGCTCATTTTTTAGTGGCTATTGTGTAGAGATATATAAAACGGCTGCATTGTCAAGCTTATGGTATTAGAAATTGAAATCAAAATGGTTTCCTAGAATAAAGTCCAATTAAGCAAAGCATAGTTAAAATTCCGATGTTGACAAATCCGTTAGAGACACAAAAAAAAATGTATTTTTTCTGTCATAGCGTCAATAATCCTATCCCACTAATATTATAAATGCTGCTGTTTGTTTGTTTCTCCTTCACGCAGAAACTGCTGACCCGATTTTCATGAAATTTGGCGCACACAGGGAGTAACATGGATTAACACAGGATAGTTTTTATCCCGAAAAAATGTTCCCATTGGACGCAATGGGATGATTTTCTATTTTCCACGAGATGGAAATTTACGCGGGTGAAACCGCGAGGCGCAGCTATGTTGTATATTTCTATGTTGCCTGCTGCTTTGATAGATTTTAACGTGTAAGGTGTCGTTAGATTCATCTTGATGACGAGTGACACTGGGCACATTAAAGTATGTTTAAGCAGTCGTGTTTCTTGTTAATAAATTTAATGTTGGTTTATAAAAATATTTTTTAATTATCCAATACAAAGAAAACTATTTAATTCTTTCGGCTACGAGATGGAGCCAAGTCCTACGAGGTGAGCTATTAAGCCTGTTCTTTGGGTAATTTTTTGTGAAAATAAAAAATGACAAACCGAAAGAAAAAAATTCAAAGAGTCATTAGATTAAGAGGATTTAGCGTGTTAATTACTTTCGCAGCGTTTATTATTTATCTTATATCAGGCCGGTTATCAGTCAAATCACATATAGACGGCCGGGATGATCTGATAGGCCCGATAAGATTTGAATGGCGAAATTGAACTAAACGCTTACCTTATCTATACTGATAGCTGGACCATCGCCCGCTGCACAATCATCACCGTTTATCTGTCTACTAGGCATTGATTCTTTAATTCAGCGGATTTTGGCAGGCGAGCGATCACACTTGTGATATTCACCCGAGGAGCCCAATTTACCTTTTTTTATTAGTTTGGTCTCTTCCCCCCACGTAGGAAGTCGGCGGGTCGCGGGTTGCCAACCGCTTCTTTAATTGAACGCCAATACCAGCATTTATCACATGCATTCAACTCGGATACTGCACGAATATTTTGGAGCCTGGTGGGTGGTTACATTACTTCGCTACTAAACTTCAATCTAGAAGCTTTTACTGATCCATATGCCCATTTCCCATGAGTTTGTGACATGACCACTTGCAGGACAATTCTAAACGCAACTGTGTTGGTCTGTCGCGTTTGTAAGATATCCTTTTTGCCAGTTTTGGAAGACTTGGCAAGTTGATCTGGCGTTTCCATCTCTTCCCATCTCCGCGGAAAGGGGAGGGTCTGTCAGCCTATCGTCTCCCTAACCAAGAAGATACACTAGTCTTCGCCAATTAAACGAACTGTTGCGGCGATTGTAAGAATATTCTCATCAGTGGTAGGTAAGAAAGAAAAAACGTCTACTCCTATTCCTTCTATGTAATACTTAAAACAATGCGTCGCTATGAGCTGGCATCATACAATTTTATGTTTTCAGTGATGGGCATGTCCTGATGATGATGTCCAATTCCCTCTGTAGATTTGCTTTCACTTTTTTTTGTTACAACACAATACAACGATTTATAGTGAATTATCATCCATCCAAGTAGCCACTACTTATATTTGATAGATAAACTAATAAATTTCATCACTTCTCTCTTAATATCATCACCAGCAGGTGATCAACAGGCAGGTGATAAAGGCAGATGAAAGAATAACAGTTGTACAAAATAAATAATGATTAGATAAATATGTATATAGCGCAGAATATTCGCTTGCGCAATATTTTCCGCCAATACGAAATGTGCGCGTCAATAAAATCATATTCTGTACTGGGTGTTATGATTAAAAAAAATATTTGAAAACGTCGTCGTCTATGCCCGAATGTTTACCAATAAATCAGGCATTATGTACAGAAAATCACATTAGACTCGATCAACTTATTAAAGCAGCGGTCGCAACGTTTTGGTAGGAAAAAAAAAACTTTTGGTAGTCAATGGCCACAAAGCGGCTAAATCAACTAAACGTGAGCCGCACTTGTGATATTCACTCTAGAAGCCTAATGTACCTTCTTTTCTTAGTTTGGTCTCCTCCCCAATTTTTATTATGGAATAACACTGGAGTGTCCAATCAAACCTACGTCTTCTGTGGTGGAGAGATGCGTCTTTCTCCTCCCTTGCGGTTACTAGGTGACATCAACAATATAATTGTCTCTCATATGACTCTAAGCGTCAGTCACCTGTGTGGATCAGTTTCCAATATATCCGATTGTACCGGCGACTCTCCCGAGCGCGGATCGGAATTGCGAAACTCGTAGCGTGTGCAGTCACAGGCCACGGGTTCTTAAACTTTGGCACGGCGTCTGCTAAAGTCCAAGTACTTGATAAGTAGTTTGTAACAATCAGAAAGTTAACTTTAATACCATTTCTTGTTATGTAAATAGTAATTAAGTAAACTTAGCAAGACCTCTTATTAAGTGGAAGTAAAATTAAAACTTTTGTAAGTCATTTTCAAGAGTCGTGCTATTGCTGCATTACATCCAAATTGGGCCGGCGTGACTGAACGTACCTCTCACTTATCGTAATGGCATGGTTTGATGGCATGATTGGGCGTATGGTACGAGACCATAGGTCCTAGACTAGATGCGCTAAATGCGAAATCAACTGAGGGAGAGCGAATGTATAACTAATCTCTGGTTATGCGGATGTCTATAGCTTGTTAGTCATTACCAGATGACGATATTTCTCGTTTATTCTAATGTAGAAAAATATTATACCTATTTACAGTAACAGTATTAAAATTTAGCGAATGTATCTAACGGTACCTAGTACGTAACATTTCTCAAGCCGTTCAAAATAAAAACCAACATACTAACATAAATGTTTTAAAAACATTATCTTCTTTACGAGGCAGTTAAAAAGACTTTACTATTGACAGTAGTAGTATAAAATTACACTTACATTTTACCGCCGTAGAGTTTCCGGTGCCCCATTACAGGGAAAGAGAATCAGGGCAACTATCTGCATAACGACTACACGGATGTCTACGATTGTCGGTAGGCTGCAGATGCTCCGTATGCTCGTTTGTCCTCTTATATTACAAAACGACCTTTATTAAATAAGCGATGAAAGCTCATAAATCTCATATCGATTTCAGCAGTCAACTGCTCCCCGTCTTGTGTTGGAACACTGGTGCAGTTGTTGTTCACACGCCATCGTGCTGATGATGACTGTACAATTACAGGAAATTTATTTATTAAACGTTGACAAAGTCGGGCGGAGACAGGATATAATAACTAGTTTGCAGTTAAACTCAAGTTTAGTTGCTATGACGCTCGGTCGGGTTTGCGGTTCTCAACATATACTTAGCTATGACATTTTTGACCTCTTTTAAAACTTTGGATTTGATTGTATGTTTATCAAGCATACATGTATGTTACATAAAGTAATGTAATGTGCGGTCTCTGTTATTATTTTAAAGGATTAAAAAAAATGTAAGTAAGTAGGTACTTGTTTTACTTTGATAAACGCTATTTCAGTTAATGAAAGTACAAGATGGTGATAAAACATGTAATTAATAATAATTATTATAATCTACTAATATTTGAAATGCGGAAGTTTTTAAAATTAGTATGTATGTATGTATGTATGTTTGTAATTGTTTCCTGCAAAAACTACTAAACTTGTTTGGATGATTTTTTTTCGAAATTATAGATCCAGATTTTATCTGGAGAAACAATACAAAACATATCTCAAAAAAAATATAAATGATCCATAGTAAAATTGCGGGGCACAGCTAGTATGTAAATATATGACTGCTCTTACTAATTTACAGTTATTAATTATACAATCCATATACGTTAATTGATAATTCGTTATTTCTAGCGTGGGATTAAAATAAGGAATTAACATACAAACCTCATTTGGGGGTATCGATCTTATCTCAAATGTATACGTTAAAGTTTACGATATTTATACATGACGACATCATCATCATCAGCCTCTTTATGAAGTTGAGTTTTTTTTAATTTAATGTAAAGTAAACCAACAGCATTCGTCCCGAGTAGATGAAGGACAAAAATTTTTGCGTAAACAGATCAGTACAAATTAGGTAATGCTATACATAAAAATGTTCTGTGTATGTACGTTAGAAGACGTCTCGTGTGTTTGATCACTTTCTAGGTGACACGACTGCTCGTTTGACACTTTAGTTACAAAAAAAACTAAATGGAAGAAGTAGCGTTTGAAAGTTTGAGAATCTCAGATCCAATATCCCTAAATATACGGCTCTTTACATTAGCGAGCTTGCTTTGTTCTCAGGGCTGGCGACGCAACAAAAAATATCATTAAATTTAATTTATTAATTTTTGAAATTTTAAATTAATAAAGATTTGTTTATGAATCATGATGCGAAGGTTTCGTTTACGATAAATAAATAAACGGACGATTCTTAAGTCTATTTGTTTAGGAATGTCATATATTAAATATTAATTAATTCAATTAAATTAACAGTTCATCCTAAAGCTATATCCGTTTCGTAATAAGTTTATATTGCATTTTTAAAGGACTTTACTTAATGATACGATTTCGTAACATTATAAAATGAGATCCTTACTTTATTTGCCACAAACATAACATTTTAAACTATGTATATATTTACAATAGGAATTTGACAAATTATGTACTTAGTCTATAAATTTATGATAAAAGTGTGTTTCATATTTTTCTTCTAATACCCCATAACCCAAACCTCATTTTTGGCACTGAAATTTTGTAAACGAAAACCCATATAAAAGTTGTAAGGCCCCTAAGCTTTATGCACATATTTCAATGGAAAGGAAACAAAAAATTAAACAACAAATATAAATAACTCAAATAAGAGTCGTTAAGAATGGACTAACTCCATTTCAACCGAGGTCGAAGATTATATTGTTGCAGAAGCCTCTGATTGATTAACCAATCACTATTGATAGAAATATACGTTTATTGTTATAGATTGTATTGTACGTAAGTTGAAAAACGTGTAGGATTTAATCGTTTATAGTTATTCCGATGACCTATAATAACATGACATTTAAAAATCTGCAAAGTAATGTGTGCCAACCCTGAGTATAACGAGTGGTTCATAAGTCGTGAGTGCGAGCGTGACGGAAGATAACATGTTAGTCTGTCTCGCATTGTTTCATAATGAACCTTATTCGTCAGTGATAAGCGCCAAATCGGATTGCGTAGCGATGTTATGCACGCCAAAGCTATTTCTACGATAAGGCCGCTGTCACATTGCGCCGCGCGTCGCTGCGACAACCTTAAAGTTTTTTAATCGATCTCAGCGACGCGAAGAACGCGAGTATCAAGTTGTAATGTCTTGTTATCGGTTTTTATAATTGTACACAAAATGTGTCGACTACACGATAGTATTTAGAGCGTCGCGCGTGGTGTCTGTAATTACACATTTAAATTATTTGTTGTACAATAACAGTGAAAATCATTTATAGTCGATCTAGAACTTGTGTCTGTGTTTTTATTGGCGCAACTGACCAGATCCAGATTTTTAAGCGATAAATAATGGCGAGCAGCTATTTATAATAACAATATGAAATCTTAAAATATATGACATATTTCATTGTACCTATACAATTATGTTTATGATGTTGTTGAATACTAGATGTCTGACATATTATGTTGTCCTGTCATTATTGCAAAATATGTTGTCATGGTAACGTGTAAATGTGGCCGAATTGTCAACTTACAACTGTCGTTACTTTTCCCTACAATATTATACATATATTGGAGATACCGACTGCAGCGCCATCTGCTGGGCTGTTTTGTGAATCTAAACTTCAACACAAATAATTTTGTCAAAATCGGCCCAATTGTTTAGGAGTTCAGTGACACAGACGCACACAATATTATAGGAAGTACCTACTAATACTTATTTTCGGTTTCCTCTGATTTATTTCTGTAGTGTTAACAAATATGTATCTTATACTAGCTGCGCCCCTCGGTATCACCCGAGTAAATTTCGAAATAGAAAATCATCCATGGCATCCCATAGGAACATTTTTCCAGGATAGGACAGGGATAAAACTATCCTATGTGTTAATCAAATTTACCCTCTATCTGTGTGCCAAATTTCATGAAAATCGATTCAACAGTTTTAGCGTGAAGAACAAACAAACAAACATACAAATTTTCGCATTTATAATATGAGTAGGATTAGTAGAATTTAAAGCAAACCAGTCACTATATTGCGAGCCGTGTGGTCGTTCGCAGCCTTAATTAGCACTTTTATTGAATAATTTGATGCCGAGCGACCGAGTTTCGCTCGAAAATGTAACGCCGCCTAAGCAGTTGAGATATCAGTATTATTAAAATGCAAGGTCGTAAAACATGTTGTTCTTAAACTAATCCCATCAGAAATAAATGGAAAAATTCACAAGCTAAGTTGAATACAAATATTTAATGTATATTATGTATCTCTGGCGGCTTCACCTTCACCTCAAAAGAATTGAGATCTCTTATATGGGTGCCAAGTTTTGTGTAGAACATCCTAAACATGCTATTTTTATTCTTTTATGGTATAAATATAAGCAAATGAGCGGTCAGAGCCATTTACATGATTGTCGACACCCATAGACATCTGCATATAGATAAACAGATGCGTTGTCCTCTTTCCTTCTCCGACCTCCGTGGACCTCCGGCTACTTACACATCCTACGAAACGCTACAGCACAGCTATCACTTTACGCTTGTCTCGTGTAAGAGAGAGGTACCTCCACGGTCGTGCCGACCTAATTCGGCTACATGCGTACATGCAGAGTGGCACTACCTCTTCAATTTTTAAGCTAAAGATTAAATTTTTACCAAAATACCAGAGAAGTAACGTAATTATGTATAATTCGACCACGAAAATAAGTTACATCGGCTTTCGTCGTTGACGCAGAAGAGCGCAATATAGGCCGATCTAATCCGATTTATAACACCAATTCAATAAAAACCTTATTCTACAACTCATAAGGCTTAAAATATAACAAGACGTGAGCTCATGCTATCTCGCTCGCGATATCTGTGCTGCATGACTTTTGACGTGTGTATGAATGACAGCCTATGAGAGCCGACGTTCGGCTAAGCAATTAACGAATGGCAATACAGCCAGCTCTCGTTCGACCAATGGTGAATGAAGAATTTCCCGTGCAAAAGTATTGCCGGGTACATCGGTGTAACTTATTTCTATGGTACTATTAATATATTAATTATTTGTAGCCATTTTCCGCTTTAATTTAAATGTCATCCTATAATATTTAAAGGATTCAATATCATTCAAAGGATATGAATGAAGTGAATTGCGCGAAAATCACGGGACATACAAAAATATTAATTTAAAAATATCATATAACATTTCCTGCAAACAAAAACGAGGTGCTGTTATAATTTGAGAGAAAGCCACCATTCTTATCGTACCCGCAACACGGTGGGTATATAAAATTGTATGGTAGATTAATAAACAGTTCAATCAAACAATCTAAGGGAGGAGTTACATGGGAAATGTTGCATTTGGTTACTTTGCCGTAATTATATATGTATAAGGGTGTCGTCACACTTCACCGGATCGTCTATTGCATGAAAATATGCCACGTGTCTGGTTAAAAACGTATTGACTACCAGTTCCATAGGTTGGTAGGTGGTACCGTATCGGCAACGCGAGCATTAAAATCGCGGGTTCGAATCTAACCCAGGTCAAGGTTGTTATAGTATAGTAATATATCAATGGGCGTTGTTGACTTACCATGTAGGTGGAAGGGTAAAGTAGTGTCCATAGAAATATGCGGAACCACAGATTTCCGGCCTCTGTGATGTACTCTCTCATCTCATTACTGTCGGAAAGCCGCTGGTAACAAGGTAGTTAGATGTGGAAGAAAAATGAGAAAAGATAAAGAGAGAATGTATTTAGGACGCTCATATCTCAACAATGACAGTAAACGATTATACTGTAGACCTTGCAAATGGGTTTGCATAAAAATTACGTTTGAAATCCACGATTGTGCAATATACGGATACATGTTTTGAGGTCGAATCGAGGAGCAAATAAATTTTGACCACAGTATTTGATACGTGGTTTTGCCTGTCCATACTTAAGTAAAAAAGGACACAACTTGCTACTCGTTCTTGGTTGTTTTTTGCATATACATACTAATATAAACTACTCACAATTAGGGATTACACTTAGTAAAAAAGAAAGAAAAGTTGAATATTTTCATGAAAATCGAGCTAGAATTATAATATTCCTCTAGTTTTATTTCAAATAAAAAAATCGATTGGTTCGACTTCTGGCGTAGCTATTGGCCAGTCAATACACAGGAGACTCAAAGTAATTAAAAAGTATTTACTTAGTTATTACATGACAATGACGCTATTTTAATGGACGCCGGGAATTATTTAGACATTTCACAATGGCGACGTTTGAGTTGTATAAACAGCAGCCGTCGTCAGGATTAATATGTGACGTTTGCTTAAATGTCAGGTCAGATGTGGTCCAGATAAAACTGTAGTACCTACCTAACGTACCTACGTAACACCGAAATTGTTATTGCACCGCGTAAATTTCCATCCCGTGGGAAATAGAAAATCAACCCATGGCATCCCACAAATCGAAAATCGGTTCAGCAGTTTTTGAGTGAAAGAGTAACAAACAAACAAACATACAAACTTTCACATTTATAATATTAGTAGGACTTGTCGTCCCATGCTCACATCGTTGGGCGGTAATTAGACCCTCGGGACCGATAGGAATTGGGGTGAACCAGCGAAAATGTCCATAGTCGATCCAGTATCTCGGTAGATTATGATCCCATATACATAGACAAAGTTAGAAACTTTACCTTTTTATAATGAGGACAGAATTGTTGTATCATCGACAATCACCAGGTACTTGCTCGGAGATACTACAAAGTTTCATATTTTTACTAACTCTAGTCACATATTATTTTATGGTCATGTTGCACTGTTTAAAAGTGATTGAAAATACAAAGGTTCTTAAGGACTTTCTTTTATTTATTTTTTTATGGTATAAGAGGGCAAACGAGCTGTCGGAGCCATTGTCATGACTGACACACACACAGAGACATACATCTGCATCATCTGCATAGAGGCTATACAGATGAGCTGCCTTCCTTTCTCCTCCCACCACCATGGGCTTAAGTAGATTTTTAAGAATTATAAAGATTCTTATGGGCTATTGTGGTATTACATTGCCAAGGTTTGATCGCAGTTCACTGCCGACTGAGACAAGGGTTAAGCTGCAAAGGGCTTTTAAAAGAACGTGTATTTACAAGGCAAGCAAGGCAGCAAAACTTGAGTGTACATCGAATGACATAGTGGTTCGCTAGGTTTTCCTCATTAACATTTCAAATGTTATATACAGGATGTCATGTTACCAGAAGAGAGTAGGAGATAGAAGTATACTGTAACCCACGTCGCTAATCGTTGTGGGTTAGAGTGAGATATGAGATTTAGAGAGAGAGAGTGCTAAAACATTTTATTAACTGGCTGCGCCCCGCGGTTTCACCCGCATAAATTTCAATCACGTGGAAAATAGAAAATCTTCCCATGTCTTTCCATGGGAACATTTTTCGGGATAAAAACATCTTATGTGTTAATCCAAGTTACTCTCTTATGTGTGTTACAAATTTTATGAAAATCAGTTCTACAGTTTTTGCGTGAAAGCGTAACAAACAAACATATTGACTTTCGCATTTATATTAGTAGGATAAAAAGCCTTTCCCTACATTATCAAAATAAAAGTTGAGTAATAACCTAAGCTTCTCTTTAGTGAAACCATTTAAATATTAAATAGTTCAACTTATATTAGTTTAAGAAACTTGGATAACTTTAAGCTATCACCTATCACTTCTGTCGCGCGGCCCGAGAATCCTCGTTTTTTTAAATGTTGCGATTAATTATTTTTTTATGACATGAGGGGGCAAACGAGCAATCGGACCCATTTTTACAACTACCGACGCCAATAGACATCCGCATAGTTATACAGATGCGTTGCCCTCCCTCCTCCGCCCTGCATGAGCCACCGGTTGCTTACACACCGCACGAAACAAAAGCAGTCACTTTACGAAAGTATTGTATAAGCGAGAAGTACCTCACCGGTAGTGCCGGCCCAATTCGGCTGCATACATGCAGCGTGGCACAACCTCTTACTAAATGTAGTTCACATAATAGTAGACCAGAAAAATAATTTTAGAATATAATAATATATAATAAAAAATATATAATTTTAGAACTACAAGACCTAGGGACATAAACTATTATGTTTTAGTTGCCCAAGAGGACCTTTATAACCCACGCTCTCGGTGGACTTTTACTTGTAGGACATCCTGTATAATATGTTTACTAGTTTTATACGTACTAATTACTATGTCATATTTAAAAAATATTTTAATGGTCTTATGAATATAAATGTCGCGATGTTATTGATATTATGGAATATTCATTAACTAATTACAATATGTAGAAAATACAATCTTAATTGGTCCGTTATCACGAATATTTTTATTATCATTAGGTCTACAATAGTAATCTAGTACCATCATAATATTATATTAGATTATAGTAACTACGCAGATTAAACTTTAATTTTGAAATACGTATAAAGTAATTGAAATCTATGAAACTTCCAATTTAAATAAAATTTTATGTGAAATAGTAATAAATAGTTTTATGTCGATAAAAATTTACTAGACTTAGTTTTTAGGGTTCCGTACTTATCTCAAAGAGAAAAAACGGAACCCTTATAGGATCGCTTTGTTGTCCGTCTGTCTGTACGTCTGTCAAGACCTTTTTCTCTAAAACGCGTGAAGGGAGCTGAAATGCTGAAAGCAAAAAAAGTTGTGAAATTTGGCAAGAAGTAAGAACTTATAGCACATATATAGGAATAAATCTGAAAACTAGTAAATTATATGTAGATCATTGGAAAAATCATTATCAACTTATAACTGTAATTCTTAACTTAAACTTAAACGGCAGGCGTAAAGTTACAATAATTGAAAACCATGCATTACGTTTGGATTACGGAACCCTCGGTGTGCGAGTCGGACTCGCATTTGACCAGTTTTTTTTATTTTCTCCTCTTTTTTTTTGGACATGTTCGTCTGGAGCTCTTCAAAATGAGACCATAACGGATTTATTATGTGCTGCTACCGTTCCATAATCACTGGATCAAAAATGGACTAGCGTTATTAATAAAAGATTTCTTATATCAAATATAGTGGAAAACTATCACTGCCCACGCTGCGCACGGCCGAGAGGCGCACAGCATCCACTGCTCAGTGCAGCACACTCTCTATACGTAGGGTTGCCAACTATCCCGGAATTCCGGGATTCTTTCGGTAATAACGCCTTGGATTTTAAAATCTCCCGGCACCCGGAACGCGAGTAAAATCTCCCGGACGGGTAAATAGCGGGCGGCGTGCAAGTTGCATTGTAATCTCATTATGTCAAAAATGCCTTCCGACCATGTTAATTTTTAGTCCTCCCGGATTTCTGATCAACTGAGTTGGCAACCCTAGCTACACGCCACATACGTGTGTAGCGTGTGCTGCAGCTTGGGACAGTATACATAGCACATAATATAGAGGTCACGAGTGCATAATAAGCATATATATACTACTAGCTGCGCCCCGCGGTTTCACCCGTGTAAATTTCGATCACATAGAAAATAGAAAATCATGCCATAGGAACATTTTTTCGGAATAAAAACTATCCTATGTCTTAATCCAAGTTACTCTCTATGTGTGAGCCAAATTTCATGAAAATCGGTTAGACAGTTTTTGTGTGAAGGAGTAACAAACAAACATACAAACTTTCCCATTTATAATAATAGTAGGATTACAGTATTCTTATATTTAACGTTACGTATAAAGTAAATTAATTACTGCAATTCTACTTTATGAATATGTGGCATTGGTGTATGACGTTTTATTTAATTAGTTTTGTTAATTATTTTAATGTATTCCTATGTTGTAACTGGAGATTCGTGGCCTTTACATATTTTTATGACATAGTTGCCAAATCTATCCTAGGAGGAAAAAGATATTTTTCAGAATAAATAATATTTTTTGTTGGATAGTAGGTACAGATTATCTACATCGGTGCCAAAATTTGATCCTCCATTTAATACTTTTTGCGTGAAATAATTACAATTTACAATCATAAATATACAAACTTTTTTGCATTTAAAATATTAGAAGCGTTATACTATACGTAATATGTATGTACATATATGGAAATTATTATATTCCATATGTCATTATGGAAACAGGGGGATAATAATTATGAGTTCAAACTACTCAAGGACCCGCTAGGTACAGGAAGTAGGTTTGCTATCGTTGCTTAGTTGAACTCGCTTAAATTATAATGAAATTAAAAAAAAATGGGCGTTCATATGACGTCATTAGTCATTATCTGTTTTTGTTTCCAAACTTTATTTTGGAAGATTGTGTCATGGTGATTTTATTTACAAAAGGAAGTAAATGCGAGTTGTACTTCCACGAGAGTGGTTCCGTCACAACGAATTTTTTAGAAACTGATTGGTCCTACAGAACGATGATCGTATGTTTGTGTGTCTGTACATATGTAAAACTTGACTGCAAAGGCTTACGAAAAGTGGTGAGACCACAAATATCATTGTTTTACGATGTATAAAATACTAGCTGCGCCCAGGGGTTTCACCCGCGTAAATTTCGTACCCATGAAAAATTTTAAATCACCACATGGTGTCCCATAGGATCATTTTTTCGGGATAAAAACTATCCTATGTGTTTATCCATGTTACCCTCTACGTGTGTGCCAAATTTCATAAAAATTGTTTCAGCAGTTTTTGTGTGAAGGAGTAACTAACGAACAAACATACATACTTTTGCATTTATAATATTAGTAGGATACACTTGATTATTTTTATTATAATTTAAGGGGCAAACGAGTATCAATATTTTTTATTATTAATTTCAATAGGCATCTAACCCAATATTTGGCAGGAACGTCGCCGGTCTTGGAGATAAGAATGGGCTCCCCCAAGTCGTATCGTTTCGGTAATGCTGAGGGTGGCAGCTGGTTCCACAATGCTGAGCGCGGTTAAAAAATCGCGCCCAAATCGCACCGTTAGGAATATCGCGGATCGTACGTCCGATTGTGGAAATATTAAAGTATAATTGGCACCCGTGTTGAGTTCCAGCATTAAAACCTAATGTATTGTTAAGTGCGAGAGCAACATGCAATCCTTTTTAGGGTTCCGTATCTCAAAGAGAAAAAAACGGAACCCTTATAGGATCGCTTTGTTGTCCGTCTGTCTGTACGTCTGTCAAGACCTTTTTCTCTAAAACGCGTGAAGGGATTAAGCTGAAATTTTTGCCAAAAACGGAGCTCAGTTACGTCTTGAGGCCTTGAAAAAATCACACTTCTAAGTTAACGCAATAAAAAGTTCTAGCCATTTATACACAAAATTTGTATGAAAACGCACTTTTTCGAAAATTTATAAGGTACTTCCCGTTGAGCTAGAATTCTGAAATTTGGCAAGAAGTAAGACCTTACAGCATACATATAGGAATAAATCTAAAAATTGGTAAATAAAATTTATGTCACTGGAAAAATCATTACCAACTTATGCAAGTAGTTCGTTTCATACTAAATGTATGCAAGCACCCGCATATATATGTTTGTCAACTTGTCGCAGGGAAGTGTAATTTTCTCAACCTCTATTACTTTTGCTCATACCTCCCGTTCCTACGGAACCCTCGGTGTGCGAATTCGACTCGCACTTGGCCGGTTTTTTTAAGTTTATAATAAGAGATGTAAGAAAAATAAACGGGTTCTATCGCTGCCCATTTAACCACCAATAGGCACTGTTCTCTGGACGTTTCGGACACCTTACTCAGTCTTGGTCACAGTGGGTTGAAGGCCGCGGTAAATGCTGATGTGATCCAGACTCGGCAGGTTGTGACTTGGGTTGTACACACAAAGTAATGTTTAATTAATATAGGTACCTATAGTATTTTGAAGTAACATATCAATGCGCAGCAGATTTTAGCATGAGAGTAGATAGACTTGCTGCATTGTAGCCGAACGGGCGCTGTGGGGAAAGTTCATCTCACTCCCACAATACCGGATTGATATACCTTGAGATTAAATATAATGATAATACCATGAGATTGGTCGTTTTGCGCGCCTGTTGCAATTAGATTTTTTTTTTAAATGGTATAGAGGGCAAACGAGCAGTCGGAGCCATTTTCATGACTACCGACGCCCATAAACATCCGCATAGAGGCTATTCAGATGCGATGCCCTCCTTTGTCCTCCCACTACCATGGGCCACCGGCTACTTGCACTCTGCACGAAACGCTACAGCACAGCTGTCATTACGCCCGTCTCATGTAAGAGAGAGGTACCTCCCCGGTCGTGCCGGCCCAATTCGGCTGCATATAAGCATGCAGTGTGGCACTGCCTCTTACTGAGATGAAATGCTTTGATTACTCTTTTGTCCTCTCATGCTAAAAATTTTCGCGTGCGACAAGTGGCCGCCGGATATTAAAATATCACAAGTGAAAGTAGGAAGTGATTATTTAAATGAAGAGTTGAATTAATTACATTAAAAAGACAGCTAGGCACCCAAAGCAGAACAACTTTAGTTTACCCTTTTGTTTGATAAATGTGTTGTCTATGTTTAGTCATAGACTATATGTATACTAGATATCATAGATGGTGTCTATGGCTAGGTACAGGTGACAAGAGAGAGAGGAGGAATGTTTGACATTATGACCATGATTTGGCTAGTTACAGCCGTAGGTAGACAGCTACTCTCTAAAGTAACTTAGGCATTAGCTGTCAACTCTGATTTGCTTCCATAATCCTTCGGCATATGTATATGCAACACCATTATGATTGAAAAGAGTGGAGGCACAACTACACTGGAGCCAATATTTTAAATTACTTACTCTAATGACGACGTAATAAGACTAACATTATGAATAATCGCGACTAGTATTCAAAGCCGATGGAGCATTTTCCTCGAAGGCTTTTTGCTCCTGCCCTATGCAGCCGAGAACTGATGATGGAAATTTTACTCTATGTGAAACTCTCTCTGTGTTCTCCTGACTCTGCTAGTCAGAACTTCAGACAACAGTCAATTGTTTTGTACAGAGTTCAGAGGAGTACGACCAGTGAGTTACCTCTCGCTCACATTATTGAGTTTGTGAGTTTTCGGTGACCCATTGGACGCGTCGCCCTCCTTGCGACGCGTCTGCATAATAATTAAGCGAATGGCGTAATACCCGGCAAATCGCTCTGATGGCTCGTTTGCCCCCTACACTGTACTGCCTTGTGCCTACACATGCCTTAACCTCGCCTCTTATGTACCTAGCTGAACAAAAAAGTAAAACTAGTCCTCAGTTCGGGACCTAATTAGGGCAAGGTTTTCAAGATCAAATACGGCCGTAACATTAAATAAATATTTGTTTATAAACTCAATGTATCTCTGCCCTAATCGTGTGCTATCTCTTTCTTGAGTGCGCGACGACGCAGCCGGGGGCAGTTTCAATTTTATACTTATTGATTCGGAGGTCGTACTGACGGTACAGACAACAAAAACGTCCAATAATTAACATATTATATTATGTACATTGACATGTAAGAAATAAATTCAAATCTTACTTATTATGAATGTGAAAGTTTGTAAGTATTTCACGCAAAAGATACTCAAATGATTAGGTACTGTAACGTATGGAGTTTCCTCCATACTTACGTCTCACTTAAAACCTCTTTGTTTGATAAAAAGATAGGTTTGAATTCGAATATATAGAACGAAAGTGTAGAATTGTAATTTTGACAGGTTAAGAAAAGATTTTTATGTATGAAGGAGATTCGGCTCCGAGCCGTGAAAAGCAACATATCTATTTTAGAATAGGTCCTTAATCATATAGATAAATGTAACTAGAATTAAGAAGACTCAGAAATAAATATTACATTAATTATTAAGGTGTTTTATGTCCTCATTCCTGAGATAGATTTAAGCCAGATGGCACAGAACTAGTTAGGAAGTTTTCATTTAGGACTTTCAGATATCTTTAGATAACACTGCAACAGGGATTGAGCTACGCCGAACCCACACCCGTCCCGGCAGTCGTTATAGTACCTATCATACTAATTTACAATCTCGAATGATTTTATACACGTAATGCCGCGGGCACACATAGCAAAAAATGAAGGCCTTAATTTTTTTATAGGTAGAGAAAAGTGGTATTTTGAATATAATATTTAACACATTAATGTTACATTTATTCGCAGCAAATTCCAAATTTAGGTAGGAATACTTAATAATGGCTAACTGGTTTACATTTGCTTATTAACCATGTCGTTATAGTCCAAAATTAATGTCAATTTTACAATCGTTATTGCAAGTTATTTTTATTGCTATTATATTTTGCTATCGCTGTCGTACGTGATATTGAAAAATCTACGACATTGAAGTGATTTTAATTTATTTTAATAGTTAATTTAAATATAGATAATTAGTTTGCCAAAGTCTAGACTTGAGGTATTTTCGTTTTTCAGTTGATAACGTTTATCGGTTATCAACGAATGCATTCGATTTCTAACAAATTCATTATTGAGAATTAACATGAGTAATTAGCATTTATAGTCATTTTACACGGCGCTTATCAATGTTAATTGAAGTCGACAATTAAAATGTTGCTCACAATAATTACTGGGTACTAGACTAGACTTTAATTCCCGAAGAAATTACAAATAAATTAACTTGGGACAGATAATACGCAGGTACAGCTAAAAATAAATTACAGCCATGTCACTTCTGAAAAGTCTAGCTTTATGTCAGTAACAATTTTAAATTAATTTATATGTCGCATCAGTATCTCCAAAGGTTACATACAAACACTTTACCCCTTTATAATATTAGTAATGTAGGTACTACACGGACGCGGTAAGTTGGGACCTGGCAAGAATGCGAAGAATGCTCTCTAGCCGCGCACTTCCCCCGTTGTCGCAAAAGTATGGCGACGTAGGGGGTGGAGCGGGGAATGAAATTTTTGCCAGGTCCCAACTTACCGCGTCCGTGTAAGTAGTACTTACATAACATTATGTACAAATAACAATGGTCACTTTGGACCGCCTGGAGATAAGACAGCCACCAAAATATAGTATATTATTAATGTAATTATCATATATAATTTGTTTTTTTTAAACACAAGAAATATTTTTAATTAATTTGAAATATAATTTAAAAAAAAGGTAATACTACGATATTGCGTTGTTTAATTTAATTTTAAGGTTTATTTTTAAGGTATTTGACTCTATGCACATTGGTAAATGTCAATTATTGACCGAGTTGTCACTTGTAAGTTAGTTTCTACCTTACAAGCGGCGATTGAATGGAAAAAAATATGGGGTGTAGAGATAGGAAGAAGTGTCATCTGTGTACCTACATATGAAAAAGTGTCCATCGAACTGTATTAAATTAAGGTGGTGCCACATTAGAATTAGGGTAACTTTATTTTTACTACATTAATTCGGACTGCGCAAGTTGATGAAATTTTCAATAAGTGACTAATTTAGTCGCCAATAATATTACATTTTTTAACTCGGCATACTTCAATTTATTAACAATTACTTCATTCATACCATACAATCTGGAAATACAAATTCTGGATGGTTTCTGAACCGTTATTTATAGCATACAGCCGGGCTCTTTCCTATTTTCTACCATATGAGATGATTCTCCTTACCCTCATATAAAAAAGTAAAACATCTGTTATTTGTCAAAAAATCCTATAAACATAGAATTTTTATTACTATGCAACAAAAGATCAAAAATATATTTTATTTATTAACATATTTCTCCCGTCTTTAAAAATACATTGTATATTGTTTTTTTTTTTCATATTAATATAGATAGAACAAAATAACGTTTGTTGTTTTTGATGGGCGAGTTGAAAGTCCAAGGCATGTTAGCAGATGACCATTGTTCTTTATAATGTATATTCACATACACAAAGATATTCAAACGTACGTAGGATCTATGTAAGAATATCAATTTAAGTTATTGTTTAAATTACTATATAAATTGTTCTGTGACAAATATTTTTGTATTGTGCATACATCCATATTTATATGATCCTATTGTATTCTATTACATCATAATATAAAACAGACAAATTGAATACACGCAACAGAGATGTACATAAAAACGGAGAATATAAAATGTTTTTTTTAATTTGTAACATGCTGACGGTACTTGGCAAAACGTCTACATCCGGCGCACATAGGTAGATTTTACCAATTTAGGCGGTCAAAAATATTTTATTGTGTTTTTTGGTAAGACATTCGATGTATAAAGTGAAAATTCACGTAATTAAAAAAATAAATTT
>LUGF01052198.1:48363-74294 GCA_001625245.1 Calycopis cecrops | reverse complement strand
AGCACAGCTGTCACTTTACGCCAGTCTCGTGTAAGCGAGAGGTACCTCCCCGGTCGTGCCGGCCCAATTCGACTGCATGCAAGCATGCAGTGTGGCACTACCTCTTACCAAAAATAGCAGTTTATTTCAAAATCCTCGTTAACGGGTTCTACCGCTGCCCATTTAACCACCAATAGGCACTCTTCTCTGGACGTTTCGGTCACCTTACTCAGTCTTCGTCACAGTGGGTTGAAAGCCGCGGTAAATGCTGATGTGATCCAGACTCGGCAGGTTGTGACTTGGGTTGTACACACAAAGTGATGTTTAATTAATATAGGTACCTATAGTATGTTTAAGTAACATATCAATGCGCAGCAGATTTTAGCATGAGAGTAGATAGACTTGCTGCATTGGAGCCGAACGGGCGCTGTCGGGAAGGTACATCTCACTCGCACAATACCGACATGAGGTTGTGTCGGTCGTTTTGCGCGCCTGTTACAATTCAATTTTTTTTGCTCCTTTCTTTATGGTATAGGGGGGCAAACGAGCAGTCGGAGCCATTTTCATGACTACCGACGCCCATAAACATCCGCATAGAGGCTATTCAGATGCGCTGCCCTCGTTTCTCTTCCCACCTCCATGGGGCACCGGCCGGCCAATTCGGCTGCATGCAAGCATGCAGTGTGGCACTACCTCGTACTGAAATAAAATGCTTTGATTACTCTTTTGTCCTCTCATGCTAAAAAGTTTTGCGTGCGACAAGTGGTCACCGGATATTAAAATATCACTAGTGAAAGTAGGAAGTGATTATTTAAATGAAGAGTTGAATTAATTACATTAAAAAGACAGCCAGGCACCCAAGCAGAGCAACTCTTTAGTTTACCCATTTGTTTGATAAATGTGTTGTCTATGTTTAGTCATAGACTATATGTATACTAGATACCATAGATGGTGTCTATGGCTAGGTACAGATGACAAGAGAGAGAGGAGGGATGTTTGACATTACGACCATGATTTGGCTAGTTACAGCCGTAGGTACACTCTAGAGTCTAGAGTAACTAAAGTTGTCCTACTTCCATAATCCTTCGGCATATGTATATGCAACACTATTATGGTTGAAAAGAGTAGAGGCACAAGTATACTGGAGTCAATATTTTAAATTACTTACTCTAATGACGACGTAATAAGACTAACATTATGAATAATCGCGACTAGTATTCAAAGCCGATGGAGCATTTTCCTCGAAGGCTTTTTGCTCCTGCCCTATGCTGCCGAAAGCTGATGATGGAAATTTTACTCTATGTGAAACTCTCTCTGTGTTCTCCTGACTCTGCTAGTCAGAACTTCAGACAACAGTCAATTGTTTCTCACAGAGTTTAGAGGAGCAGAGGAGCACGAACAGTGAGGCACCTCTCGCTCACATTAGTCAGTTTGTGAGTTTTCGGTGACCCATTGGAGAGAAGGAGGGCGACACGTCTGCATAATAATTAAGCGAATGACGAAATACCCGTCAAATTCGCGTCTCCATCAGAAGGCTCTGATGGCTCGTTTGCCCCCTATACTGTACTGCCTTGTGCCTACACATGCCTTAACCTCGCCTCTTATGTACCTAGCTGAACAAAAAAGTATAACTAGTCCTCAGTTCGGGACCTAATTAGGGCAAGGTTTTCAAGATCAAATATGGCCGAATTTTATATAAATATTTATTTATAAACTCAATGTATCTCTGCCCTAATCGTGTGCTATCTCTTTCTTGAGTGCGCGACGACGCAGCCGGGGGCAGTTTCAATTTTATACTTATTGATTCGGAGGTCGTACTGACGGTACAGACAACAAAAACGTCCAATAATTAACATATTATATCATGTACATTGACATGTAAGAAATAAATTCAAATCTTACTTATTATGAATGTGAAAGTTTGTAAGTATTTCACGTAAAAGATACTCAAATTATTAGGTATCATACTAATTTACAATCTGGAATGATTTTATATACGTAATGCCGCGGGCACACATAGCAAAAAACCGGCCAAGTGCGAGTCAGACTCGCACACCGAGGGTTCCGTAGAAACGGGAGGTATGAGCAAAAGTAATAGACGTTGAGAAAATTACACTTCCATGCGACAAAATTATATATGCGGGTGCTTGCATACATTTAGTATGAAACGAACTACATGAATAAGTTGGTAATGATTTTTCCAGTGATATACATTTTATTTACCAATTTTTAGATTTATTCCTATATGTATACTGTAAGGTCTTACTTCTTGCCAAATTTCAGAATTCTAGCTCAACGGGAAGTACCCTATAGGTTTTCGAAAAAGTGCGTTTTCATACAAAATTTGTGCATAAATGGCTATAACTTTTTATTGCGTTAACTTAGAAGTGTGATTTTTTCAAGGCATCAAGACGTAACTGACCTCCGCATTTGACAAAGATTTCAGCTTAATCCCTTCAAGCGTTTTAGAGAAAAAGGTCTTGACAGACGTACAGACGGACAACAAAGCGATCCTATAAGGGTTCCGTTTTTTCTCTTTGAGATACGGAACCCTAAAAAGCGATCCTATAAGGGTTCCGTTTTTTCTCTTTGAGATACGGAACCCTAAAAATGAAGGCCTTATTTTTTTTAAAGGTAGAGAAAAGTGGTATTTTGAATATAATATTTAACACATTCATGTTACATTTATTCGCAGCAAATTCCAAATTTAGGTAGGAATACTTAATAATGGCTAACTGGTTTACATTTGCTTATTAACCATGTCGTTATAGGCCAAAATTAATGTCAATTTTACATTCGTTATTGCTAGTTATTTTTATTGCTATTATATTTTGCTATCGCTGTCGTACGTGATATTGAAAAATCTACGACATTGAAGTGATTTTAATTTATTTTAATAGTTCATTTTAAATATAGATAATTAGTTTGCCAAAGTCTAGACTTGAGGTATTTTCGTTTTTCAGTTGGTAACGTTTATCGGTTATCAACGAATGCATTCGATTTCTAACAAATTCATTATTGAGAATTAACATGAGTAATTAGCATTTATAGTAATTTTACACAGCGCTTATCATTGTTAATTGAAGTCGACAATTAAAATGTGCACACAATAATTACTGGGTACTAGGCTAGACTTTAATTCCCGAAGAAATTACAAATAAATTAACTTGGGACAGATAATACGCAGGTACAGCTAGAAATAAATTACAGCCATGTCACTTCTGAAAAGTCTAGCTTTATGTCAGTAACAATTTTAAATTAATTTATATATCGCATCAGTATCTCCAAAGGTTACAAACACTTTACCCTTTTATAATATTAATAATGTACTACACGGACGCGGTAAGTTGGGACCTGGCAAGAATGCTCACTAGTTCCGCACTTCCCCAGTTGTCGCCCTAGTATGGCGACATAGGGGGTGGAGCGGGGAATGAAATTTTTGCCTAGTCCCAACTTACCGCGTCCGTGTTATACTTACATAATATGTTCAATAACAATGGTCACTTTGGACCATTGACCAGTCCAGATATAAGACAGCCACCAAAATATAGTATATTATTAATGTAATTATAGTACATAATTTGTTCTTTTTTAAGGCAGAAGAAATATTTTAAATTAATTTGAAATATAATTAATAAAGAGGTACGGTAGGAGAGCTACGATATTTTGTGGTTTAATAGTGGTATTTGAGTCTATGCACATTGGTAAATGTCAATTATTGACCGAGTTGTCACTTGTAAGTTAGTTTCTACCTTCCAAGCGGCGATTGAATTGAAAAAAGTGTAGAGATAGGAAGAAGTGTCATCTGTGTATATGAAAAAGTGTCCATCGAATTGCATTAAATTAAGGTAGTGCCTCATAAGAATTAGGGTAAATTTATCTTGTTGGTGCAAGTTGATGAAATTTTCAATAATTAACTATTTTAGTCGCCAATAATATTACATTTTTTAACGCGGCATACTTCAATTTATTAACAATTACTTCATTCATACCATACAATCTGGAAATACAAATTCTGGAACGTTTCTGAACCGTTATTTAAAGCATCTGTTATTTGTCAAAAAATCCTATAAACATAGATTTTTTATTAATATGCAACAAAATCGTAAAAATAGATTTTATTTATTAACATATTTCTCCCGTCTTTAAAAATACATTGTATATTGTTTTTTGTTATATTAATATAGATAGAACAAAATAACGTTTGTGTTTTTTGATGGGCGAGTTGAAAGTCCAAGGCATGTTAGCAGATGACCATTGTTCTTTGTAATGTATATTCACATACACAAAGACATTCAAACGTACGTCGGGTCTATGTAAGAATATCAATTTAAGTTATTGTTTAAATTACTATATAAATTGTTCTGACAAATATTTTTGTATTGTGCAAACATACATATTTATATGACCCTATTGTATTCTATTACATCATAATATAAAACAAATAAATTGAATACACGCAACAGAGATGTACATAACGGAGAATATAAAATGATTTTTTTTTAATTAGTAACATGCTGACGGTACTTGGCAAAACGGCTACATCCGGCGTTTGGATTGTTGGTAACCCGTGCGTTGAACGCTTCCCGACACCGCGCCGCTTGCAACCTACGGAATTACACTTTTTGTTAATACAGCATTAGGAAGTTCTGATTGCGAATTTTAGTTTTTGAAGTGAAAACTGCCGCTAGCTAAATAAGTTAGGGAAAAATATTATGAGTGTGTGTCGGCAAACATTGTTTAATATGTAGCACACCAAAGTGGATCTGTTCTATCTTCGAGTGTGGCTCTACTTTCCTTTTTTTAAGATGCGTTGTCGTCCTTTCTCCTTCCTCCTCCATGGGCCACCGAAAACTCACTCACTGCACGAAACGAAACAGAGTAGCCGTCACTTTACGTCGGCATCGTGTGGGCGAGAACTACGTGCCGTCCCAATTGAGTTGCAATTCTGCACCTCACCTCTTACTTTTCCCATACTACTTATACATCTTAAACTAGTGTTAATTTAAAACAGGTGATCAAAAAGTAATTTTCTGACTTTACTAGACATAAAATTACTTTCGTCTAGACTGTCCGTGTACGCCCTTGTGTATTCTGTAGGAATAAAACATGGTATCATGTTCTGGTCTCAACCGTGACAGACTTGTTAAAAGTTTCACTCACTAATGAATCTGTATTAAGCTGGTGGTGCACTGGAACCTTGAATTATTGGCGCGTTTCCTGAATTGGAGGCCTTCTTGAATTATAATGCTCTGCAGTGGTCGGCCGCTGGTCCGAATGATTTCTAGAATCATTCATGACTAGGATTCGAACCCGTAAAATTGACCAAATATTAGGATTATGATTAGAGATTATGGACCGTCCATTTCACGCTTCAAATATTAAAACTAAATATGACTTGTTTAACCAACTAAACTAAGAGAACTATAAAAATAAAATTGAAGTTTTACAATATGTAGGCATTTGTTTATATACGCCTTTTAAGCCTGCTGTTAAATGTAATTTCCGACAAATGTAAAGTATTGGGAGTAGTATTCCCCAAGACTAAACTAATGGCCACTTGCACGAATCTGAGTTAAACATTTAACTCGGAGTTAAATAACTAAAGGTGAATCGGCCTTTATTAGTTTTCGGGATTCTTAGTTGTCCGTATTATTTAATGTCTATAGGAATAAATGAAAGTCCAAATCCCGATTGAATATATTCTGCACACAACGTTATTATTTAGGTACACAACAAACGACTATGCTATTCTACGGATTTACATCGTCTCTCCGTGTCCGACTCATGCGCACAATATATAGGTACAACAGACAATATATTTGCTGACTCCTAATAACATAGAATGTGTGTCCCTACATTAGTTATTTAACTCCGAGTTAAATGTTTAACTCTGACTCGTGTTAGTGGCCCTAAGGCGGATCACACACGGCACGCGGTTGGCGGTGAGGCGGATCTCAAGTTACATTGGGCTCTATGAAACCCGTTCATACCTAACACACGTACACCGCCAGACCGCGCGGTCGAGCGGCGCTCTCGCCGCGACCGCCTGCCGCGCGGAGAGGCGGTGCCTCACATACAGACAACCGCGTAACCGCGCGGATCAAGAATTTCAATTTTAAAACAATTTAGGTATCAACGGATTTCATAGAGCCCAATGTAATTTGAGATCCGCCTCACCGCCAACCGCGTGCCGTGTGTGATCCGCCTAAGTGAGGTTTGTACTATTCTGAGTACCTATAGCACGTGCGTTTTGTCTGTTATGATGAAAATTTGTCAATAATGATCCAAGACCGCACTGGTCACTTCGCCATTTCTTTTATTTGTGTAGGTACTTATCTCGGCCATTTTACTTGAATATATAAATTTAAACATATTAACGATGTAATATTTTTCAGTTGGTGGGTGCTCCATGCGGTCACCACGGTCAGTACACGTTCTACAAGGCGATCAAGTTGTCCGGCCTGCTGGAGCGGATAGTCGCCATCGGGGACTTCTTCTTCGTCAAGATATGGCAGGACTCCGAGCTGATCTCAATAGGTACGACACGTCAACCACTTGCCATCAGTTTACAGGTCCATTGCTGGTGGGCTGTCAATTACCGCCCCATCATCTGGTCTCTCATATCCATCCCAGACTTATTATTATTACTTATTCTTTCCTCAAAGGTCGGCAACGCATCTGTTAGACCTCTGGTGTTGCGGATGTCTGTGGGCGTTGGTGTTCACTTTACATCAGGTGACCTAACTGCTCGTTTGCCTCCTATGCTATAAAAAAAAAGACCAGGTACAGCCTACAGCGCGGTCATCTGCCTTCTTACGTGGTCAGAAGGTGGTTGGCCAGAACAAAAGGCGATTTCCAGGAGTTATTTACTCTGTTACATAGGTCTCTAATGCGTAGTTAAATCATTAGGTACGTGGGAAGTAACTACCGAGCCCCTTAGTCACTCTCAATGTTACGTGTTTTAGTTTAGTTGTGTTCGGTATAGTTCAGTAATTATGAGTTATACCTAGGGTTGCCATCTCAAAAGTCTGTCAACCAGGACAAGGCACGTAAGAACCCCAGATTTCGGAGCTTCCTACCCGGACGTTAGAAATAGCATTTTTCTTAAGATACTCAGAAGAATAAAATATAGTTTTAATGGTCATAAATCAATTATTATTTATTTTAATGCTATTTTAAACTAAATGACGAATTTAAAAAACAAAACTAATCAAATCAATCATTCAAAAATCAGATAAATCAAATCAAAATCCGGACTACAAATAAAACCCCACCCGGACGCTCCCCGGACTCCCTCTAAACTAGGACAAATCCGGGGAAACCCGGACGGATGGCAACCCTAGTTATAGCGCTTATAGTTATATCATTTGGATAATTTGAGATGCAAATATATAGAAACAAGAGGTTTCATCCACAGACTTCGAAGATGTTGAAATTCGTGGTGAAAAAAATTTACGAAAGGCATAATATGAGACTAATAAAACAGGGCCCTCTTGGAGTCCTAGAAACTTTCGTGACTTTCAATCAAGTGTCTAAAGATTTAAATCCTCATTATCTTCGTCGCTGGTCGTGCATCAAAAGATGTGTGAATGTAAATTATGTTGAAGTTAGTTTGATCTGTAGTGTTGGCCTCCGTGTACAAGTATAATGAAATAGGGTCAATTCACACCAAAAGCGCGGCGAAGCGCAGCGAAACGAAGCGCAGTTTATGTGTCATATGAATTTCAACTTTATAATAATTACTATAATACTTATTATCGCATGAGAAACTCGAACGAGTCGCGCGGATTCGAGCGACTGCGCGAGGATTCGCTGGAATCCGCGCGGAAGTCGCGAGAATTCGATAATAAGTACTACAGTAATGAAAATAAAGTTTAAATTTATATGACACTGAAAATGCGCTCCGCTTCGCTGCGCTTCGCCGCGCTTTTAGTGTGAATTGACCCTTAAGGTAACTTGCTGTCGGGTTCCAATTGGAAGGAACTGCGGGCAGTGCTTCTATCACACTCCCATCCGTCGCCTGTGTGGTGGAACAGCCATCTCCTGTTCTACCTCACGGCGTTCTTTGCGAGAGCAGTCTAGTAGTGATCCACTGCCATCTGTCACTCTCAGGCATCGATTGAATTAACCGTCACTGCTAGATCATGGGGATGTAAGGCACATCCAAGGTACATTTCTAGGGCGTGCTGCGCAGCCTTAATCTCCCTCAGTTACTGTACAAACACTAAAGGCGTGTTGTTTGCGCAGGTGAATTACAATTACTGTGGACGGACCGGGTGTCGGACCAGACCCTGGTCTCGCTGAGGCTGTACTTCCTCCCGGAGAACACTCCGGACGGCAGGGGGCTGCATGGCGAGGTAAGATTCCTACAAGTATCCTATACATCAAGTCCTTCCAAAGTCGTCACTTGACCAATGACTTACAAAGGCGTCTGTGAAAACTTGACCATATTCTCTTTTTTTTTATGTTATAGGAGGGCAAACGAGCAGTCGGAACCATTTTCATGACAACCGACGCCCACAAACATCCGCATATGGGCTATACAGATGCGCTGCCCTCCTTTCTCCTCCCACCTCCATGGGCCACCGGCTACTTACCCACCGCACGAAACGCGACAGCACAGCTGTCACTTTACGCCGGTCTCGTGTAAGCGAGAGGTACCTCCCCGGTCGTGCCGGCCCAATTCGACTGCATGCGAGCAAGCGGAGCCGTTTTGATTACTGTCGACGCTTATTAACAGCCGGGTATGCAGATGCGATGCCCTCCTCTTTGATTAAGAATTTAGTAAAACACTATTAACTCATTTGAGAACCACTTGTTTAGCGATAAATAGTCTGCCAGTTGGTGCATAAGTCATCACCAGAGAATTTTAAAACGTTGCCAACTAACAATTACTAGCAGATTTGAATGAGACATTTCCAGTTTTTAATGTCGTGTTCTTTGGTGAGCAAAGGTCAAGTTTTATCTTGAGGCTGACGATTAACAAATTCCAGTCAAAATTCGATAAACTGGTCCAGATGTCCAACGCCCACTCTCCGAGAAGCAAATTGTCGCATCAGATATTTAAAGTTACATCCTTTAGTAAGAGGTAGAGGCGTGCAGCCGACACGACCTCTTCTGTATACTATGCCACCGCAAAGTCACAGCAATCATGTTTCGATCTGCATGTTTCCCATAGAAGGAAGGAGGGCTATCACATCAGCAGATCAATTAAGCTGGTGTATATTGGGCTGTTGGTATTCATCGGAAGACTTTCATTGCTCATTTGCCATTAAAATAAATAATAGTTTAAAAAACTAAAAAAACACGCTTCATCAATCCTGCAATCAGTCCTGGCGATCCTAATAAGGATATTGGGAAACTGTTATGAAATTATTGCATTGTCATCGATCCTTGATATGTATGCAAAGTTTCAAATTAATCAGACTTCTGGAAACCGGTGAAAATTAAGCTCAAAGATTCCGTTACATACATACATACAACCCGAGCTAATAAAAGCGTGTTAAAAAGATAGGCAACACAGTTCAACAAATTATATCTTTTGGCGTAAGATAAAAATGTGGTATGCGACTATATCGGTGGCGTTATAGTCTGTCCGTATACTAGTAGGTGCTGTACGTGTTGTTCTTACAAATTAACCTCACTAACAAGTAATGTCCGACTATTAACGCGGACGTGTGCGGCAGCTCAATTAAGTAAGAGGTAGTGCCACGTGGCAAGCAATGCGTGCAGCCGAATTGGGTCGGCACGACAGGACGATACTGGCGTAAATGTGGCCCGTGAAGGTGGGGAGGAGGAATGAGGGCAACTGATGTGTGTAACCTGTGCGGGTGTCTGTAGGCGTCGGTAGCCATGAAAATGGCTCCAACTGCTCGTTTGCCCTTATATACTATAAAAAGGTCACCACATATTTATTTATTAAAAAAACAGAACATGTCAGTAGCAACTAACGCACAATATTAGACAAGACTAGATATATAACACGAATTATAAAAACTAGAAACTTAGCTAATAAATTAACTGTAAGTTTTACTAATTAAGAACTACTTAGCATTTAAGTATGTTTGGAAACTAGACATTCGCAAACGCATACTTGTAATAAAAGAAAGTGCCTATTCAATATTTGTGATAAAGCAAATGTTGCCGCAAGATGTAACACAATTTTACAAAAACACATTTAATATTTGTATTATATAAAATGCAGAGAAAAAAGTACAATATAGTAATTCTATGAAAGCACAAAAATCCGGCCGTTTCTCGTTAAACGCCGTCTCACTCGCACCCGACGCTCCGTCTCGCTCTAATCCCTATTTGGTAACGCCAACTATTTCATGGATGAAATTACGAGAGGCGTGGTCCAAGTTGTAAGATTCGGCTTCATTGTTCAATTAAAAATAAAGTTAAAAATGTTGAATTGATACGTAACTATTCGCTAACAATCACCAATAAAACATATATTACTATAAATCGCAATAATAGATATTTATGTATATAAAAAAATAAGTAAATAAGGATTCTATACGCAACTTTATCCGTTGCTTGATAATATAAATGTGAATGTTTGTGCATACAAATATTACTCTCTTTTTTTTTAAATAAAATTAATCGCCCCTTTTGAATATATGTTAGCCATATGCGTCCGTGGGGCAAAAATAATGTTAAATAAACTTAAAAACAAGCGTTGATACAGTTAAACTTGCAATTTTTTAACTTGTAGATCTAAATAGTAAGAAGTAAAATATAATATTCATCCCTTTATTTTTTTGATTATATGATTAGATCCAGCATAATATTAAAAAAAACTTGTCAAATAGTAAATAATTTAAGTGAAAAGATAAATCTGCTTATATTTTGTCTCTTCGATGTTACTACAGTCATTAATCTATTCGATGTTATTACAGTCATTAATCTATACATATAATAAAACTATAGAAGACGTCAGTCTGTCTGTGTCTAGTGTGGCTTTCACGCAAAAATTATTGGACGGATTTTGATGAAAAACAATAATGACAAGACAACGGCTGTCGTCTCAACTAGTATTAATTAATACTAATCATTTTATTGTGTAATAATATCTACCTTGCCTAATTCATTTAATATTGCTATTTGCTTAACGTCACGTACTCTGTGCTGATAGTGATTACGAAACACAAAACGAAATCGTGTTAAAAGTTTATACAATCTAAAAATAGAAGCAGGTGCTTAAAGTCTATGGTAAAAACTTTTTATATATTTTTTCTTTATTTTTTCTAACTTGTACCACACGATGACAATTGCACAGACATCGGCGAAACATGTCGTATTGTCGATGGAGTAAGGTTCAATATCAAACGCAGACGACTCAATGTAATTTCCAAGTACTTTATGGATATAGCGAAAGATGCTTCTTGATATTTCAATAATTGTATAATTAAATAATAAGTTCAATGTGCCTCCGTCCGCCTTGATCCCTGGAATATTTGAAGCATATTTTTGCAAACTGCCGAACCGTAAACATGTGGTATATTATTCTTTGTAGTTCTGCCCTTAAATATGATTATCTGTTTACTTCTATGGTTTTATACTTTATTTGTAGATGAAATTCGCATGATTTTTATCTAGCTCTCCTAATCCATAATCATGCCATGGCATACAATTCTTAGATTTCGTACATAACACATACAAATAAAATTAATGATTACCCTTCTGTGTTCATTTTATGGACTTTTTAGAGCTAAACAAAACACAGGGCTTGTATTAAATAGGCATAGAGGCCGTTGGCATGAGCCTAATTTGGTTGACATGCAACAATTTTTCAAATACTTCTCGAAACGTGTATAAAAAAAATATAAAAATACAAAGTATCAAGAAGCGTTGTGCGCTTATACAATACTCGCTGCGATAGTACAAAGAGCCAAGGACAAAGTGCCGTGGAGTCGATATTTCTGTTATTTCATTACAATTATTTTTAATTGCACATTTAAAGTAATTTTAACAATAGTTCTGTATACGCTTATTATAATATAAAATAGATTCGGTGATTTTGTGTGTCTATAAAAGATAATTATTGAACTATGTTTCGTAGGGTGATTAAAATAGCAGATTTAGGTATATTATTTTAATAACTGCGCCCGACAGTTTCACCCGCTTAAAATCCCAACCCAAAGAAAAGAAACTTCTTTTTTATTTATTTAATTCCAGATTGTAAACTTTAACGATTAAGAAACAAACATATGTACATACAAACTTTGACATTTATAATACGACTACATTTAGGATTTCGTACTTTTGAAATAGGAGTTAGAGTAACGTACCTAAATATCAGGGCTTGTGGCTTATGTAAAGCAAAATAAACGTCCGGAGCTTTAGATACCTAAAAAAACCGAGATGTAATTAATAAACGTAGTTTTATTGTGTTAAGAAATGTTAATGCATATCAGCAAATATATAGAATATAGCATATTATTTTGTTAAATTTATTCAACTAATACAACAAAAATCTGTATAATATTAAATTTTTATGTAAATTTCATCGTTACCAAATATGTATTTGAACCGTATCTACAATGTTTGCTTATACGAAACAATGATCTAGTTTTTTGTATGAAGAGTTCATATATCTGTTGACGATTTGATGGCGCCTGCTCTATCTTATCTAAGTTCAGCTCGTGTACATAACAGATAACAATACGCGGTCAGGTACACTTCATGACAAAATATAACAACATTTCTATTTACAAGAAGGCCAATATTTTATACTTCGACCACACAGTTTTAATACTTTGATAATATTGGGCGAATTTTATTCTGACTAATTCAATATATATGTTTTGCCAATATAAGCTTAATTGAAATGTGATCGAGATTATTATATATCAATATATTATATTTCTATTATGCTATGTACGTAGTATAAAGGGGTAACGTGCAGTAAAAATTTATAATTGATGATTACCGACGTCCATAGATATTCTCACAGTTTTAATGCTGACGTGTCGCTCTTCTCGCCTGCAAACGTGCATATTCAAATATATTTATTTTCTTCGAAATAAGTAGTAATAATACAAAGTGTTTGTGTATTTAATATTTGTTAAAACTTTAGATTATTATGTGTTTGCAATACCTATTATTATAGGCCAATGACCATTTATTTTAAAATTATTCGGATATTATGTTTGTATACATTATACATAAACTATAACAAAATTTTAATTGTATCTAGTGACAATTAACGTAATAAAAATAGACCTGTAATACCTAGTAATTACTATAGTTGTTGTATATATCCTAAATATATTATGTTATTATTTTACGCAAAATCCAATGTACGGAATTGGAGGAAATATGGCACAGATACGGGAGTAACACGAGACCTGCGTATGCCCATGGAGGTGGGAGGAGAAAGGAGGGCAGAGCATTTGTATAGCCTCTATGCGGATGTTTACAAAAAAAAAACAACAATAATTTTTTTATATCGAAATAATTAATGGTTTCTTAGAGATTTTTCATATAAATATGTTATGTGAGGTAATTTTGAGCTTTGTTTGTGTCGGTTTAAATATGGCCTCTACGTAGTAGTTTTATCCGCGCGCAGTTATCAATAGAAACGTGTCTGCCGTCGACTCCACGGTTTTAAATGTAGCAATTATTTATCAGTGACACAGGGTTGCCAGCGTTCGTTGATTACGTTTTAAGGTCGAGTGTAAACGGTTTAAATGGAAAACTCTAGCGGCTGGCAACACCGTCATAGACTGTTATTGACATGTTTTTTTAACGACCGGAGGTGCCGCCGGGGAACGGAACATGTCAAGTATTTAGTGGCCATCGCCACGCTAAATGCTAGTTTTGTTGGAGGTGATGAGATTGTTCCATTACATACGAATTGGACGGACACCACCAAAGAGTTGACCTGAAGCTTACGTAATTCTGTTGTTGAATAAATACTTTGTTGTCGCGTAACATGCGGTTTCTAAGTGGCTCCGGGTGCGGGGTGAAGGAGAGCAATGCGTTTGGTTAATCTCTTTTGTGAATGTTGTTGGGCGTGGGTTGTCACCAAATGGCTCTGACTGCTCGTTTCAGTCACCGTAAGCATCCGAAACGTCCGGAAAGTATGAATTTTAAGTGTTGAAATGGATCGCGTTGGACTAGTCTTGAATTGTTTGTTGTGATGTAACCATTAGTCATGAAAGGAGTTCTGTTCCTCCAGTTTAGTGTACAATCATCATCAATATCATCCTTTATCCGTGTATTGTATTTGAAGTAAAATTTCTATACGTGTGCTTGACTTGGGGAGAAGCTGGCGAGAGCGTTAAAAAAAAATTGTATGTAAAAAATAAATATGACATGTTATGTCATTGTGACTACGGTAATGAATTTGTGTTGTTCACGCCAGATATGCATGGCACCGCCATCTAATTAGGAACGTTTAATACGTCAAGTGACAGTGGCAAACTATTAAACCTTAAGGTGTATCTGTGACGTTTTGTATCAAAAGTGACATTTCCGTTTCCCGGACAGACTTTTAGCGTCCAGGGACGCGTCGCTCTCTCCGGCACGAACCACTGCGCCGTGAAGAACAGTCGATGTATTTTATATCTGAATACATCTTAGCTTCAAAAGAAGAAATGTTTTAATTAAACCAAGCGATGCTGTCCTGAACAGTGTATTAAATGAATAATTAAGTTTAACTTCATCTGTGTGGTCTAAAGCACACTCTTTTTAATGCTCTCTCTGCGAACTACCAACCGAGAGGCGCTGCTGGTGAACAATAAATATGTAAAGCAATTCGCAGTGGGGTCGGGGAAAGCCGCGGAAAGCGAGCAGTATACAAACGTGTACAGATATGTCTCGAAGGCCGCGAGAACCTTAGCCCAGTTGCATTAATGTGTAACATCTTTATGGACGTATTTTTCATGAAGCGCGCCGTAGCTGCATTGTACCTGTGTCGGACCGGCGCCGCTTGGTTTAGATATTTATACCTGTGTTCGTACGGTACGGGAGACAGCAAGGCTTGCCATCTTAAATTACAAATTTTGGAAATAATGATTTCAAATGGGGGACAAGAGTTAAAACAGCGGCACCCAACTAGTGATGGGCGATTGTTTTGTAATTTAGTCGTGGGAATAGCGAAAGAGCTTTTTTTTAGGTAGATACTGTCTAAATGACTATGTGGCCTATCATTTGGTCGGCCGGCTATCGGTTGTGTGGTGCGGGAGAATGAGCATCCCACATATCCTAAGCGGGACACATTGAATTGGGGCTCAGAAACGGGACGGTTGGCAAGCCTAGCTACAGCTGGCTGGCTGGTGGGTGCGGATTTTTTAAATCGGATTTACCTCTTGGCGTCATCACCACCGCTACTACTGCTGTGTAGACAGTAGCGACAGCGGCCATCACTTGTGTCCTCTGGGATAAAATCATCGCAGAGAACTTGACGGAACTGCATCACGTTATAGTAGTGCCTAGTTTAGTAGTCATCTACCAACTGCTCGTTTGCCCCTTATCCTATAATAAAAAAAAATAAAAAAAAGTTTGTGGCGCTGCTTGTGGGCACCGTTAGATAGAAGACTTCGTTTCGCATGCGATAAAGTAACACGTGTCGCCGTGACGGTCTCGTGGGAAACTGTCCGCTGGATTAGAACCGGTGTACGCTCCCGCGGCCGCTTCCGCCCGCGCCGGACCCGCGGTGTGCGCCGGTGACGCGGCCCCGATTGGGAACATCTGCTGTTTGTTGATGGTTTGTACTCACATTTGGTCTACGTTAGCTATGTTTTTGCTTTTTTCCCGATTACGTTGAGAGGGTAATGTTTTAGGATCGTATGTATGCAGGTTTCTGGTCCCCGTAAGCACCAGTACAGCTATATGGATTTGATGATATGATGTCGTAAAAGATTTTTTATAACGTGAGTATTTGGATTTAATATTATTGTTTTCTGATACTCTTATTTGATATATACTTATAGGGGATCCTTGTATGTGAACATAAAGTCGATGAGATATTTCAACGTATTTTGAAATAATGTAAAAATATATTTTAAAATTATAAAGATGCGCAGAAAAAGTTGTAAGTTAACATTGTTGCGCATATTAATTTCTCAAATTTTAATCAAATTAATTATTAAAACCATAATACTTAAATTTAAACAAACGTCTAGTCACTCGAGCTAAGTGCTCACGCGCTTAAAATATCAGAATTATTATTTGTCTTAACAACAACTCATGACAACACTGACACAGTGGACCGACTGACACAGTGGACCGACTGACACAGTGGACCGACTGACACAGAGGACCGACTGACACAGTGGACCGACTGACACAGAGGACCGACTGACACATCCAAGTGTCAAGTAAATAGTTTCAAACGTCTAAAGACAACAGGACTACGTGGAGCAGATCCGCAAGTAAAGTACAGAAATAACGCGACCTATTAACAATCGGATTTGATCGAAATAGAATAAAACGCCCACCTGGAGCGGGCGACACGTGCTGTACACAGGATTGCCAGGCTCAAAAATAAAAAACCTGACGGCTGGTGACGCCCATAGACATCCGCATAATCAAAATGCAAATGTGCTCTGACCAGCCGAAATTCCAAAAATGCGACCTATCTTCCCGTGACATCATTTGATATGTAACTCAACGAGAAGGATTCTTTAAAAATTACCTCTGGACTCATCACATAACTAGTTTAGCCCTAGCATGTCAAGAATTGCAGCTACTTGTGTTCCACGTAGCACTAGACAATAGAAATATATTTACTATATTTATAAATTTAAGAAACTTTACATTACAATTTGTTATATATCTGGGTGGTATAGAACCCGCGATCTCGGGCGTTACAAGCGCGGTTTACGATACCACTGCGCTGATCGGTCTTCAAATTTGATTACGTATTCTGAATCAAAAATGTAATCAGATTCGAACCCGTAGCCCCCGCGCGAAATGGAGCGTGCAGCGTTTGGGCATGACGCGGGCGGAGTGACGAAATGTCCATTTACGTTACAGTGACGAGGCCGTGTAAACAAACAGACGGAGCGAGCTCGTAACGCCGAGCTACTCGCGTTTGCGGCAATTATATTTAGAAGCAGTGCAGCAGGACAGGCACGTCTTGTTCACGAGACAACCTACTTTTTATAGTATGAGAGGGCAAACGAGCAGTCGGAGGCATTTACAAGACTCGCTCATAGATATAGGGATAGAGGTTATACAGATGAGCTGCCCTCCTTCCTCTCGCCCCCTCACCCTCCATAAGCCACCGGCTACTAACACAGCGCAATAAACGCGACAGCACAGCTGTCACTTTACGCCGGTCTCGTGTAAGCGAGAGGTACCTCCCCGGTAGTGCCGGGCTAATTCGGCTACATGCATGTACGCAGCTTGGCACTCTTTACTTTTATAATGAAGTAAAGGAATTGAAAAGAAGTAATAATTTGTAATAACATTAATAATGTAAACAATACAAAACCTATGTTGAATAACCAAGGGAAACAAAGGGGGAAGATGAGTCGTTGTTGTACAGGAAACAAGGGGAGTCCTCTACTTATTATGTGACAATCACAGATGCGGCGAGCTACTGCAGCCATCTCTTGGAACTGATAACATTATACAAGTTCACTCTACTCAAAAGTGGCTCTAATTTCAAACTCCATGAAACGAGGATACGTCACTAGAGAGAGAGATTAATCTGGTTCTCATGGCATTTTTGCAAGTTTCACTTTTAATGTCTGAGAATTGTTTACATTTTATCATTATACGCCATGTGAAAGTGATTCACGGTCGAATAAAGGTTAAAAACGGATATGAACCTGCGAAATCAACGTCTGTTCCACCGCCGGCAGCGCGAAGTACTCGACGTGTGCAGCAAAACACGAACACGTTGCACAAGAGCCGTTTCTAAATTTAAACGTTCGCGTATTCTATTTATGAAATCATTTGGGGCCATCCATAAAGTACGTCACACTAATTTCTTGATTTTTTGACCCCTCCCCCCCCTTGTCACAGTTGGTCACATTTGTGAGACCCCCCCCTCCCTAGTGTGACGTCACATATTATATTTTTTAGTTTTTCGATAATACTTCAAAGTTCGTAATTTAATATTTAGTTTAAAATAGATTAAGAAATGTGACATCACGAAATTTAGGACCCCCCCCCACCCCTTGTCACACAATGTCACATTTCGACGACCCCTCCCCCCTTACGTGTGACGTACTTTATGGATGGCCCCTTTTGAAAATTTTACAACGGTCGTATAGATAGTTCGAAATTCAAAATTGTGTGTCACTGGCATTAAAAGTATACCTGTGGTTGTAGCTGTTATAGGTTTCAGCCTGGTTATATGTAAGTCAATCAATCCTTTCAATGAATGCCAAGACGGTCGATTTCCGACTACTCGTACTAAACCATGCGGATCACCTCGTGAAGAAGGTAATATTATGATGAATAAAAGGCTGATGATGATGATGATGATGATGATGATAGGATATAGGATTCATTTCGATTCGATTTCGAATATTGAGACCGTAACCATAGAGATCTAAAACAAGGAATCAATCTTTGTTTTTTTTTAAATAACACAGATAAAACAAAGTTAATTAAATGTTATTAATTATAATCTGCCGTAGGTTTATCCGCTATAATCGAACGCGTGGCCAGGTAATAAGTGTTTAAATATAAAAAAAAAAAACTTAATAAAAAACACACGCGTCACCATCACATGCCCCCACTTCGGTATCTGTCGGCGGCGGCGAGGTAGCCTACTGTCTGCACTTGGCGACATTTAATTTTGACCTGGAATTGAACTGGCTGGCTCGGTTGGTAACTTGGGTACACACCGTTCTACACCAACGATCGTGGATTCGAATCCTACCTTCGATGTTTATTTATGTATTATATTTATTTCCATTGTTTAGTACCTGTAACACGTGTCCTTATGGTAATTATTATCACAGGCTAGACTAAGGTGTTGTGCTTTTCTAAATATTGTAAGTCAGTGGGTCTATAACAATAAGGTAGCCTCTCATATAATAACGGCGTTGAGTTATGGAGAGGAAGGGCAATAAAATTGTACGGCTATTTATGGACGTCGCTGCTCATTTGTTCATTGTTATTTTGGGGAAAGCATATCTCCAGCAGGCCTTCTGGCTGCTTCTGGTGATGATGATGGTTAATAAGTTCTCCCCTAATGTGTAAAAAATATAACCTGTTTCTGTTTTAATAAAGGATATTTTTCATAAAATACACATGTAATACATAATTTGCTCCTTTTCATTTAATTTGCATAATATTGAAATAACTCTTTTATATTTTTCCTCATTTGATTTTGAAGTATGTAGACTCAAATTGTAATGGGTATTTAAAATTTCTACAAGGTTGTCACGAGTGTGTGCATATTTTGTCGATATTATTTCAGCGTAGGTTAGATATGATCGAAATTTGTAATCATCGGAAACAGGGTTTATAATCTAATCTAATCTAATATATAAAATTCTCGTGTCACAGTTTTCGTTGCCATACTCCTCTAAAACGGCTTGACCGATTCTCATGAAATTTTGTGAGCATATTGAGTAGGTCTGAGAATCGGCCAACATCTATTTTTCATCCCGATATTCCCACGGGATCGAAAGTTACGCGGGTGAAACCGCGGGGCGCAGCTAAGCAGGGGTAAGTGAAAGTACCAAATAGTTAGTAGTTAATAGTCAATAATTTCATTTAATTTGCATATTATGATTTAAGGTGAAATTAAGTGAATAGTTTTAATTATTTAGGTAGAAGTGACACTTTAATAAATGTCTTTCTAGATAAAATGTTTTGATGTATTTGAATAGTGCCCAGTGGCCACTTAGCTGGACCATAATTCCCGAATATGTTTAATGGGATGTAAGTTGTAACTACGGAGCAAAGATATAAATAAAATATAGCACGATACTCCTGAATAGTGTAGCTTGGTGTGTTAAATAATTTTTAATATTGGTATTTCCGAAGATTACCCCCTTCATATAAACAAAGCTTAAGAAGATATAGTTTCATCTTTTTTATATTATTAAGTATTAGTATAGATTACAATGTGAAATAGATATTTCCTAGTGCCTGTTGCATACCGTGTCGCCTCGTGAACCCTTCGGTGTGCGGCGCGCGGGGGGCGGAGCGGAATTAACGTGCGAGCGAGAAGCACTACTGGGAAAACTGTAGAGCATTATCGTATTACTAAAATTAAATATACAACGCGGCTTGCGTTCGCTAATCTATGATACCACAAAGTGGAAAATTAATATTCATTATTATTTTAATTTTGTGGCATAACTAAAATATTATATCTTTTGTTTCGATCTTTATGGCCGAATAAAAATATAGGCAGATAAAAAACATGTTTTATCTCATTATTTTTTTTATAATATTAACACGTTATTTTTTTGGAAAGGTTAAATTTTAAGGCCTGGTGATTTTTTTCTATACATCGGGATGTGCCCCGCGGTGCTACCCGCGTCACATATTTAGTACATTTTACCCTAAGGGACATTTTAAAAATGCTAACTCAGAAACTTTCGTGGGCACAACAACTTTGCTGAAGATCATCACATAATCAAACTCCTTGTTTACGATTCTATAAAGGACATAAAGACAAATAATATTTTTTTTATAATATGTAGATTATATTTTTATTTATATTATAATAACAAAAACATATTTACACAGCTTAAATATGTTATAGTTATTATTAATTTATAGTTGTTTCACAGAGAAAAAATGATTTCAAACATATTTGTAGTTCATTTTATACAAAGTACATACACCTGCAGATGTAAGTTGGAAAACTTTTTGTAAATTGTCCTTGTCGTACGTCTTGTTAGTCCGTGACCGTCAGTGTGCGAATCTGACTTACAAATAATTTAAAATTCGCCGTGTTGCCATCCCATGAATTAATTAATTCATTATTTAATGAGCCAATTAATTTAATTATTTGTCGTTAATATATCTTAACCTCAATAATATTATGTTATATCGTTTCCGACTCAGCTATGAAGCTATAAATTATACTAAGTAATATGAAGGTGAAACTTCGAAAATGTGTGTGGCCTGACAGCATCAAACAAACCTGTTTAGTATTAACTAGATAAACGTGTACAATAACAAAAAAAAATTGAAATATGTTAACTACCACTAGTATTTATAATACGTAAGGCATAATCAGTTTTTTACAAATACACATCGTTTTTGCTCTCGTATAGAAATATTGATGATGATAGAATTAATTACTATCATTAAAAGATCTTAGCCCCAATGGTAACCAGTTAGATGTTTTCCCGCTTAAATATAAAATAAAACATAATATTTATTAAATATATTATTCATTGTAATGCGACTCCACTTATTTCCTGTTCCTGTGAAAAAATATCGGCCGAGCGCATACTTGCCGCTCACTGTTCAGGGTTGCCACGCCTCGAGTTATTATTATTATTATTTACATATTTTGTTTTTGTGAAAGAATTAAAGAGTTTAATAATTTAAAGAGTTGTTTTGCAATATAATTACTTTAAAGAATTATATTTTTATTAATCATGACGTTTTACTTATTTTAAATAATCTATATACTTTTTCTAATAAATAATTTTAGCATATGTGTTAAATAAAACTATTGACTAATGGAATAAATATTATAGAATTGATAAGATATTAAATATTTTCTTTATTTGCAGAAAGATAAAACTAACTTATTTTATCTTTCTGCATATAAAAAAAAATATTTATTTGATTTTTTTATAGCGAAAGATATTTTTAATAGATTTATAGAATAATATCAATATATTCTTATTACATATTTTGTTAGATATTTTAGACTTTAAAGGATATAGTGAAATTTATTATTTACTTTGACCAATTAGTGTTAGGTTTTATATAAATAAAATATTATTTATTTAAACGATATTTAAAAAGATTGATTAACGTTTAAATTGATACCATATTACATTTTTAGTTAACATAATATGATACGATTTTCCATATTGGAAATTTTCTTACTGATTCGATCTATCAGTTTGAAACATAAATTAAATTATCGATGAATTGATATTTTTTCAGAATCCTTCTACGAAAATTTAATTTATCGGTTTTAATGTTGCAGAAGAAGACTGAAATATCCAGATTATATTATTAATTGTTAAAAATGTCGATGGCAGCCCTGTGCCCTCGGGTTTGCTTCGTTTGCTTGCTTTACTTAGTACGCTCGTAGCCGATAACGACGCAACTGAACTCCGCTACTTATTGACGGAATATTACGTTATACAATAATACTATACAATAACACTACAGGCCAGTGGGTGACGTAGTAGCTCCTATGTTGCATATAATTTGTATGTTTATAATAAAAAATATTAAATGTGGAAAATTTTATTATTTTTTATGATAATAAATATCAGCTGCTGCCTGCGATTGGACCCGCATAATTTATACAAAATTACAACACCTATTTCCCTCATAGGCATAAAATTTCAATAAAAACACACATATACAGGTATTATACCGAATATCAGCTTGATCAATCCTGTTTTGTTGATCAGTCTTTTATTCTGTGTAAGTCACCATATTATGTATTCTATACACTAGGATAATAAAATAATGTATTTACGTTGTTTAGTAGAACTTAGCCTATTGCATAGGCTTGTTATCTTGTTTAATTATTATTATCATTATTATAGATGACACAAAAGCTAGTTTATAACGAATATTAAAAAAAATACAATAATTATTTATGTCGTATTTAATATTTGCATATTTATTAGAGATGCTGAGAATAAATTAGATTTTATAACATGTAAAGATTATAATCACGGTGATAATATATAAAAGACGAAGATATTATGTATATAAGATTATACATACAGAGATACATACGTACAGAGATTAATATTATACATATATTTATAAAGTACCTACAGCACGCTGCCTTACCCACGTAAAGGTTCTGAAGGAAACATTCTCTTTCGGATTAAAGTGTCCTCTATGTTGTTCCAAATCAATATCTCTACTCTATGAAATCCTTTTTGCGTGATTGAGTAACAAACATCCAAACATTCGCATTTAAAATTATTACGATTATTGATACTACTACCAACTACGGTGACTAAGCGAAAATAAACTTTGGTTATACTTTAGAGATATTTTTTTCTTAATTAATTATATTCGACCTTGCTGAAATATTTTACAGCGTACTTCAATTTTAAAGTACGCATTTACGTGATATGTTTCGGGTTTATTTTCTTTAAACAAGACTAATATGAATATTTGTAACTCTCGATGTAAAACGAGTGTGTTCAATTGAGTTGAAATGAATAACTAGGGGCAATGCGTCTGCATAACCACGCCGATAACTTTGCGGATGTTAATGGGCGATCGTATGTCACCAAATGGTTCTCACATACCTCACGACACGCGACAGTATAGCATTAACGCTGAATTGTGTTCACGCGAAGTGTTTCAAATACATGACACACTCGATCGGAGAACGATCGAGTAAAACTTGGCTGCATTTTGCAACGTAGCATTTTACAAAGCAGCATTTTTCATATAAAAAAATAAAAACATCATTTATAAAGTTTATTATTATATTACTTCATTTTAATACACAATAGTTATCTAAAGAATCTAAATTATCATTCTAGCATTTGATATTTTCCAAGTGTTTTTTATATTTTTCATTGAATGGCAGGTGTTTGGTGTATAATATTGTAAAAAACTTTACATATTATTTATAATAGGTATATATTTAAATAAATTATAAAGTGAGTAGTTTCAATTGTATCTCTAGAGGTGCCTAGTCTAGGTTTAAACAATAATACAACTAGCTGCGCCCCGCAGTTTCACCCACGTCAATTTAGATCCGGTGGAAAATAGAAAATCATCCCATGACAGCCCATAGGAACATTTTTTCGAGATAAAAACTGTGTGCCAAATTTCATGAAAATTGGTTCAGCAGTTTTTGTGTGAAGGAGTAACAAACACACAAACAAACATACAAACTTTTGCATTTATAATATTAGTAAAATTGGAGGCCATAAGACATAAGTCTTATCTGAAATTAGTTGAAATATATTTTTCGGTCTCATAACTGATGCGTTAGGGACATGTTCCAGTCAGAGTTCAACTTTTAGTGACGTGGCTTTGACGTAGTTTATTGCAGAAAAAGGCACATGTGTTAGTTGCGTCGGTTCATTGGACGGATCTAGACTTTGACTATATTGTATTGTATGACATTCGAGTTCTTTCAGATTAACAATTAATATGCGAAATGTATAAACATATGTCGATTATTATTTTTGAAAGGTACAGAATATAATTGAGAAAACAAAAACTGACTCACTGACTGATCATCGCACAGCCAACAATGATAGACAGTTCAAGCTGAAATTTGGTATAATGCTCTACAGACAGCTTTTGTGACCGAGGGATCCTGTGAGAACAAATTCTTGTATGAAATACGCAGGGTAAACCGCGGGGCGCGGCTAGTTTATATTAATATTATAACGAGTACGAAGTGTAATGTTCAGATGCGACGCGTGCGTGTGGAGCGTGTCAGCATTTCGTAAGCGACGCGCGACGTCGGATTCCGCTCGGGGTAGTCCGCGCGCCCAGTCTTGATACTTGCGTTATTGTCATACGAATGCCCACTTCGTCGGACGTCGCTAAGTTTAATAGAATATAGCCTAGGTTAGTTCTGAGTATAGCTTTGTGATAGTGAAAGAATTTTCGTGTTCAATTCAATATTTCCAAAGATTACTTACACACAAACAGGGTTTTTTTTTACCTCTTGTGTATTAATACAGAGCTGTGCACTGGTTGAGGGCCGGTACGACTTTGGTATCTCAGGGTCATGTTAGTGATGTAATGGCTTCGGTTAACGTAGCTGCATGACTTGGGGATATCTATGGTAATCGGTAGTTGCCAAAAAATTTCGACTGCTTATTTTCCACTCGGCACGTCACACAAATCCGAGGGATCAACCAGCAATTATTATAAACAATGAAATGAGTTGGGTAATGAGTCCTGGCAGTTCGCCAGATCTGAGAGTGATGACAAAACAAGAAACAAAGAAGACTGCTAAAATATATCCAGGAAAACGCTCGAATAAGAAATGGCTTTTATGTCATTTTATCTATATGTGTATATGTATAAAAAGATTGTATGTATTTGTACATTTATTAATATTAGAGCACGGCATGGTGCTCAAAAGTTGACAGTAAGAGTGGGAATGAGAAAGAGAAAAGAGAGTGTAGACTAAGAATATGGAAGTCAATTGGTGTCAACACTTAATGCATCAAATGAATTAACAGTGATACTAGTTTTAAATCTGATCGTTACTCGGTGCGATGAAACTACGTCACAACAAACATACTGCTATTCTTTCTTCTTTTCTCTTTCTTTGACTCGTAAAAATTGATGCAGGCGTTAACTTGTAAAATAATTAATATACCGCGATAAAATCCGTTAAAACTATTTTCTTGTAATGAGTAATATTCGAGTAGACTTAAGACACTATTAGACCCCGTCCAGATTGAGCGAATTACGCGCGTATTAGGCCTGACTACAAACAATTTAACGAGGTGGTCGGGTTTCAAGTCCCTCAAAATTTCACACACGTAGTTAGTAAATAGTAATAAATATAGTTCAGTACTTTTTATTATATTTAATGTGCAACATAATAATGTAAAAAAAGAAAGACATAAAAAAAGAAACACGACTCGTGAGGGCCTTGAACCCCGACCACCTCGTTAAATTGTTTGTAGTCAGGCCTAATACGCGCGTAATTCGCTCAATCTGGACAGGCTCTTAGGCGTTAACTTTCATTTAATTGCAAAAGTGCAGCATAACTTTTATCACAGGTATCTTGCGGGATGTCGCGTCACCACCAATTGTTTTACTACCTCGGGCCACTCTAGCTCGGAAGAACAATGTCCTTGGTACGAAGCTAGATAGGA
>LUGF01052198.1:35367-47108 GCA_001625245.1 Calycopis cecrops | reverse complement strand
GAGCTTTTCTCGAACCTGGGACCTTGATAAATCGATTCCTTGAGCCGAAAAACCCCTAATCTGTAACTTTCATGAAAATCGTTGAAGCCGTTTCCGAGATCCTGATTACACATATATTATTATATATATAAATATACAAGAATTGCTCGTTTAAAGATATTAGATGTGTATATGTATAAAAAGATTGTATGTATTTGTACATTTATTAATATTAGCACACGGCATGGTGCTTAAAAGTTGACAGTAAGAGTGGGAATGAGAAAGAGAAAAGAGAGTGTAGACTAAGAATATGGAAGTCAATTGGTGTCAACACTTTATGCATCAAATGAATTAACAATGAAACTAGTTTTAAATCTGATCGTTACTCGGTGCGATGAAACTACGTCACAACAAACATACTGCTATTCTTCTCTTCTCTTTCCTTGACTCGTAAAAATTGATGCAGGCGTTAACTTGTAAAATAATTAAAATACCGCGATAAAATCCGTTAAAACTATTTTCTTGTAATGAGTAATATTCGAGTAAAGTAAGACATTATTAGGCGTTAACTGTCATTTAATTGCAAAAGTGCAACATAACTTTTATCACAGGTATCTTGCGGGATGTCGCGTCACCACCAATTGTTTTACTACCTCGGGCCACTCTAGCTCGGAAGTACAATGTCCTTGGTACGCAGCTACATACAGGGTTGATGTTACATTATCCTAACGGTATTTATAATATTAAAATGAACTAAACTAACGTGGATAACGCGTGCGTTCTTTTGTGTTGTGGCGTGCATTGTCTTTTGATACAGGGCTGGAGAAAACTGTGGTACCCTGAGAAAAGGAGGGCAACGCATGTGCTTAACCTATGCTCATGTATGATGTATAAAAGACTTCGACAGTTTGTATGCCTTCGTATGGGTGTAAAAATAAAATTATTAAATTACTCATATTCAATGAAACTGTGTGTAGCAGATTTTGTGCGGTATATCGTTACTTTCAGCGATACTATTTCACACGATTTTAGTCCTCCTATTTCATATCGAAGTCGTTTTTTAAGGAGTATGCACAAATATACTTCAATCTACTTAGTCCGCCGCCTACACAGCTACTAGATATAATATTAATATTAAATGCGATCGTTTATAAATATGTGTTGACCACGACAATGACTCTTGTCGGCCGACCTTTATCCTGTCTAAAACATATTTTATATGTTTTATACATTCAGTGGCATTTGCGTTATCAAGACCAATCATACCTCAAATGTTTCAATCCTTTTAGTAGTTGATGTAGCAGGTCGGAAAACGGAAATCTACATAAACGCTAACACTAACAAAACATTGCTCCCTTTGTGATGCAGTCGGGAAAAACATGTTTATCTTATTAAACTAAACCTAGTGATTGCCTAAATTAGAAAGTTAAATAATATTTACTTAGTAATAAACACTGCACAAACATCTTTACAAACTCATTTAGATTTGGATTATACATAGAGATTGGATTTAGAAACAAACAACTTAGGTATAAACCCGCCTAACAGATATACAATTTATCAAAGAGCTTTTCTTCGGCACGTCGTAATTAGATCCGAATGGCTTAACAAGTGCCGATGCGAAATGTGAGAACTTTGAACGTGAACTGGTTTGAATATGCAACGTGTCGCGTGCATGGGAAAGTGCTATTGCCGCGTTGTATCCGAAACGGACCGGGTCGATAAATGTTGTTACTACACCACCAATTGATGACTGTACTGTTTTGTGCCGTTTGTGAGTCGAGTGAAGAGATAAGCTATTTAATGATAATGATAAGAATTACAATAATATGAAGGCGTGTTTCGTATGTTTTGTGAGAGTTCTTTAGCACTATGTGGGTGGGGCGTCGATATTCATAGAATACTGACCATTGTCCTTGTGGACATAGCATCGGGAAAAATGACAGTGGTTACAATGTTTGACTACTTATCTCGTAAGTAAAGGCGGTTTTTAGAGCTACCATCTTATGCATGGTGAGGTGGTAAGTTGTACCAGAAGCGCGAATCATTGCCGTCTCCCCGTTAGTCTGTCACAGCGGCGCGACGCAGGTCTCTATTATGAGTTTTTTTAAGGGCTATCTTTGTACATAAGCAACAATCGGGCTGCTAGCTTGTTTAGAATCTAGAACGTACATTTCCGAATAATTGCTATATATTGTATTTACTACTTTAAATCGATTAATTTGTTCATTATGAGAGGGATACATTTGTAATGGTGTTTGGCCACAAAGGTTGTGGTGCAAGTACAAACAAACCACAAACCTTTATCTAGTCGAGGTTATAAGGGCCGAACAGCGCTCAACCTTCTGTCTCTTCGTCTTTCGGCTCTTCTATCTTTCTGCAACGTTACTCCCAACAAGACATTTTCAAAATACACGGTCTCTTTAGGTCCTTCAGAAGGACCGAAAGAGACCTTGTTTTTTGAAGAATCTAATTGAAAGTCTTTCCACATGCAATTCCATGATGCTCGCTCACATGATACTGATGAGGGTAACACGTCTCAAAAAAAATGTCGCTACTCGTTTGCTCTTGAATATAAAAAGACAATATTTTCCAAAAATAAATTAACGTGAGGAAACTTGAATACTTGTCAAAAATTTGTACGACATGGACTCAGACATTTCCATCCTGGTCAGATTTCGATGAGAACACACAACAAAAAGAAGTAAGTGTAGCAATACAGCCAGAGTCACCGGCAGCGGCTAACCTGAATCCGCTGCTACATATGCCTTGGCCCACGCACCACTCTATTAATAGTAAATCCAATCGATATGGGACTTAATGTACGCGACCCGACCGCGCCCGGACGGGGAGTTGTGAGTTTGTGCACGCGGCTGCCACCAGGAGGACCTGCACCACGGCAAACACGCACTCGAGCGTGAAGTTGAGGAGGACGAGGATTATGGGATGACTTGTCGAAGGAGAGCATTGCATCTGTATTCTAATAATGGATAACGTCTGGTGTGGTGGTAGATTTAATTGAATTGTTCATATAATAATTGTATAAGTCTATTTTTTAGTTTGATTTGTGTACGGATGCTTATAGGCGTCGCTTGTCAATAGACGTTTATCTCCTGTTGTACCTATCGCATGTCATAGGTGCACAAACATTCTATGACCAGGGCGGGATTCGAACCCACAACCGTTGGTGTCATCATCATCATCAGGCGGAAGACGTCCACGGCTGGACGTAGGCCTCCCCCAAAGCCCGCCAAAGGTCACGGACACGAGCTTCTTGTATCCAGCGACTCCCCGCCACCAACCAAGTCGTCAGTCCACCGGGTTGAAGGCTGTCCAACACTCCGTCTTCCGGGGCGAGGCTAGGAGGAGGAGACTCGAGAGCTTTTCTTCCCGTTGGTGTATATGCTCGCTACGTTGCTGACTGAGCAGATCAGTTGTCTAACATGTAACAATATTGTCAATATCATAGTAGTATAACTATAAAGATGGGTGAGCCGGCTGATGATGATCACAGCAAACGTCGCATGTCTCGACTAGTGAACGTTGAAATAATGTTAAAAAGGCAAAAATAAACGATTTCCTAATCTCCAAATTCTATGTAAGCCAGCGTTAATAAGTTGCGCAAACACAAACCGTTCTGGGCCCTGTCGCCTTACGATACGGTCGAGTTTGTCGTGGCGCGGCGGAGCTGCACTCAGACCCTTTAGTTATTACGTTGAAACTTCGTGAACTGTTGTGTACGCCGCTCGTTAGCTTTTGATACTTGACGTACTACGTTCATGTGTTGCAATGTGTTTAATCCGAGTGCGTAAAAAGGGATGGTAATGTTTTTCGAGCGTATGTATGTAATTGTATTACGTTCCGTGTTAAAATCGGAACGGTTTGACGGATTACGTCTACGACGGCCTATGCGGTGTCGTTAAATTCGTCTTGAGCATTAAAATTTATTTTAACGATCAATTTGTTTTACATATCATAAAATGAATAGAAAAATCAAAAAATACACAACAACTGTTATATTTCAATTAACTAATAGATTAGCTAATTTAGGATATATATACCACTAGAATATTTAAAAAAACCCAGAAAGGAAAAAAAGGATAGCTACCAAAAGAATTAAAACTATTAACTTTTCTCACTAATTAGATAAGATAAATTACCTAACATACTATTAAAGTATAAAATTTTCACATTAAAAATGTTATAACTTCGCACTTATTGTATAGAATACCTACATAATATTTTTTTTTACATTATTTATTACAATGAATCGTCATACTCTTTGAAGACAGTCAATGGCCATATTGTCGTTTTCAAGTGGTGTGTACTCGTAGTTTAGTCTAATTATACTAAAAGTAAAAGTAAAATAGTGCATCGTGTAGAATTGCGCAACCGTAACAATAATAAGCAGCCTCGTTTTAAATCAACTATCACGGTTTACTAACGGCGTATCATCATCAATCCATCCCCATCCACTGCCGAACATAGGCGGCGGTCAGTGAAGACTCGGAGATGAACGTTCCATCTAGTTGAAGGTCCACGTTATCTCGTATGTGGCCTCCAAACTTAAAGAAGTCTAATTCAGAATTTGCTTTTCAGCCGATGCAAACAGAAAACTATTTTAAAGGACTTCATCGCGGTTTATTTAACTATTTTACAATCACGACGTCAGATGAATTACAGCGGGATGCCTAAGATGCGGCCCGCGGGCCTTATCTGGCCCTCAGGACATATCAATACGGCCCGCGACCACAGGGAAAAAAAATTTTGATTTTACTCACACTGCACTCGTGTCTCCTCACATCTACAAAACATGATGCACATATGTAATCATTAGACAATAACTACCACGAATGTTATATGTTATAAGTTGAGCCTGGCCCGCCTTCGTATTCAAAACCTTAGTATATGGCCCTCTTCAATATTGAGTTTGACACCATTGATTTACAGCAACCATGGTCACTGAGATGATAGATCCCCTGATGTCATAAGTTACAAGTGTCCGAAGATTTACAATTATTTAGTTGTTATGTAAAATAAGAAGAGCTTAAATAGAAGTATCTTGCAGCCTTGGTTTTTAATTTCATTATGCTCATCACTTGGCCCAAAGCCAAAGGAAAACCCATCATTTTAATTTGATTTTATTTGTTAATTTTAGTTAATCTGTAAAGTTTTCACGTAATTACTTACAATCTCAATTACACCAGTTTAAAGCAGAATGTAAGGATAACGAGCAAAGTAAAGGTCGCTTTTTGTACATTTAATGCAAACCGAGTAAAGCCAATAAATTAGTAGGAAATGTTAAAGGCGTGGATGCAAGTTAATTAACAAGATACTGGCCAGTGAGATATTTTTAACGCTTTGCGCTTGTACTTAAAAATTATTTCATTGTTATGAAGATTTGAATTTTGAGGAAGTGTTTTATTGTTTTTGTTAATGTTTATATCGGGGTTGCGTATTGCGGGCGATGACGATATTCAATCGCAACTATTTGGTTTAGGTTAAGGCTGACGTGGTCCACGTGGACATCTAAGTTTAAATCGACAGAATGTTGGAATGCCCTTTTTGTTCGAGCTTATTTAGGAACATACACATATATGTGTATGTACATACTTATAGATATCATAAGAATAGAGGCAAATTGTATCGTTAATTTTACTATTAATAATTGTAGTTGAATATTCATACCTTTGTTGCAAAAGACAAAAACCCTCTTGTTAAAGTATCAAATCTGTTGGCTCACAGTTTTCGACCTGACTCTCATCTTTCACTGCTTTCCTAACAGGGTCGGACTCGGGACTATTCTTTATCAATATTAAATTTATTACTTTACCGGTACGGTCGATCCAGGTAGTTACCCGACTGTTACACAAATATAGTAATGAGTGAATTCATATTTTGTTCCTTACTAATGTCTATAGGCGCTTGTCTATAGACTAACTTTTCTAAATAGAAAATGTTTTAATATTATTAAACGCATTAAAAATCCCGCGGCCAAATTAAATTCTAAACAATTTATATTAAATAGAATGTGTAATATCTCTCTATTTATAAAAAGCTACAATAACAATAGAATGAATGAATTATGATAGAATTATTATGATCAACAAAATCATTTGATTTACGACATAAAAAAAAGCTTTAAAAAAACGCAATAAAGTGTTCACATACAAGGAATCACGTGAATACGACCCGAAGGCTCTGCTTGTATAAATTATCACGCGCTTAACATTAATCTTAATTAATATTTTTCCTCGAGTATAATTGCGTTTGTTTAGTAGTGCATGGTATTTACGGTGACATCACACCGCTATTATTATAAAGGCGAAGGTTTCTATACTATTGACCCGCCCCGTTTTCTCATAAGATAAAGAAAGATGAATCTTTTACTATATCATTCTAATTTTAATGATTATGTCGTAACATGTTGAAGTAGGTATTTAAAAGAAGCTTTATTTTGACGACTTTCTATAAATAAAGTAATATTATTTTTTTACCAAAATTATGATCTCTACATTTTGCGGGTGAATGAGATGAAGAATAGCGTGCACTAAATAATGTTGTAATAAGAACTCGTGATAAAACTTATCTATGTGCCCAATTCATGCCTACCAGGCTTATGACACGATGACGGAGGCAAAACACGAATCATTTGACGTACTTTATAGTTGTGACGTGGCGTTGTGTAAAACCCATTAGAAACACTGATTACAGTGATAAGATTGAATCAATTATGCTTACCGTGCGTATTATCATGTATTGAAAGAGGGTTTAGCTGAGCTCTTGTCAGTGTTTCTCTGATAAAGTATACGTGACGCTAGCTCTGTTCCTATGGACATTTGTAACATCTACACAGATACTATTTTATAAACTACCCGCATTCCGCTACTTAACATATAATTTATTCTTAGTCTAGAAATCTTTGGTTTTAACAGGAAAAAGGAGTCTGTTTTGCCAGATTATTTTCATTAATATTTATGTTGAATTTCATTTAATTCTGTGAATAGGGGTAGCAGAATTTAATAAATGCAAGGTTTTGTTTTACACAACCAAAGCTTGAATTAAAAACGTCACGTTGATTTGATTTCAAATATTTTTACCATTTTAAAATATGCAGTCTATTGGGTCTTATGATTAAACAAATTATAATGATCTTATCGAAACGTATCAGTTACCCTACTGGCAACGTCAGCTAAAATCTATTCCGATATGATAACAAATAAAACTTATTGTAGAAAATTATTACACCATTTGTAACGTTTTCTATTATATATTACTAGCTGCGCCACGCGGTTTCACCCGGGTGAGTTTTAAAAATATCGAGATGAAAAATAGATGTTGGCCTATTTTCAGACCTACCCGATATGCACAAGAAATTTCATGAGAATCGGTCAAACCGTTTCTGAATATTGTAACTAAAATTGTGACACAGGAAATTTATATACGTACATTGAGATACAATATGTATACCAATAACATATCCATTATCTACAGGCATTTCCAGAACACTGATATAACAAATTCTCACAAAACATTAAACTAAAGCCTTGGCGATTGTGTGAAACAATTACATACCTGCGGTATTGTAATGTTGCCTGTTTGTCATGATGTTATTATCTCATATGAACCTCGGTTACCTCAGTGTTATGAATAAACACAAAGAATGTCATAACAATTGTTCGCTGTGGTATATAAACACTATCAGCGTTATTAATAAACATTCATTAACTTTACTCCAAGCATTAAACTAGAATCGGTCGAATTCTTTATTAAAAGACACATAAACAATAAGGGATTTTACAGATTCTAGTTTAACACTTGGAGTGACGTTAATATGTTTATTAATAAGGCCTTATCATAAGAAATGTTATTTGACACGTCCATTCTTCCGCGATGACGTCTCTATTGAGAACGAACGCCGAGGTGGAGAAACTGTTCTGATACATACATGACAAAGTTTGTACGTATGGTATTCATCCACACCAATATAAATTTAAAAACTGGTATTACATAAAAATATTTGACATTCCAAAAAAATAGGGTCCTTGGCGGGTGAAACCGCGGAGCACACATAGTATGCTGACATTCCGCAATATAATCAGTTACGTTCCGTTTTTGTAGTAACAAGCGAGATATATTCTATAAATATAAATGCCGCTAATTAAAATACGTACAAAGAGTTGACTTGTCTTTAGTAGTTATTACATTAATAATATATTATAATATGCTAGACAAGCTTTTAGGCTTAGAAACAATATGGAACGGTTTCGTCAACATTGGACCAGTGATACACTATCGGAACATTAAGATAATATTAATTAATAGAATAATGTAACGTTTGGTGCGCAGTCCGTCCCTGTGCGCTCCCCCCGCGCGCCCCGCGCCGCCATTTTGTGTTATTGAGAATTTATGTCGATAAGGGCGTGTACACACGTGCTACGGGGATTACCATTAAATATTTCTCTTTACGTCCTGTTTACCTGTCACTAACTAGTTTTTATGTTCATTATAAGTGAGACTCTTATTTTAAGTCACGACAGGGTAAAATAATAGTAGATGATTTTTTTTAATCTGCGTCATCACCAGTTTTATTGGTCAACTGTTAGACAAAGCTTTATTTGATAAACACCAAGATGGCTTGCCTTATGGTAATATATTTTACTAAATAATAAATTATTGTTTGAATGTGGTAAATAAAAAAAACACGCAGTATAATATTTTTATTTTTTAATGTTGGGGTTTCAACTTTGAATTGAATCATTTATTTGCCAGAAGTATTATTTATTATATTAAAGGAACAAAAGAGAAACCATAGAACAAAATCGTTAGTGCTTTGTTTTATCGATGAAAATAACTATTCAATTATTAGAAAAACTGAGCAAAGTTTCAATACGGTAGTGTAGTTATTTATTATGAATTAAATTGATAAAATTTATTTGTAAAAACCATATGAAAGAAAGATAGATATATCTTAACAATACCTTTTTAACTCTGTGCAAAAATTTAAATAATTATTCTATAGGAAAATTATTTTTGTTATATGTATTATTAATAGACGATATATTCTGCTGTCTTTGTACGTAATTAGTAATACCCTCTATTTCTCGCCAACATCGGTAACGCGGTCGTGTGCACCGCGCCTTTCGACGGCCGTTGCACCGAATAGATCGGACGCGCTATCAATTCTGCGCGGCGTGTCTGTGTGCGTGCGCGCTACAGGCTGCTCCCGCAACGACGTTACACTTGATATGATTGTTTGTTTGCCTAAATCTCGGCAACATTCTGCATATTTGATATTCCTCGTGGATTTGATGGAATATGAATCTGATGTGATTCGACGACAGGCTGGGGCTCAGTTGGTAACTGTTGTCAGTTGTCGCGGGTTCGAAAGACGCCGAGATGTATGGATTTATACTGGTCACAAAAGCAATAGAATATTGTATTAACATTAAATATTTATAATTTACTAGCTTCCTATCGCAGCTTCGCCCGCGTGGATTTCGGACTTCAAAATCTCTCTCATTGCTCATTTCTCCTATATTTTTGAATTTTTTGGAATGGACCTGAATTTTTTGGAATGGACTGGCGGCAATATTATTGCATTCCCGGTACCAGTTCGTCGAACTAGCGAATACTACTTTCTCTTCTCGATTTAGGGACACGAGCAGATGTATGTATGTTTGTCATCAGCAGGCCGACAGTTCCGCCATCACCCTGTGCGCGTCTCGGCAACAAACAGTCGGTGACGCGGCCCGTATAAATAGATATATGTTATTTAAACACGCCCGACTATATAACACAATGAGATGAGCGGGGTGGCTTCTCGCGGTTTTTTTTACTTTCCATCTTCTACTGCTCGGGCAATGATAAGCCATGAGCTACGGGTGGGACTTGGGAGGAGGAAAGAGGGCAACGCACCTGCACAACTGTAACATCTACGCGGTTGTCTACGAGCGTCAGTAGTCCTGAAATCTTTCCTCTCTCTCTCTTTCTCTCTTTCTTCCGATTGCTCGTTTTCCCCATTATACCATAAAAAAAACTATTCGGGTAGTGCTCATCAGCGCTGAGCCGCGTAACAGTTTACGAGTCGAGTTTGAGCGCCGTCCTTGAGTACACGTGTTCGGTTCGGCGGGGAGACGTGAGGCGTATTTGGTTGATTTTATCCGAAATTGTACAGCTATTAACCCCATGCTTCGCTGAATACATGCGCAAATTTCCAGTCGAGCTCTAAACTCATCGCGCCGCCTATACTTGTCTAAATAATTAATTAATCTTATTTCCTAGAACCTTGTGTTTCGATATGTACACTGTTGGTTTATCTAAAATAAATAAGCCATCAATACTAGATAGTGGTACATTAGTAATATCTGATGGCTTTTCATACTAAGTTAGCCTGACTTTGCTTTAATGACCGTAGTGATATGTGGTATAGGTACTAAGCATCATCGTCTGGAGCAGCAGCAACCTGCAGTAGATGTCTACTGCTGGTTGTAGGCCTACGCCGAGCACTAAAAGCCAACCTCACGTCCAGCAACATCCATCGATAACTAGTCATTAGAGAAATGTAATAAAATGTTATAGAACACATATTAATGAGTAGGTACACAATATACATCCATTGTCTTGAGTAGGATGCGAACCCACACGTGGTGTAGTGTGAGCGAGAGGTACACGGTAGTGCCAGCACAAATGGACTGCGCTGCATTATTTAAAGTTTTAATTATGATAATCAACTTCGATAAGCGATCGCCTAGTAAATATTGAACACTAGTAGAAAACAGCTTATTCTTTCCACAAAGGTCGGCAACGCATCTGTTAGACTTTTGGTGTTACGGATGTCTGTGGGCGTTGGGGACTTCACATCAGGTGGCCTAACTGCTCGTTTGCCTCCTATGCTATAAAAAAAAAACACTAGTTGTAGTCGATGTGGGTCCCGACTGTGAGTCAACCCGGAAACAATGTAATTAAATTGCATTATCAACAAAACACGGTTTGAATTTGATAAGATTGGATATCAAGTAATGCATGTAACACATTTCAAATGTTTATATAGCCGCTTTCCTCGGGACTTTTCAATATCTAAAGCATAATGGAACACATGTTCCGACGATAATTTGCATTTTATCTAGACAAACTGACGATCCAACTGAAAATATATATGTCTGATCCTCAGCTGGTGTATGTGCCTAGTGTAGTGTAGGTGCGCGTGTGACGTGCTTCACCAGCCGCGGTGATGATGATGATGGCGATAAGGGAAAATATATAAACAGACGGACTTAGTTTGCAATTACTTGTAACGCGCTGCCGTAATTGAGCTGCTTATTCTGATCGCATGGCTTTTTTTTCCATTTCAATAAACGCAGATATCGATCATACACAGCCGGCTGCAACTAGGTTTTGGTAAGAGGTAGTGCCACACTGCATGCAGTCGAATTGGGCCGGCACGACCGGGGAGGTACCTCTCGCTTACACGAGACCGGCGTAAAGTGACAGCTGTGCTGTCGCGTTTCGTGCGGTGTGTAAGTAGCCGGTGGCCCATGGAGGTGGGAGGAGAAAGGAGGGCAGCGCATCTGTATAGCCTCTATGAGGATGTTTGTGGGCGTCGGTAGTCATGAAAATGGCTCCGGCTGCTCGTTTGCCCTCCTATATCATAAAAAAAAGGTTTGCCAGACGAGAAGACTAAAATAGTTGGACGTAATTTAAAAAAAAAACAGGACTTTTGTATCATAATCGGGTATGTAACTCAACATCCTGTCTTTTGG
>LUGF01052179.1:115479-136213 GCA_001625245.1 Calycopis cecrops | reverse complement strand
AGTGCCTACAGTTAATTCAAAACTATTAAAAATAAGTTTACGACAAGTATACGAAAATACGTTTTTCAAATAACTTAAACAGCGAAAAAACATAAACATGCTTTGTAACGTCTCGTACAGCGAACGGCATTCATGACCCCGGCCGGTCATAGTCGGCGATTAGTGTGCACGAAGTGAGAAAAAACTTTAAAAAATTCCTATGTCTAATTTATTGCTCTTATTATTATTGATCTGATTTTTCTTGTGTAGCCTGAAAATTATACACTAAATATGTAGTTTCATTTAATGCCTCTCGCTTGTATCAACCTTGTATACTACTGTCTCGTGATCTTGTGATAGTTTAACCACAGTGGTTCGAATCCGAATAACACTTATCGGTCAGACTATTCCAACCCGGAAGTGTTATTCGGATTTTACAATGTCCAATAACAGTCTAGAGTGTGGAAGTTGGCGGTGTTACTCCGGGTGTTGGAGAGCACGTTAAGCCCTCGATCCTTCCTCGGTCTTGTCGAATTTAAAATCAAAAATCAAAATCAAAAAGTTTTTATTCAAAATAGAATTACAGGAATTACTTTTTGAACGTCAAAAATAAAATCTACCACCGTGCACCGGTTCAACCCTAGCACTGTCCTGACATTGCCGTACTATCCTAACATGAATGAAAAAGTTGAGACTGAACTTGTGTTTGAGCAATCAAACCCAAGGAAACATTAGATGTACCTGAGAATGATTACTGGTTTTCCTCAGCTACAGAAAAAACAAAAACAAATAGATTGAAACGATATTTATTCTTTATCTCGTGCCATTTTGCTAAAATAATATCTATTAGAAGGAACATTATAATTAAAACAGCATGGGACCTATATGTAGACTGGTCCACAAAAAACGAAACCGCTTCTAATATATCATGCCAACTTTTTGTCAGCAAAAATTTATAGTTTAATTTCAAGAACAAAACATTTCAAACGCCTTAATGGTTTAGAAATTTTGATAATTGTCCCATGGCGGCCGAAGGCATCTCATCCCATAAATCCTCTGGGACTCGAGTTACAATAGGTTTTTTTTTGGTAGTATTTTATGTGACAGTAGCTTATTGAAAGCGTTCTCAGTTCAAAAACGCTAACGAACATTAATTATCGCGGTTTAAATAAAGAACGTTACGGCCATTTCGGTTTTTTTAATTAGGTACAAGATAAAAAATATTTATTGTGTTATTTTCTTATATGTATTATTTTTATTATTATTAGGTGTATACATTATATAGCGTAAGAGGTAGTGCCACGCTGCATGCGTGCATGAAGCCGAATTGGGCCGGCACGACCGGGGAGGTTCCTTATTCTCGCTCCATTGGCCACCGGCTACTTACACACCGTACAAAACGCTACAGCACAGTTGTCACTTCACGTCGGTATCTCCCCGGTCGTGCCGGCCCAATTCGGCTGCATGCAAGCGTGCAGTGCGCACTACCTCTTACTAAACTACTTACTATTTGAGCTTCCCGGGCTCCTGGGTAGCGTGCGTAAATGCATTCCCTTGCGTTACCAAAAAAAAGGGTTTATACTTTATATCATTGTTTATATGTTATATTAATAAGTTTACACGTAAGGACGGGTTTTTATGGTCTATGATGCATTTTGTCGCACGTCAAAATGGCATTTTATCGCACAGTATGATGTAAATTGATATTCGGTCATGCTTCTTTGTGTATGTGTGTATCTTACAGAGGTATGTTTTAAAACATAATGCTACCTTTTTGGTAACAATAAAGAGATCTTATAAGTTTTTTAAATATAACTAGCTGCGCCCCGCGGTTTTATCCGCGTAAATTTCGATCACGGGAAAATCATTCCAAGGCTTACCATAGAAACATTTTTTCGGGATAAAACCTATCCTGTGTTAATCCAAGTTACTCTCTATGTGTGTGCCAAATTTCATGAAAATCGGTTCAGCAGTTTTTGCGTGAAGGAGTAACAAACATACAAACAAACATGCAAACTTTCGCATTTATAATATTAATAGATACTAGCTGCGCTTCGCGGTTTTACCCGCGTAAGTTTCGATCCCGTTGAAACATCGAGATGAAAAATAAATGTGGGCCGATTCTCAGACCTACCCGATATGCACACAAAATACACGAGGACAATTCCGTTTCAGAGAAGTATGGCAAGTGGTAACTAACATTGTGACACGAGAATTTTATATATAGAGATTAAACACAAATAACATCATATTTTGGATTTTGAATTTCAAAATACTGAGGTGTTCGTAATAATTTAACAAAAAACGTTTTGTTATGAATGAGATATGTTACAAAAACAGATGCATGCTATTTAATAGCTGGTTAGAATTACCATAATAATAGCTACAGCTCAATATATCCGCGTGTGTTACCGTAATATTGCTTTTTATTTATTACTAGCTGTGCCCCACGGTTTCACCGGCGTGTTATTTCTAAGAAATCCATATAAGCTTCAACACCCTATTTCACCCCCTTAGGGGTTGAATTTTCAACAATCATTTCTTAACGGATGCCTGTGTAATAACATTACCTGCATGCAAAATGTCAGCCCGATCCGTCCTGTGGTTTCGGCTGTGCGTTGATAGATCACAATATCACCTTTGAGTTTTTTATATGTATATACTTTAGTAAGAGGTAGTGCCAATCCGAATTACTGTCCTCCGTTCTGCCGCTCACAAAATACAGCCTTAAAATATTTGGCTATGTTGTCGCGTTTCGTGCGGTTGGGAATAGCCGGCGGCCCGTAGTTGGGAGGAGGAAGGAGGACAACACATCTGTATTACCTCTACGCAAATGTCTATGGAAGTCGGTAGTCAAGAAAATGGCTCCGACTGCTCGTGTACTCCTTACACAATTTAAAAAAAATCAGTAGATATTTAATGATGGACATGCCACTCATACCAGTGATGGATGGCCCGCGAGGCCCATTCATTTCTGAATAGTGTTGATATACAAAACTGTTCAGCAGTGCAGTGGCTTAACTATATCCGAGGCTCGAGGAAAATTCTTCGGATGGGGCCCCTCTCTTCTCACTAATGTATATTCCTACCATGGATACTGTTCTGAGCGGGGGCCTCCACTAACCGGCACATGGCATTTGGCCGATTTACCACTCTATGGTTACGCCACTGCAGAAGGGAATGGATAGCTACTGTAGATGTTCTGCTTATAAGATAAAACAAATTACGATCAAAAAGTTATTTGGTATTTATAATAGTCTGGAAAACAAAGTGCTGAGAGCTCGACCGGCGACGTCCAAACTCATTAGGGAGCCATTAGCAGCCAGGCAAAACACATTTATCTTCATCCCCCTGGATTAAGTTTTATGGGATTTTTTGCAGCATCAGATAAATAATAATAATTAAAGGAGCAGGTACATTTTTATTAATATTGTCGATCGAAGTTTGGCTATCCATTTTTGCTTGTGGTGTAGTGGTATGTGCAAGCGCAGATCGCGAGGTCCCCGGTTCTAATCCCGGATCGGACCAAAAAGTGTTTTTGAGATTTAGACAGAGAGAGAGAGGCTAATGTCCCCCTTGACGGATCTCCACCATGTGATGGTGAGGGGGCTTAGTAGCCGTGGCTTAGCCAACCACGGTGAAGTCACTAGGGACGCTCCTAGTGGGCTTGCCAGTGGGCCTGCTCTGGACTAGCCCGAGGTCTATGGCCTCCGCGGCCAGAAGAGGTCTCGGGAGGAGAGGTGTAACAGTGTGTAGTTGCTGTGCGCCCTATCTCCCGCGACCGAACGGGGGCGCACCGTCCGATGCGTTGGCGGTGGGGCCGCAGAGGAAGAGGAGATGAGGTGTGTGTCTTTGCCGTCCTCCCTGTCCTCTGCGGCCGTTTGGAGATTTGCTGTTGAACCTAAGAGCAGATCCGCCACTGGGTGTGGGACCGATGCCTGTGGCGTGTGGCTTAGGCTTTGCAGGTGCCGGCTTGCCCATGCCCGCGGCCCCTGGGTGGCGGTCTCGGGGTTGGTCTGTCACCCTGCAGATGCCTTGGTGGTAAGGCGCGCCTTTTGTGTTTCAGGTGCACCTTGCTGTGGAAGAGGAGCTCCTTGCTTTCCTTTGGAGGGCTCACCGTTTGTTTGTGTGGCGGGAACCCACGAACGAAGGCAGTGGTTGTGGCATCCGTTCCCATTATCCTGTAAGTGGAAAGGGAAGAACACCTGGAGGTTTTAGCGGATATACGCCGCACGTTTTGGGGCAAGAATCCCCTACCCTCAAAAGCGAGTGGTATGCGTAATGCATTCTCCAATTAAATGGGGAGGCTGTCCAGCAGTGGACATCTTCTGTCTGCTAATGATGACTGTCAATCGTGCCGGCCCAATACGGCAGCATGCGCGCAGCGTGGCACTGCCTCTTACTTTGTTTGTGAGCTATAGCAGATTTCCAATTATTTACTTAACTTCGTTCGCGATAGCGCCGGGACACGGTTAATTATATAAACAGTTGAATGTTGTTTTAATTCGAGGAAGTTCGTCTGTTATCGCGTATTTGTTTTTTCTTCTCGCTTATCGCCGTCACCAATCGTTCGTTACTGTTATCGGCCGAAACTAGGTTGAGCGATACCGATTATACATGTGCGGTAACCCGGATACGCTTGCGGTTTAATGGTACCACTCTGACCTTTGGGGAACGATATAATTTAATGAATTCCATTTATTTATATCGGTTGTTACTACGCTGATAATTTACGCGTTTTAATTTTTTTTGTAACTTAACACATTTGGAATAAATTTTTATTTTTGAGTTTTTTTTGTTTTTAGAACCTTTTCAAACTCTCCTCTAAACTTCACTTCAGGGAAGGGTTAGTTATTTTTTAAATTTAATAATACTTGTGTATGTGTTAGAACACAAAATATATGTATATGAAAGATGTTTAAAGTTAAGGCGAATGTACAAATAAAAAAAAAATATTTTAACAGATTTTATCACGGTTCATTTAATTAATTAATTAACAAGGCCGACGTTTCAGAAACTTTACAACAACCATGGTCAAGGGTGATGACTGTAAAATAAATGTCTCTTTGGCTTTCTCTTTTATGATAAAGAAATATATCCGTTAAGATTTTTTTTTTTTAAAAAGGTAAAAAACTAAATACTAAATGGGCATCCACAAATTTCTTCTTTATTCTTCTTCTCTACTTGACTTTGTCATATCATTAACGCACTGCCACGCCACTGCCACTGCCACTGCCACTAATCTCTGACTATTATTCTCCAAGACCACACGGGTGATAAGGCTTGTAGTACACGTGTATAATTTGTTATTTTTTTTTTGTCAAAGATTGATAATACTGCGAAAACACATGCTAATAGTAAGGATATAAATTATACTTTTATTAAATAAAATACTTTTTATATTAAATGATATAAATTAGTCATACTGAAAGATATTAGCCATTCGAGCTCATACATCCATTGCCCAATATTATATTGTTGCTGATTAATTATTCGTTGTGAAATATGTATGAGTCGTGTTCACGGTGGGGAAAGTAGTTTTTAAAATGAACTTGAAGCTACGTAGGATAGCTGATTGCTCGGGCGACTCCTATATATAGCTAACTATATCCTAGCGCAGTCGAGTAAAATTTGTATTTTCTTTTTATAGTAAAGAGGGCCAAACGAGCTGTCGGAGCCTACATGACTACCGGCGTCCCTAGACCGCATAGAGGCTACACAGAGGCGCCCTTGCTCTCCTTCACCGCCACCGGATACTTACACACCCCAACGCGACAGCACTCTCCATACGTCTAAGTTTAGACAGGCGGTGCCACTGTCAGTCAAAGGAACCTTGTATATTGCCGTGATCATGCTGATTTAGCTGGTAGTGCTACGCGCGCGGGGTACAACTAGTACAAGATACACTGCCCACTGAGTTTGTTTCGCCGGTTCTTCTCCGGACAGGGCTTGGTTTGAACCGGTGGTAGATTCAATTGTTGACGTTCAAAAAGTAATTCTTGTAATTCTATTTTGAATAAAATCTTTTTCATTTCATTTCACTCGTAAGTAATGCAGGTCTGCCTTCAATTTGCAACAATGACATGTATTTGGAGAGGCCAGTCGAGCGGCCTGGGCCCGATAGCCCTTATCTCGCGACCCCACGTCTGATAGCGGGGCTCACGGCCTCGTGGCGTTACGTTACTGTTTCGATAAACAAAATACTTTGTTATTTTTAATGAAACTTATCGAGCCTCACTAGGCGACAAATGTCGCAAGACATGTTGGCCAACGTATCATGAATCAATTTGTTTTTTTTTTTTTTAGATCGATCCTACGCTAGCAGACTGAAGGCCCAGTGCAGCTTATTCTGTATGAGAGGCGAGTGCCCTAAGGTAGCTCGAGCCTCTGTAATTTGTGGTCGATGGGGGTGCAGACCCCTCCTTCTTTCCCAGCTAATCTGGGAGGAGGCAAACCGGAATATTGCGATTAATAGGTTATACTATTAATATCTTGGCCAGGAGGACAGCGGGTGTCCTCCTTTCCCCCCCTCTGACGGAGGGGAGCAGCTCACGCGCGGCAGTTAAAAAGTGGCCGACACGGGTCTTGAGCTAGAAGAGCTCTATGAGCTATCATGGCTGGGGGGAAGAATCAATTTGTGTATTTCCAGACAGCAAGACGTCAGGCACGAGGTTAGGTGTGGAGTCGAAAGGGGGACCGAGCCCCGCGTTCCTTAGACGGGAGAGATGCCTCCGGATATGGGAGAGATTGCAATTAGCAATAGCGCATTTATTATTATCATGGCCAGCGACTTTCCACGTTACTGACGTCGAGGGCAGCCCGCGCTGCTGCTGATGCCTCTGCGCTGACGTGGACGTTTGTCTCATGGAGAGAATCAGGGCAATGGGGGAAGGGCACCCCCACCCCCTTGTCATGATCTTGACTTGAAGCGTGACATTCATTTTTATTATGTGAGCTACTCAAGAAAGTTAAATTTTACTAGCAGGTGCCTGCGACTTCGTTCGCGTAGCGTAGTAATATTATAATCAAAGTGATTTGTTATTGTTTGAAGTGTGCCGAAATTATGATTTCCCGTAGGAATGAGCGATTTTACCGCAGTAAAAAGTGTTTTTAATGTTGACCAGGCTTAGTATCTGTACACCACAAAAAGTTTCATTCGAATCTGTCCAGTAGTTTCGAAGATTAGCCCGGACCAACAGACAAATGGACAAACAGATAGACAAAAATTTAAAAAATGCGTTGAAAAGTGTTCTAATATTATTTTAACATCGCCCCAAATTAGTTTTTCGTAAATATATTCAATGTTATATATATATATTCAATATATATATTCAATGACACACGGATTTTACTGTTTTATTATATGAATAGATTAGAGCGCGGTAGTGCCATACTGCTATACAGTCACCAACCGACTTTCATACCAAAATAGCTGTGCTGTTGAGTTCCGTGCTGCATCTATTTTTCCGGTGGCTCATTGAAAATATAAACAACCAATACTTATGTGAAATTTGTTTGTTTTCTTTTCAAGCCATATAATATAGTGCCGACACGAAAAGTTATAGCTTAGGCCTTGTAAGATCATTATTTATTTAAATGTTAAATAGAATAAGGCGGATCACACACGGCACGCGGTTCGCGGCGAGGCGGATCTCAAGTTACATTGGGCTCTATGAAATCCGTTGATACCTAAAAATTTTTAAAATTGAAATTCATGATCCGCGCGGTTACGTGGTTGCCTGTGTGTGACGCACCGCCTCTCCGCGCGGACGGCCGCGCGGAGAGGCGGTCGCGGCGAGAGCGCCGCTCGACCGCGCGGTCTGGCGGTGTACGTGTGTTAGGTATCAACGGATTTCATAGAGCCCAATGTTGAGATCCGCCTCACCGCCAACCGCGTGCCGTGTGTGATCCGCCTTATGTATGATTTATTGATTTATGTAAAGACTTGTTGGACGCGGATTCTGTTTGTCACAGAGCCGGATACACAGTCACTTGTCGCACGTAGAGTCGCGGCACTATATGTTCGCGGTCTGCCGTATTATTAAATAAGATTGTTATATGTAAGTTTGGTAGTCTTTCATGCAAAAACTACGTAACCGATTTAGTTAGTTTATATATTTTATATTTTTGTGGTTATTTATTTTATTATAAATTATAAGGAGTCATAGTTAATTAAACTATAATACATCTCCTTCTAGTAGGACTACTGGAGGAAGTTTCAAAGTGATGGTATAGTACCTTTGTATCAGCATTTTTGAATTATAAATGTATAATGTATGTTTTAGTACGCATGAATAATAAAATATACAAAAAGTTTATCATCATCGTCATCATCATCAGCACGTCCCCAAGTGAGCTCGATCTTCAGCTCCACAGCTCCAGCAGCCGTCTCCACACAGAGCCAGCCATTTTACGAATGTCGTCACTCCACCAAGCTGCACCTAAAAATGTAAAATAAACGTAAATATATATAAATAGTAAATAATAAAAACTAAGTGATATTCAAATAGTTACTCATACTGCACGGATTTAGCAAAAATTTGACACAGTTATTATAAATAGGTACATACATTGTAATCCTACTAATATTATAAATGCGAAAGTTTGTACTTTGTAACCTACAAAGTACAAGTCTTTGTTTGTTACTCCTTTACGCAAAAACTGCTGAACCGATTTTCATGAAATTCGGCACACACAGAGAGTAACTTAGATTAATAAATAGGATATATATTTTTTAACCCGAAAAAATTTCCTATGGGATGCCATGGGATGATTTTCTATTTTCCTCGGGATCAAAATTTACGCGGGTGAAACCGCGGGGCCCACCTAGTTAAAAATAACATAAAAATATTATTTATCCCAGAAAGAATTAATGTAATTACCAGCTACTGATAGTTTTGGCGCTAGTGAAAAGATAAAATTACTCATTGGGATGAACGATTTAAATCATTAAATGAGTTTTTTAATTGAATGAATTAATATTTTATTAATTACTTACATTTAAGGTAAGGACAGGTAACTACTAATTAGTCATTAATTAATCTGTCATACTAATTATCGTATCATGATAAGCTTTATTGATTGATATTTAAAACTGCTCATTATTCTATTGGATTTTTTAATTTATACATCACACTAATAATAAAATAAATTAATTTGTGAATAGATTCATAGAAACTAAAATAATGTTCAAGTCCATACACAGTCATAGTTTATTTGCATGGCATATAAGTACGTTACGTTAATAGCAGAATAGACCCAGATTAAAAATCAAGAAGCCTTGGAAAGATAGAGTCGTAGAAAGATATCAAGACCTTAGGCGGGAAAACATATTGTAAGAGGCAGAACATGAAAAGTTCTGGCCAAGACCCACATAGAGTTTTTATTAGACATTTATGTGTAAGAAAATAAAATGGTTTATTAACTTTTTCTCTTCAAAAAGAATAAAAATATTTTTTTTATTTTATTATAAATATTTTTATTGCATTATTCCCAGTTAAAGAAAACGAGTAAAATAATTACTTTATTCCGAATGATAGCGTATTTCTAGTACATACACAAATATGAAGTTATAATACCTATGTAAGAATATCTGTGTAGACATCCTTATCCTTAGTCGTTGTTTTTGAAGTAAAATTTCTTTACGTGTGCTTGACATAGGTAGTAGTAATCTGGCGAGAGCGTTACAAAAAATCACACATCGGGCGAGGCCTATGGAAGTTGTCATTCAAATTCAAAATTCAAATTCGATTTAAGTGAAACTTTTCTGTATTTAAAAATTAAATATCATGACTTGTTATGACATTGAAACTACGGTAATGATTTTGTGTATTAAATCAATAATTAAGTTTTACTTTAGTTGTGTGGTTTAGACCACACATTTTTTTAATAGTATAAGAGAGTAAACGAGCAGTCGTAGTCTTCTTCAAACCTACCCACGCCCATGGATGTTCGCATCCATCTGCGTTTAGGCTATACAGATGCGTCGCCCTCCGTCATCCTCCCCCCTCCACGGGTCACCGGCACCGATTCAATTTGTTTACCTGTTGTTTGTTAGGTTATTAAAAACTCTCTTGTCTCTCTCTAAGGCAGAGGTTCTCAAAGTGAATTCGTCTAGCGCCCCCACATTTTGCTTTTAAGCCCGATAGAACGTATTAGTGGTTTTCTAAGCCCCATAGCGCCCTCATCTAGTCCTCGAGCGCCAACAAGGGCTATCGCCTATTTCGAGAAACTATGTTCTAGACTCTAGACCAGTGGTTTTACCTTTTAGTCCTGAGGAACCATTTACCAAAATTTTCGTTATGCCGCGGACCACCCAGTTGCTTTATTGATCTGGAGGTAATAAAGTTGAAGACATGACGCGCTCGGGTAAAGTTGTGTGGACTCTTGTCACTTATATATTGGCATGTTCGTGTACCACTTGAGAAGCATCCAGGGACCACTAGCGGTCCGCGGACCAGTGGTTAAGAACCACTGCTCTAGACGGTTGGCGCATCCGCCGTCTTGCCTCGCTGTTTGCACAACACAATCAACTGTGGCGTGTTATTAAAAAAATATAAACAGTGATAATAGCGTGATTAGAGCTGAACCGAAATAATCAATGACTGATAACGCTCCAACCATTATCGGTTATGTGATGATAGAAAGTGATAAGAGGCACGTTGCCACACCTTGTACACTAATTAAATTATTTGAAAGAAGGTATAGAAAGTTGTAAGATACCACGCTGCATGCAGCCGAATTGGCCCGGCAGGAGGGTAGATATCTCTCGCATATCTTTCTGCATCTGCATAAACTCTATGCGGATGTCTATGAGAGTCGGTAGTTATGAAACTAGCTCAGACTACTCGTTTGCCCTAAACACAGAAAGATATACAATGAGAATGTGGAGGGATGTAGGTTCTGGGAAAGACTAGCACTGACGTACCATGGTCAGATCGACCGGGTACCGTCGGAACGCGTCAAGAACGCAACTGACGTGTGTGAAAAGAAACAAGGCATGTGTAAGGTTTGTGACACATATATCACTCTCCCTCTCGCACTCTGTATTCTTTGTTGCAGTTCCCTTACGGAGTGGATGGGCAGATGAAGATGTGTTGTGGTTTGGAAGCAGCATACGAATCAATTTTTTAACACCACCATGTGACGTGATCTGATCATGACAGCGCATCTATGTAGTTTCTAAACGGATCTCTATAGGCGTCGGTAGGAATGAAAATGTCTCTGACTGGTCGTTTGCAGCCCTTACCATAAAAAAAATGATGCCGTTCCCATTCTTACATATTCCTTGCGGTGTGCGATTATTCAGTGGCTCATGGAAGACGAAGAGGGTAGATTTGGACACCAATGACCGCGTCAAAAACCGTGCTCAAGAACTTCTACGCAAGAGCTTATACAAATGGGTTGCCACCTTATCCCCGTCCCCGTTAGGCCTTCTAAGATTCATGCCACAATGGAAGTAATCATAAACCTAACTACCTGTATATGTAGACTAGAATTACTTTAGTACTTATACTATAATCTAATCTCCAACGTAAACAATCTGCTACAAATGACACGTTTAGTGTTAGTATCAATCAAGATACTTTTAGTCACGAAATTTAAACGTGTAAGAGGCAGTGACATTGCTGCATTGTATGCAAAACGATCGGGAACTTTTATCTCTCATAATGCTTGATTGATAGTTGAGGTATCGCGTTAAAGGGTGATGGAATCCAAAAAAGCGGGACTTGCGGACTTTATGGAACTCCATAGCTAATTGAAAATTATTATAATAATATGAAATTAATCATCATCATCATCATCATCATCAGCCTATTGCAGTCCAACATTGGACATTGGCCTCTCCCTTATCACGCCACTGGCCGCGATTTTCGGCTAACCTTTCCCACTCCCTGCGCACTGGTTTGCGTATGTCACTTAACAAATACTAATACTTTCCGCCATTTTTTATAATATACAGGCCCTTTAATGACTGCCGACATCTATAGACTATCTCTTGTTATGGAGACGACCCGCCTTCTCTTCTCCCCTACAGTGTCATACACACACATCCTCACAAACCATACCATGTTTGTCAGCCGACACTTCGCCGCGGTATCATGTAAGCATTCGTGCCAACACAACTCAACGATGCAGCATAGCATTACCGCTTACCAAGCAGCAAATTAAATCTATATATATGTCACCGTAAGATTGTAAAAACCGTAAGATTACAAAATAACTCGGAAAATTGTAAACTGTAAATTTTACAGTTTGCTCCGGGAAGATTATAAACTAACGAAAAATAATGTGTTAAATTGTAAATGATATGTACAGTTCACAATTTTCCGATAGTTTACAATCTTCCGAGATATTTTGTAATCTTACGGTTTTTACAATCTTACGGTGACATATATAAAACTCAAAGGTGACATAGCCATCTATCAACGCACAGCCCAAACCACTGGACGGATCAAGCTGAAATTTGGCATTCAGGTAGATGTTACGACGTAGGCATCCGCTAAGAAAGGATTTTTTAAAATTCATCCCCTAAGGGGGTGAAATAGGGTGTTGAAATTTATAACGGTTTTTTAGAAATAAAGCGCGGGTGAAACCGCGGGGCACAGCTAGTTAAAAATAAACGGCTGATGATGATGATGAAACAGCAAAGAGCAATAATTATGATGGTTTTTTATATTTAACCATGAAAACTATAATATAAAATCCTTTAAGTAAGAGGTAGTGCCACGCTACTGCTGCCAAATTGGGCCTCACGGCGATAGTGACGTCGAGTGTCGAGTGGCCCATGAGGGAGGGAAGAGGAAGAAGGGCAACCCGTATGTCTATGCGGATGTCTATGGTAGTCATGAAAATGCCAACTGCTTGTTTGGCTTCCTGGTACTACCATAGATTTAGAATTGTTCTCACTACACACTTTAGTAAGAGGTAGTGCCACACTGCATGCTTGCATGCAGCCGAATTGGGCCGGCATGACCGGGGAGGTACCTCTCGCTTACGTAAGAGTACGCTTACGGCGTAAAGTGACAGCGTTGCTGTCGCGTTTCGTGCGGTGTGTAAGTAGCCGGAGGCCCGTGGAGGTGGGAGGAGAAAGGAGGGCAGCGCATCTGTATAGTCTCTATTCGGATGTCTGTGGGCGCCGGTAGTCATCGAAATGGCTCCGATTGCTCGTTTGCGCCCCTTATACCATATAAAAAAAAACTAGTACATCTATGGGTACTACATATAATGTAATTGTAGGACTTTGTACACAAAGAAGTTCACAAGGAGTCCACAATTAGCTGTCAATTGACCCCGCCGCTCGGATTGAGCCAACTGTCAGTCACATGCCACACCGCGACCTCGCCTCTTATTTTGTCTATGGCTATTAGAGTGTCACGCACTGGAAAACTGGATGCAGATGTTCTTAATTCAAATTGTTTGCTTTTTAATTGATGTTCTATAATTGAATTTGCCATCTTTATAAGGTACAGTCTAGATATTCAAGGCAAAATCTATAGCACAAGTATTTTTTTATAGTGTAAGGAAGGAAACGAGCAATCGGTTTTTTCATAAATACCGACGCTCACAAACATCCCCATAGAGTTTATACAGATGCATTTCCCTCCTTCCTCCTCCTTACTCTATGGGACACCGGCTACTTACACACTGCACGAAACGCGACAGCACAGCTGTCATGTTACTCCGCTTTCGTGTAAGCGAGAGGTACCTCCTAGGTCGTGACGACCCAATTCGGCTACATGCACGGATGCAGCGTGGTACTACCTCCTACTAAAAACAAACAAGAGGTCAAAATCTATAGCAGAATAGTTTAAGAAAAGATAAAACAAGATGACCACAGTTGTTTGACTTATGCGAAGGCAAAACAATCTTTATTTATATATTCGGATTACTAATTAAGTATTTATTAAAACTAAGCATATAAAACATTCGAATAACTTAATAAACCCTATTTTAAATTAATTCTATGTTTTATTTTATTCTATGTATAATTAAATTTTATGACACGTAAAAAATAAGCCTCCTTGGTTTTAATTTACAATAAAAATAAGATTTTACTTTTTAATTATACTCAAAGGTCCCAAGGCAGTTTTAGTAAATAAAAATAAGTGACGTTTTATATGAATGAAATTTAAAACGAAATGTAGTGCCTAGATCAGGGAAGCTGAACTAATGGCACGCGTGCCATTGCTGGCACGTTACACTATTGTGTTTTTTCGGCACATTTTTTTTAGTTGGTAATATTTTTTATATTTTTTTTCCTCAAATTAAGACCTCATTAATCATTTTTTTAGAAAATTGGCACGTATAATAGTTTGCCTACACTGACTTAGATGTATTTTTTGACGCTCAAAAAGTATTTTTTATTATTATATTTGAATAAAAACGTTTTCATTTCATTACGAAAATATCACTTGACAGTCGGGACACGTTTTCTTTGCATTTCCACATTTTCCGTCACGTTCACCCTTTTCGTTTAAACGGCCTTTGAAAAGTATTTTAGGGCTTCGAAGATGAATTGTGAATGTTGGGATATTTGATGAGATCGGTGAATGTTTGTGATAGTGTAAGAGCTCGTTGTATTTTTAAGTTGTTTCAAAGGTTAACATTGACATATAATTTACTTACATACAGACATGTAAGATGTATGGCTTCAGCATCTTTTTAACTTTGTACTTGTCTAGATAAAACCTTGATTCTCAGTGTTTTACACACCTAGCAAAAATGTTATAATGTTCTGAAATTTAATACGTTTTAACCGCTAGCTGAGCTTTTTATAACGATTACTCAAAACCTTTTATCAAGGTGAGGATATCAAACACATGGGTTAAAATGTCTGCTAGCTCTCATACTATAACGAGTATTCTTGGACATTGTTCTTTGACTTGTTTTAAATGTAAGATTTATTTCAATAAAACATGTAGCAAAGCACGTTTTAAGCATTACCAAATGTTGCTGAAACCTTTATTTACCTAAATACAACCACGCAAGTTTGGTCCAAGGGGTTTGAGTTCTTTTTTTAGCCGACTAGGCAGGGTTAAGGCCCATTTGAATAATCAGTCTTATTTTAAAATATTATATACCGATTATGTGTCATTTAAGTTTTAATGTCGTAATAATGTGTTCCACAATTTATTACGTTTTAATTAAGTTGGCTGGTCGGTCAGCGTGTCAGGGAGCTTGAGCATTACTATACTTTATTATTAAGAGTTTTGAGCATTTTTAAGATCAAGATGAGGCAATCTTCAAATAAGTTGCTTAAAATGTCTACGAACTCTTGTGCTATAATGATTGTATTACTGAATGATGTTGCAAGACAGGTTTCAAATATGAATTAATTTTATTTCAATAAAACAAATTAGATATATCTAGAATGATTTAGAAAAACACGTGATAATAACGTGTGAAATTTGTTGTTAATATATTATTATGAATAGTATTAAAAATACTTATTAAATGTTGTTTTTAAGAAGTTTCATGAAGAAATTTAATACCTAAATCATTTATTTAATTCGATATTCCGTGTCTTGTGTTTTCGATCATGTAGACATAAAATAAAAATATGCAGCAAAGTATGCATGAGCATGTATACCAATCATTTGTTCAATTAATTTTATAAGATCTGTTTTTTTCCTTACACAAAACCTATTGAAAGGATTTAGTTAAAAAATACGAGTATTATTACAGCTGTAATAATATCTGTTCAAATTACAATCTACAGTAAAATTAAAGCATGATTCGGAAAAAAATTACGACATCGGCCAGTAGGTACGGAGCTACATCTAATGAAAACTATGTCGCTAAGCATCCATGAAAGTTTTCAGAGTTTAGCAATTTTAGGCTCTCGCAAGTATAGAACCAAGTACATGAAAGTATCATATATAGTCTTATTGTAGATAATGGAGCAAACGAGCAGTCAATGCATGTTAATCGACGCCCCGAGACACGTGGGTCATTGTTACACAGATGCGTTGACCTCTACTCTATCGGAAAATATAAAAAAAATTAAATTCCCAAGCCGTACCAACCACGATAGCATTCCTATCAATTTACGGCGATAATAACGAGAGGTACCTCCCATGCCGGCCCAACTGTGGCATTGCACTACCTCTTAGAAAAATGTTAATGCATTAGTGCATATTCTATATCGCTTAATATTATAATTGAATACACCTACAGAAGCGATTGCGCAAGTGCAGACTTCCCAGGAAGCTTGCGTTGGTGAAATGTGATATTGAGATTACTTTGTTGGAACTAGTCACAATAACAATAAGCTGCCTGTTTGTTATTAAATAACAGTATCTTATAATAATATAGCTTGAGACCGTTTTGCAACCATTTAAAATATTATGTAAATTGTTAAGTGCGATTGTGCGAATAAATACATTCTTTCTTTTTTTCTTTCTTTCTTAACATTTGGTTAGTTAATAACAAATCGATTTTGTTAAGTACCTACTTAAGTAAGTAAGTTAAGTACTAACTGTGTCCCGTGGTTTCGCTCGCCCGTAATGGGGTACTTTTGGATAGATGTCTATCACAAAGTAACCAATTTTCGGAATAACAAATAAGTTATCTTTTTTTTTGTTATAGGAGGGTAAACGAGCCGTCGGAGCCATTTTCATAACAACCGACGCCCATTGACATCCGCATAGTGATAAACAGATGCGTTGCTCTCCTTCCTCCTCTCGCTTTCATGGGCCACCGGCTAAGTGCACACCGCACGAAACGCGACAGCACAGCTGTCACTGGACGCCGGTCTCGTGTAAGCGAGAGGTACTTACTACTTCCCCGGCTTCTTCGGCTGCATGCATGCAGCATGGCACTACCTCTTCCTAAGATGTTACACCAGATTGTATCTGTCTATCATCATCAACAGCAGCAGCCAAAATTCAACCCTGCTGGACATGAGTGGCCCAGAGAGTGCCAATGGCCAACAACTGTTATTGTAAACTATATATGTGTTTTCATCCAAATCGGTTCAGTAGTTTTTACATATAAATTTTAGCATTTATTCCAGCAAAATTAACAGTGCGTTACAGAGTTATCAAACTATAAAACAATATTTTAGGGTACAATTTTGATACACAGGCGAGATGAGTTGGGGCAAAAGTGATATAATTTAGATAAAATTTACATTAGGTTGCTTGTATTTTTATTATCTATACATATAATAAAATAGTATTATCCATGTGTCTGTACATTAAATATATATACGAAACACTAATTATTGTGGGCGATGCTAAAATAGTATTAGATCACTTTCAATGTTTTTTCAAACAACTAACTGGTCCGAAACTACTGGACGGATTCGAATGAAACTTTTTGTGGTGTATAGATATTAAGCCTGGTCAACATCAAAAATACTTTTTACTGCGGTGAAATCGCTCATTCCTACGGGAAATTAGAATTTCGGCACACTGCAAGCAAACAATAACAAATCACTTTGATTATAACATTACTACGCTACGCGAACGAAGTCGCAGGCACCAGTCACTTGAACGTGTATTATAGGGTATGTAATGTAAGAGGCGCTATGCTGCATTGCAGCCTAAATGGGCTGGCGTGGTCGGGGAGCTCGTCCCGTGCAACTTACCCTAACAAAATACATTTTACATAGGTCCATCTGTAATTGTAACTAATATTCTGAATATAGGTGAAGAACAATTATAAATATATTTCCGTTCAGATGTATTTCTAGATGTAATTTTCGAGAGTAAATTCTATAATGAACAAACTATTTTACATATCTACAAGTTTGTGTAGAATCCTAATGAGTATGAGTCAACTTGGCAATGTAGCGATACAGCCTCACCCGTTTTTTATGTAATTCTAGATTGTAATCTTTAAATCTAATATCTGTGCCAATTTACATATGAATCAGTCCAGTAGATGTTGCTTAACTACTAAAAAATATCAAACATACAGACGCACACACACATGTATACATAATATTACCAAGATAAAATTAAATTAAGCAATATTAATGTATTATATTCAACAAAAACAACAAAGAAGCTAGACGCTATGACAATTTTGAATTTAGAACTCGCATCTGTGTTCCAATTTCAAAACCGTTTACGTCACAACATGGCAAAAAGTGTTCTATTTTCAAACGTCAATAAAAACGAATTAAGATTCACTTATACGGCATAATCGTAGTTTTAGACGAGAGTCGAAGTGTGTCATAATGCGAAATACTTACGTTAAGTAACAAAAAAGAGGTTCATTATTGTATTACGACCAAACTCATAAGCTTTGTTACGAGCACGGAAGTGCGAAATTGCGTTCCAACTGGCCACATAAATAAAGGCTGTCACACACTATGCGGATGCGCATATCTGAGCGCATATTCGTCAATATCGCTCTCTATACTAAACTCAAAAAGCACCACACACTACGCGTATAACTTATATTTTACCGTCAAGAATCTTTAGGCACAGACACAAATATATTGAAGGATGGTTATGCGCAGATAAATATTATCGTATCTGCTTAGTGTGTGATAGCCTTTAGTCATGTGATTGGGCTTGATCATTAGAAAGAGAAACAGACACGTGCTCACGTGTACTTTTGCTCCCAACGATTGTATAATGTATCTTATTAAGATATCATTGGCAACAGTAATAACTTCCCAGTTATCTTCACGTGATTAGTGATTTGCTCATCATCTTCCTAAGAGCTATATTGGATGTAGAGGTATATAACAAGCAGCACTGCGTGTCAGAAGACTGGCCCATGGAGGTGGGAGAAGAGGAGAGCGCAACTCATTTGTTTGAACTCTATGGGCGTCAGTAGTCATGAAAAGGTTCAGACCGCTCATTTACGTACTTATAATAGTATAAGGGCGCAAATATAAAAAAAAAAAATATAAAAAAATATGCATATTTTGACTTTTAATTATGCTCGGTTGTATCGATATAATTAAACACAATTTTTTGCTAGTTTATTTTATATTACTACGTCAAGCCACCAATAAATGATGATGATGACGATATGATGACTTGGTAGAGATAATCACACATCCCATAAGAGATAGGTGATGGTTAAATAGCCTTTATTATAGTTAAGCATAATAATGAATCCAGTATATTATTAATTACGATGACGTCATTGAGAAGAAAAGTAAATGTCTGACACATGATTAGAATAATAAATCCAGTTGAGAAATATGTGATTCAGTGATTTAAGCAACAGGTTTTAATACGTCATGCTATTCATGGATATTTTTATTTCATTAGAATCGTGTGTCACTTTGGCACTTGTGAACTGACAATGAGATATAGAAGGAAGTACTTTTAGATTTTGTGAATGAGATGTAGATGGTAGCAACTTTGCAGGCTGTGAGCTTACAATGAGATTCGGATGGTAGCTACTTTGCAAGCTGTGAGCTTACAATGTGATATGGATGGTAGAAACATTGTAAGTTGTGACCTGATAATGAGTTGTGGATGGAAATACTTTTACAAGTTGTGAGCTAACAATGAGATATAGAAGGAAGTAACTTTGCGTGTAGCGAGCTGACAATGAGATATTGATGGAGGTAATTGTCCGAGTAGCGAACTGACAATGAGATATGGATGGAAGTAACTTTGAAAGTTGTTAATTGACAATGAGATGTGGATGGAAGTTACTTTGAAAGTTGTTAATTGACAATGAGATGTGGATGGAAGTTACTTTGGAGTCGAGCTGATAATAGGAGGCAGATGGAAATACCTTCGAGAGTAGCTAGCTGACAATGAGAAGTAGGTGGAAACACCTTTTCTGGAAGCGAGTTGTCAATGGGACATGGATGGAAGTAATTTTGCGAGCAGCTGACAATATGATAAGGGTGGAAGTAACTTAGCGAGCTGACAATGAGATATTGATGGAAGTAACTTTAGAATAGTGCGCTGACAATGAGACATAGACGGAAGTAACTTTGCGAGTAGTGAGCTGACAATGAGATATACATGGAAGTAACTTTGCGACAATGAGATATAAATGGAAGTAGCTTTACGTGTAGCTAACACTGAGATATGGATGGAAGCACAATCGGGCCGGCGCGGCGGTAAGGTGTCTAAATATCCAACGTACATAAACGTTAAATACGTGTTGGGTTCCGGTACGGTGGGTTCGCCGAGCTGTTGAGTATTTGGTCAACAAAGCAAGCATTTGAGTAGGTTTGGTGTACGTTGCAGATAATTTGTAATAACAATAATGGAGCTAATGATTTTTTATACTTTATGGGAGCAAACAAGCGGTCGGACCATTTTCATAACTACCGACCGACGTCTATAGACATCCGCATAGAATTATACAGATGCGTAGCCCTCTTTCCTCCTCACATCTCTATGGGCTACTTACACCACTGTGCGAAACAAAAATACGATAATGTGCTTAATATTTTTAACAATTTCATTTTAATTTAACCTGTTTAAAACTTTACACGTTAAACTTTAAGTACACAAGTAAGTATCGACATTTAAATAAGTATAAAAAAAAATTGAGCCGTCGCGGGACGCCTGGCAGATGTGAAACATCATGGTCGTACAAGTAATGGACATAAAAGACGGTATTACTACAGGAACTAATTATAGCATAATGAAAAACATGAAGTATTGCGAATTTATTACAGAAAATGGTGACTTTATTTAATAAACATTTATTTACATTTAATACACAAATTCGATATTCATTTCAAGTTGCCACAACTTTTTAATCTGTCACTTCAGTTACATTTCAAATTAGAGAGAGAAGGGATGAGAGAACGAAAAGA